>CM054136.1:20603206-20613206 GCA_028751875.1 Rapana venosa | reverse complement strand
CACACACACACACACACACACACACACACACACACACACACACACACAGGCTGACTGACTGACAGACAGACAGATAGAGAGAAACAGAGACAGAGACACAGAGAGAGATCATGGATTAGTTTTTGCTATTGTTGTTGTTGCTGCTGTTGTTGTAGTTGTTGCCTCTGCCTTAGCTTAACACAGTTGTGTGGTGGGGGAGTAACCTAGAAAATACATATTTTTTTCTCGCTTGTCATACATTAGAATCACATTTGTAGTACACACTAGGTAAGGAGTTTGCTTGCATGACTGTTTTCTAATACCTAGCCTATTCACGATGTCGGAATGCGGCTACCTCGATGGCGGACATGAACCTCAGAGCTCCAGCCGTAGAACAACAACAATACCGAATACCTAACGATATAACCAGTAATGATCAAACTCCAAAAGACTTCCTCCTCCTGTTACGAAGGCTTTGCACGGTTGTTATGATAGGAATGTGTCATGGAGGAAGACATTGCCCCACTTCACATTACAAAGCATAGCATTTTTAATGTAAGACTTGGCTACATTCTTACATCAACAACTGGCAGAGCTTTTAGCCTGTATTAAATCATGGATTTAAAAACAACAACCAAGTTCGAATACCAGGTAGACAAAGCGACGAACTTCTAATCATTCCTCTTTTGAAACGAACTTCTAATCATTCCTCTTTTGAAACGAACTTCTAATCATTCCGCTTTTGAAGTCGGAGTGTGCGGGGTTCGTTGGGGTTTGTTTTTTAGGGCTCCGAGGTTCCACAATGGTGAGAGTTGTTTGCGTATGCGACCGTTTTTAACCCACCAGTAAGTTTGCCGTATTCTTACATCGGAGATGATGTCTAAACACCACACCTACAATTAATGTGCATGCATTTTGTATAAGTATATGTATATGTTGGGGTTTTTTGGTCATCCGTTCTTACAGGCACGAATGGCCTACTTTTCCGAAAGATAGAATGGGTTTTAAAGAACATAAAAGGTGTTCGTGTGTGTTTGTTTACAGAACCTCGGTTTATAGTCTAAACCGAAGGTCATTCAAAAGAGGGAAGTCAGTACAGCAGATGGTGGTGCATTCTTTGGTACCTTTTTATCCACTGCAGTGGGGGTGGCAATGCTCAACTTTGGACACTATACCGCTGAATGGATGAGTGTTTTTCCAGGGGAAATGTTCCCTTGAACACGCGTCTAGGTGGTGGCTCGAACCCGAGCTCAATCCCTCGCCGTCAAATTTGCGAGAGCAACGCTCTAACCGCTAGACTGTCCCGACACCTTTCGTGGGTTTGAATCTTGGCTGCGTTTGATAGATTAGGATAGAGATGCTTTGATCTGTCTCCCTGGTCAGCAGACTTTCTGGTTCCAGTGTCCTCCCCATATTTACCTATTTACTCATTCTAAACATTCACTTTCATGATTTTGACATTTTTAGCACCATCCATTGCTTTGCGGAAACACAAACATAAACCAATGTGCACCTAAGGTTTAGAATAGCGTTTTGAGTGAATCAAGATTTAAAAAAATTTTTAAGTCAAAGTTTTCACAGTGTTTAGGTTCCCGCAGCTTTTCAACCATATGTTTAAAAAATCTATTTAGATATAATGTATATATTGAATTCTTTGATCGCAATGACCCCTCCCCCCCCTCCCCCGAAAAAAAACACAAAGAGAGAATTGAAAGTAACAACAACTGAATTGAAACCAAAACAACCCTTCTCGTTTGAAATATCAAATACAAAGCACCATTGTTCTTTCACCATAGGTTCACTTTCAAGTATCCATTATTTCATCTAGATGGCAGTGAAGAATTCCAACGCCGATCAATATCTGTTATCTGTTTGTTTGTTGTTTTACACTGGCTGAAAGGGACGGCGCCTTTGTTGGAAACCAAACCAAACCACACGGCTATGACAATGGAAGAAGAGCTCACAACAGGGGAGAAAATCGATACCTGACATCACAGAAGTTGTCTCTGCCCGCGCGCGTCCTTAGAAATCAAAGACAGAAAGAGAAATACCGTACCGACGGTCCCCCAAACCGAGATATTGTGTTGTGTATGTTCTTATCTCTGTGGGGAGTACAACAGCTGGTGGTTGGTACTTCGGTACATTTTTAGCCACTGCTTTGTGGTTGTGGCACAAAGAACATTCGCACGGACGTTGTATCTAAATGGATAATACTGTTTTTTATTTCCATCTTGAGGGTCCATGAAGTCGTGGGTTTAAATCTCGGCTGCAGCGTCTGATGAATGAAGGGTGGTTACTTTTCTCAATCTTCGGATCAACTTAAAGCACAAATCTGCAAGTGCCATTCATTCATGTCGGTATTTAGTGGGTTACAGAAACACGTATATAGCCGCATGCATCTGTGCCTGGAGAAGTATTTACTTCGGAAAAGTTCAAATTGCTTAAAAGGTACGGCCTGAAAAATATAGTGTAGTGCCCCAACAACTCCTAAGGGTGTCAAAGATGAAGAAAGAAAACGAACAAAAAGGAAAGATAGGAAAGCAAAAAATGACACGTTTCACACGTCTTCGAACCTTTTACTGGACGCAGATACATGTTGCTCAATCCTTTTCAATATAAATATTTTTTTCACATTTGCTACGTCAGGTCCTGCGAAAACACATTAATAACACCCTTTTCAATACGAAAAAACCCTGAAAATAGATCAATACTTTCCCACACAGCTATCTGCGCATGAGTTTGTCTCAGAAGATGTCAGTCGGTGCTTGCAAAGATGTACCCAGCGGCTTTCAAATGTTTTCACTCATTTTACCCCTTCTCCACAGGGGATTGGTTGTAAAAAAAAAGCATATGAGTGCTTATTTCAATATTTATTAAATAAAAGAATAAACAAATAAAAAGGAAATAGTAATGTTAATCGTTTTCCACCCAAACACTGTGGGGTCACCCAGAATATGCGTGCACTATACTCGGTCCCGCTCATCACACCTGCGAATGTCTATCTGTGAGGTTACACACAGGATGTGAAGTTGGTGTTTCTAAATTCCTCGTCATAATAGGCAGCTATATTCTGACTTCAGAGTACATTCCCCACTTTTTTTCATGGTAGATTGTTGAGCTAGAAGCTTGTCATGAATGAAGAAAGCTTATCAGTTCAAAACGCAACGATTCAGTGGGAACGGGTGACAACATTTACCAAAACCACAAGCATACAGGAACTGGATGTAAAATTTAAAAAAACAACACCCACACGAATGCTTATTCGTTATCCTCCAAATCAAAGAATACATAATGAATAAGATTAAGTTTATTTTGTGTGAAAACAAGAACAAGTGCTATCAACACGAATGCTTAGACTGAAACAAATTTTGTTTTGCAAGAAAGTATCACTGACATCATATATGTAGTTTGTGATCATCTAACAATCATTTACAGCGCAATATATTGCGAAAAATATTGTGTTTCATTTGTAAACTGCAAGCAATTAGAGTACTTTGCTTTGGAAAACGTTTCATCCTGTAAAGGTATTGACTTGCGTGTGCAGAAAAAACAACCAATTTCTATTTTGTGTTATATAAAACAGCAGGGCTATTTTATATTTTAATATAGAATACATAAAATCTATGAAAGTTTAATTTTCAGAGGGAAACATATAAAGAAAAGTAATTCTAAGCATAATGATTTCTCGTATTCAGAATGTGACTAAATTAATTGTTGGTAAAAACGATCACAATCCCTTTTCCTTCCTTCCTTCCTTCCTTCCTTCCTTTCTTTCTTTCTTTCTTTCTTTCTTTCTTTCTTTTCTTTCTCCATCTGTTTGCTTCTGCTCCAGAACAATAATATTTGTGAAAAGTGGCTCAACAAACTGGTCTGGAAGAAAACAAGACAAGTGTTGAACAAATTGTTTATGTTTACCATCGCCAGAAACCGGTAAAGTCAATTGAAAATGGATTCAAAACCACATTACCTCCCCTCATTCGAGAGCAAGAACAACTAATTCACGATCATGATCAAGCTAATCACATTAACCGTCAGTGCTCTGTTTGAAGTGGCTGGAGAGTTGGGTTTTGAGTTGGTAAAAACGGTGAAGAAATATAGTCTCTTTTGCAAATGTCAGACAAATGCATGAGAGATAATGTTTTTAAATCGCCGAAGGGACTGCAGTTTAGAATGACAACATTATAGTGTATCACGCAATTTCGGTGTCTTGGGAATATCACGGTATTTTTTTTACTGTAGTGGTTGTGAATTATCTTCGTGTGATTAAATTTATCAGTTTAAGCCATGTGCACAGCCATTATGCAAATAGAAAACTTTCCAATGTTATCAATTTGACTCAATAACATCTCAGTGATTCTCTAAGGTCTTTTCATTGTCCGAGCATTGTGGGGGGTTTTCCGTCACGGTTTCTCTATCTGTATGATTCTATATTTGTTTTTGATTCTCCGTATGTTTTATTATTTGTCTGTGTGTCTGTTTTTCTGTTTCTGTCTGTCTGTCTGTCTGTCTCTGTCTGTCTGTCTGTCTCGCTCTTTGAATATTTTTAATGTCCGTAATAGTTTATTGTGTATAATATTATCTTTCTTTGTCTGTCTGTCTTTCTCTTCTTCCTTACTTCTTTTCTTCCTTCCTTTCTTTCTTTTTGTCTTTCTTTCCTTCTTTTTGTCTTTCTTTCCTTCTTTCTTTCATTCATTCTTTCTTTCTTTCTTTTTTCTTTCTTTCTTTCTTCCTTCCTTTCTTTCTTTCTCTCTTTCTTTCTTTTTTGTCTTTCGTTTATTATTTTTTCTTTTACTTTTATTCGTTGTTTTTGTCTTGTATAATCTTCATGTTCTTTCTTTACCCCGGTTATTCATATATCATTCGTGTCTGGTGCTATATTTTTTCTGTTTTTATCTTCTTTTTCTTTTAGTTTCTTGTTGTCTTGTTTCAGTTTTATTTTTCACTAGCATGAAATAATTACTCTGTATTCACCGCATCCTACATTACTTTTTTTCTCCTCATTTTTTGTGTCTTGTTTTCTTTGCTAAGAATTATATCTATCACTCCCATACAATTTTTGGACAAAATAACATAAAAGAAACTGGCCACAAAAAAACGTTCTGCCTAAACTGTAACGGATGGCCAATTGCACTGTGTTATAAATGGCTTGCTAGATGCTGGATAGGAAAAGAAATAAAAACTAGAAATAATAGTGCAAAATATAAAATCATATTGAACAAAGCGCTGTTAACAAATTCAAGTTGTAGAAAATGCACATTTTGTACACAGACAATTGTTTGACTTCTGTAATTACACTTTTAACGATTTCCTTATAGTTCTGTCAAAACGTAAATTTAGAAGCTATCTGTAAGATGTATTTTAAGCATTCTTGCACGTTGGATACATACGCATACCAGATTCTTCTTCAACTTCTTCGTCGAATGCTCAGATAGCAACTATTGGCTGTCATTTGAGCGAAAATGCGTTGCGCTGCCGTAAAGCGCCTGACAAGTTAGGTCCAGCGCGTTCGACTTCGGCGACGAAGAGAATTGAAATTCTTAAAAGTCTTTAAGGAGAAAAAGGCAGAGTAATGGAACAAAAGGGCAGAATATAGATGAGAAGGCTGTGATAGGAAGAAAAGGAACAAGGCAGAAACAAAGAGGGGGGGAAAAGAAATGAGGGAATTCCTAGCACAGAGTATCCGAAAGGTGGGGGTACCATTTATACTCACAAGCCCTCCCAGCATCCCTAGGGGCAATACCAGATCTAAATTGTTAAACTTGCTGTATAGAACACTTTAAATATACCTCTCGAATGATGGTATCAGGACTCCCTGTCAATAAGAAGCGGGCAAGAACCTGGCTTGCGTTTTAAATGGTCCTGCTTCACATAACTATGGCCAGTCCATGAAGATGCGATGCTATTGATACATTATGTCTATAAAAGACTGTAGAGACAATGTACAGCAGCCTCTTTGTCTGAGGGCACCCTATCGACTGATTTTTAAAAAAATGTTACTACCAATAATGAATATTATAGGGACAGGTACTAGAAACTGTAAACCAGACTGAAAACCCATATGCTTATTTGGTAATCACGAAAGTTAAAAAATGACCCTTCACCCCTAAAAAGTATACCGAAGCTGTTAACAGCGAAAGATGCTCTACTTATAAGCTGACATAAAACAATCATGAAAGAAAGAAGTGGGGAAGAGAGAGAGATAGAGAACACTGAACACTTAAAAGTTTTATTGTACTTCGGCCTTGGGCCACTATACAAAACATGTTTGGGGAAGTGGGAGGAGAAGACAGATAGATAGATAGATAGATAAAGAGAGAGAGAGAGAGAAGAAGAGAGAGAGAGAGAGAGAGAGAGAGACAGACAGACAGACAGACAGAGACAAGACAGACAGACAGACAAACAATCAGAGGAAGCAGACAGACAGAAGACAGAGAGAGAGAGACACAGAGAGAGAGAGAGAGAGAGACAGACAGACAGAGACAGAGACAGACAGGACAGACAGACAAACAATCAGACAAGCAGACAGACAAACAATCAGAGGCAGCAGACAGACAGACAGGACAGAGAAAGAGAGAGACACAGAGAGAGAGAAAGAGAGACAGACGGAGACAGACAGACAGACAAACAATCAGAGGCAGCAGACAGACAGACGGACAGACAGACAAATAAATCAACCGGGAGTGGGGAGTGCGTGCAGACATGGATCAGCCTCCGGGAAAGAAGAGAAGCAATGGACACGGCTTCTTCCCCGGCAGTCAGGTGGGGAAATAATGGTGCAGTGATGTCGCTTCTCTGTTTGTCTGCTTGTCTGTTCGTCTGTTTGTTTGCTTGATTTACAGCCATGACCCCACACATACACTGCTCTGTCAGCTGGTCTGGTGAGATATTCTTCTCTGTCTGTATGTGTGTCTGTCCATCTGTCTGTCTCTGTATCTCTCTCTTTCAAACACACACACACACACACACACACACACACACACACACACACACACACACACACACACACACACACACACACACACACACACACTCTCTCTCTCTCTCTCTCTCTCTCTCTCTCTCACAAACTCTCTCACACACTCACAAACACACACATACACACACATACACACACACACACTCTCTCTCACACCCACTCTCTCTCACACACACATGCACATACACCTAAACACACACACACACACTTATATGCACACACACTCCCTTATGCATATTACACTTTTTACATCAAATCTTTTAAGCGATAGCTTTTTAATAAGTTCTTTTTATATAAACTGATAACTTTTTTAAAAGACTTAAAAATATATGGTAGAGGAACATTTCCAACCGTGGAACTTCTATTCTAAAGCAAAAGCTCTTTGACCAAAAGAATTTATTTTTTTAGGTAGCTTTCAAGACTTCAACCCCCCTTTTGAATATTAAGATATTTTTTAGGAAGAAAGGGTTGAAGTGTTCAGAATGGTATGAATTGAAGAGCTTCCTCTTTTTGTTCAAAGCCTGACAAAGAGTCCATTATTGCTAAGTGTCTGCTGTCTGGAATCATTTGTATGCTCTGAGTACCCACTCAGTCGGAAAAGAGATGACAGGCATTAGTAAAAAAAAAGAAAGAAAAAGAGAGTGAGAGAGAGAGAGAAATACTTCATGAATATGCAAACCTTGTATGCAGTTCTTTGGTTTCTGAAAGAATAAAATTCAAAATGGGTACAGATTTGGAGGAGGGGGGAGGGGAGGGTTGTTGTTTTGGGATTTTTCCTTTTCTGTTCTTTTCCCGTTATCGTTCATTTGTGTGTGTGGTGTGTGTGTGTGTGTGTGTGTGTGTGTGTGTGTGTGTGTGTGTGTGTTGTGTGTGTGTGTGTGTGTGTGTGTGTGTGGTGTGTGTGTGTGTTCTGTCTCCGTGTCTGTCTCTGATCTTTTTTTCTCTCTCTGTGTCTGTCTCTGTCTGTCTCTGCCTATCTGTGTGTGTGTGCGTGCGTGCATGTGAGCGTGTGTGGGTGTGGGTGTGTATGTGTGTGTGTGTGTGTGTGTGTCTGTGTGTCAGTCTGTCTCTCTCTCTACTTTTGAGTTTTTTTGTTTCTTTATTGGCACCTACCCATTTAAAATGATATTTATGTCTGATATTGTGCAAAATAAGTTGTAACATCAGTTTTTCTTTTCCTTCTTCCCTTCTTTCCTTTTCTCCCTTCAATTTCTTCTTATACCCTCTCTGTTTTCTGTTTTCTTCTTTTCTTCTTTCCTTCATTCCTCCCTTCATTTCCTTTCACTCTTTTTTTACTGATCCTTTATATTGTGTTCATGCTTTCATTTTGCTTTTTTTTATCTTCATCATTTCTTTGCTTTTTCTTATGCTCACACTGTCCTGTGAATGTCTTTCCTTTGTCTGTTTTCTTGCTTTATATATATATATATATTATATATATATATATATATATATATATATATATATATATATATATATATATATATATATATATATATACATATATATATATATAAATCCTTTTTTTCACTCTATTTTTTTTCTTTTGAATATACATTTCAATTGATGCAGCATATTCTTCAGTTAGCCTGTACCTCAGGACTACAGAGATTTCTAAACAGCAATTTTGTTTCTGAATCAAGCTTTGGTGTGTGTGTTTTTTCTTTTTCATTTGTCCGCAAGAACTTTTAAGTTCACCAGTGGTGAGATAATACATATGCGACAGTTCTTTTCCCAACCATTTAGATAGCGACATTACGACTTCGGGATGGTGTCTTAAAACTTCACCTTTGTGCATGTTCTTTTCTTTTTTAATGTTGTCATGTGTTCCGACCAGGACAAAATATGGCCTGCTCTTCCGAAATGCGAAACGGTTTGCACACAGGCCCTCGGCTAATAGCCTCATAAAAAGGACTTTTGGAAGAGAGGAGTTAATACTGATGTTATCTCCAGGGTAAAATTTCCTAAAATGGGCACCACTGTGGTGGCTTGATCCTGTCTCGAGCCCAATGCTTTAACCAGCTGGCTATCACTCCCCTCCCCCTCCCACACCCCTATCTAGTTTATGTACATGAGTTATTTACATAGTTACAGTTGGATTATAGAAGTCATGAGAAAGCGTAGGCAAAAAATTATAGCCTTTTTCTTTACTCTCCTGTGTACTCTTACTTTTTACTTTTCTTTCCGTAATTCTTTTCCATGCATTTTAAGGTATAAACCAGAGGTGTGCGCATGCACGAACACACACATGCATGCACATGTGCGTTTTTTTCTTTGCAGTCGGTGTACATACATGTTCACAGAGAGAGGTGGGAGGGGAGGAAAGACAGGCAACCAGACATACATACAGACAGGCAGGCCCTAGGCAAGGAGAGAGAAAAAGAAAGGGAGAGAACAGACAGACAGACAGACAGACAGACAGACAAATAAATCAACAGGGAGTGGGGAGTGCGTGCAGACATGGATCAGCCTCTGGGAAAGAAGAGAAGCAATGGACACGGCTTCTTCCCCGGCAAGTCAGGTGGGGAAATAATGGTGCAGTGATGTCGCTTCTCTACTTGTCTGTTTGTTTGTTGGTTTGTTTGCTTTACAGCCATGACCACAACCACACACATACACACACGCACGCACACACACACATACACTCACGCACTGCTCTTTTAGCTGGTCTCATACAAAATTATCATATCTATATTTCTGTTCGTCTATCCTTCTGTCAGTGTGTCTTTGTCTGTCTGGCTGTATCTGTCTGTGCTGTCTATATCTCTGTTCTGTGTCTCTTTCTCTGTCTGTCTGTCTTTCTGTCTTCTGTCAGTCTGTCTGTCTGTCTCTATCTCTGTCTCTCTGTCTGTGTCTGTGTCTGTCTGTCTGTCTGTCTGTCTGTATTTCTGTCTCTCTTCTCTGTCTGTCTGCTCAGTCTGTGTCTGTCTCTGTCTCTGTCTGTGTCTCTGTCTGTCTGCCTTCTTTCTCTCTGTCTCTCTTCTACTCTGTCTCTGTCTCTGTCTCTGTCTCTGTCTTCTCTCGTTCTCTCTCTCTTCTCTCTCT
>CM054136.1:20590706-20598206 GCA_028751875.1 Rapana venosa | reverse complement strand
ACCCAGAACCTCACGATTTACTTGTTGGCAGGCAAACGTCTTAACCATCCTGCCACCGTCCTTCCATATTGTGTCATCTGTTCCTGCTGGCACGCAATAGCCTAATGTAAAGCAAAGCCTTTGGCGCAAAACTACGTATCCATAGATTGATGGATGGATGAAAGAATGGATGGATGGATGAACCGACGGACTGATGAAATGTCATTAAAAAGACAAATAATTAAATTCGTATGTTCTAAACTATTAATATAATATTACTACGACTGTGCCTGCTGATTTTAAAATCTGTATTTACACACGCAAAAGTAAGATCACAATTCCATTATGAATATATTTATTCCTTTGTGTCGTGAATACGAAAAAAGGGTGTTGGGTGGTAGAAAGAGGAGTGGGGATTTTTATATATAATGAAAGAGAGAGAGCTATTATCTTTTATTATCTATCTACTACTATCAACTAATATATATATATAATATTATATATATAAATTATATAATATATATATATATAAATATTTATATCCCCCGCGTCAGACTTTATTGTGCCCTCTGCAAAGGGGGACGCATTCCCGCGTCGGACGGAAACCACACCGACTCTGTACCAGAAAAAACACCTAGACGCCACTCCATATCTTCCGAGACTAAAAGGAGCCCCCTCCTCTCTCTCTCTCTCTTCTCCTCTCTCTCTCCTCTCTCTCTCTCCCTCTCTCTTCTCTCTCTCTCTTCTCTCTCTCTCTCTTCTCTCCTCTCTCCCCTCTTTCTCCTCTCTCTCCCCCTCTTCTCTCTCTCTCTCTCTCTCCCCTCCTCTTTCTCTACCGCCCCCTTATCTCGTGTCTGTCTTTGTATTTTTTTTTTTTCCAGGCTGGCCCAAAAAAAAAAGTTAGGTGAGATTATTGACCCCCATCCTCCGCTCACGTGTTATTTCTGGAAGCAGCGGAGACATTTCTAGGACCTTGACAGGGCGAGAAACATCAAGACACACAGCAGGATGATGACCGGGCGATAAACAGCAGCACTGGTTAACAGAACAGAGGGTCCATTAGCTGCAGCAGATAGTGACTGTCCACAGAGAGAGAGAGAGAGAGAGGGTAGACTTGTGTCGCTGTATTGACATGATGCTGTCACTTCAGTGATGAAGCGTGGACTAATACCAATTACTTGGCTTATCGTTTTTTGTTGACTGCAGATTTTTCCCTATACTTTTTGAGGAGTCGTTTGGACACTGCTCTTTTTCATTCCACTTTTGGTTTTGTCACATCCCCTGGAAAAAATGGTGGAGTCTACCCCCGCCAGGTATTTCTTTCTTTTTTTATAGATTTATTTTATTCTTTTATCTCGAGGATAATGGAATAAGCATATATGCTTTTTTTACATCCAGTCCCCGTGTGTATGCGGTTTTGTAAATTCTGTTATCTGTTTGCACCGACACGCAATGGCCTACACTTACGAATAGCGGGACAGGATTTAACGTGTGCGCAAAATGTTCTGCGTGCATTCGCACACGGGTCTCGGTTTATAGTCTCATCCCAAAAGACTTTTAGGGAGAGTGGGGTTGCCGTTTGAACTCTAGGGAAAATTATCACCCTTGAACGGGAATCAGGTAACAGATACATGCTGGGTATATTTGTTCAACCATTGTGTGCCGGTGGAAACAGATGACAAAATTGACAAAACTGCATCCACACGGGGACTAGATGTAAAAAAGCACATGAGTGCTTATTCCATTATCCTCGATATAAAAGAATAAATAAATAAATAAATGCTATCCCATCTATAGTTGTCGTCTCTCTTCTATAAAACCAAGAACAACGAAAAAAAGAGATGACAGGCTTTTACCGTGTCCGCAAGCTATTCTGCTTCGAGGTGGACGGCGTTGTTTCACAGCCTCGTATGAAGGACTGTCAGAGCACTGGACTCAGGAGCAATGTCTAATTCCAGGCGAAAACTTCCTCGGAACTAACATCCCTGCAGACACTCAACTCCACGCCTTCAGGTAAGTTTGTTTTCACATCAGGTGGTGGACGCCCTGACCCGCCTGAGAGACGGGGTAGCCTGGTGGTTAGAGTGTTGCGCTCCTGATCTGACGGTCCCAGTTCGCGCCGCTGAGACGCCCGTTTAAGGGAAGGTTTCCCCCCTACAGTGCAGACCTGCCAGTGCCTTGATTCCCTTCGTGTATATACACAATCATTAGAGCAGATGTGCATGTTAAAGGTCCTGTAATTCATGTCAGAGTTTAGTTCTGTGGGTTACAGAAACACCAACACACCCAGCATGGCTGAAAACGGTTGCATAGGATACAAATCTGTAAGTCTGTTAGTCAAAGGGGCCATACAAACTATGATAATAATAATAATAATAATAATGATGATGATGATGATGACAATAATAATAATAATAAATGCAATTTATATAGCGTTATATCTTGTAAAAACAACTTAAAGCGCTTAATATCAACATGCTAATTCATAGAGAACATAAGAGACAGAGGATTACAGTTATTTTGTAAATGAAGACTGATGAATAGCGAAAACTGGATACAATTCATACACCAACAAGAATGATTACACAAATAGATGATCTGAAACAGAAGTCACAATCATGGAAGAGAACGGTAAATACATAAATACAGCCGTGCATTACTTTGCGAGTGTGTCTGTATTTGTCTATAATAAACCAATATGTCTGGTTGAAAGATTTGTAGATTTCCTGTGAGTAAAGTCGTTCTTATTTGTTTCTGTTATGTTCTTCTTGTTTTTCTTGTCTGCTAGAGCTCCGAGGTTCACCAAGGGTGAGATTTTGTGTATGCAACCATTTACCCACCATTAAGGTTGCCGCATTCCGACGTCGGGGATGGTGTCAAAAAACGACAACAGTCTGTATGTGTTTTAAAGGTTTTGTCATCCGTTCCTACCGGCACAAAATCACCTACTCATTCAATAGGCGGAACGGGTTTTTAACGAGTACGCAAGATGTGGGTGGGTGTATTCGCACACGGGGTCTCGGTTTAGTGTCTCATCTAAAAAGGATTTGTTTTGTACGTTTGATGTGAGTCTAGACATGAGCTTTAGTAAAGGTAATGCGTGTTGTTTATGTGAGCTTTTAATTATTAGGCCAAAAAAAACCCCACTCTAACATATACGCAAAACCTCGTCATTACTAAACCTCAGAGGTCTAGCCTGGGAAGGACAACAAAAAATTCTTGTCTATGATGAGTAGTTTGTCCCTCTTTCCTGTTGCATGTTTTAGTGGAACTTTCTGTAGAAATGCTTTAACAAAAAAAAAAAAAAGCTTTTTAGCCAGCAGGAAAGCAAGCAAAGAGCACGGAAAAGGAAAGAAAGGAAGAACACAGTATGCCAAGGAAAGGCGTTAATGGAAGCTGGCCCTGCCTAGCACTCAGGCACACAACTTGCCTGTCCTTTTTTCCCTCACTCCTGTCTGCAGGAAACAGTCCTTGGGGGACTTAGAATGGGGGTGATTTACTACCAGGGTTTCTGGGTCAGCGAAGAGCGTCTGCGAAATGGAGGCCTACTTTCAGAGAAAACGTCAAGAGAAAATGCTGCTAGCACGAGCAAAACAATGAGTTCCGGAGACAGTGCCTTACTCATTTTGGATGGTGTATGATTGGAAGGATTGAAGACCCGTGCGTTTTTAACGAAGTTCGGCTTTTTTTGTTTTCTGTTGTTTTTTTCCTTCCTTGTTGCTGTTAAGCGGTGTGAGGGATATATCAATAGGATCACAATTACGTTGTCTGGTTTTCCACGTCAGTATGGCGTATAAAAGTCTGCCTGCTGAAGCACTCTCTCTCTCTCTCTCTCTCTCTCTCTCTCTCTCTGTTCATTCTTTTTTCTCATCCCCCTCCTCCACACCTACTTGCTATCCTTCTTACTACCAGCTCAGTAAATGTTTTCAAACAGCAACATACTCTCTCCACCACGTAATATCTTGGACAAAAGAAAAGAAAAAAAAAACACCACCCTCATCATGTAGTTTCCTCAATCTCCCTCCTACCCTATACGTTTCCCACATCACGAAATCAGCCACTCCTTTCCAGTCCTGACACGTCATCGGGCCATCATTCATTGCCCCTGGCACAGATGTCACTGTCTGGACGTCTGACGTGTACTGATGTAGAAATAGAGTCAGTGAGACACAGAACACCCACATAGGCTCGGTCCCAGACCCCATCCCATTCTCATTAGGGCGTGTCTGTGAGTGGAAGCAGGATGTGCCAGGTCAAAGCATGGCTGGTATTTGTATGTAAAGTGTTGATGGGGGGGGGGGGGGGGGTATGTGGAAAAGTGGTAGAATCAAAACCACGGGGTACAAGCAGTTGATCTTTTTATATCATAGCTAGTTTTGATGTTCATTGTTATAACAGAAGCATCATAAATTGTTGTCACTATTATTTTAAGCGCTTAACAGATATGTGTGTAGAGTCAATGGGTTTGTTTGTTCTTTGGTTTAAATATTTTTCACTGTTAGTGATATGAAACGGTCAGTCATGAGAGAGAGAGAGAGCGAGAGAGAGAGAGAGAGAGAGAGAGAGAGAGAGAGAGAGAGTGTGTGTGTGCTTGTTTGTGTGTGTGTGTGTGTATGTATGTATTTGTGTGTAGACTTTTGTCTGTCTGTCTGTTTATGTATGTCTGGGTTTGTGTGTATCTCCTCACATTTTGTGTACACGAATGTGCAGTGATGGGTAAGGGTTGCCTGTGAGTGAGGATAAGCACCTGTCTTCATGCATGCATCTGCATACGTGTTCATGTGCTTCTCTGTAACACAGATAGTCTTCAAAATGGCTTCCAGAAAGCACATTGAAAATGCTCCTCAAAAAGCTTGGCCAAATATATCAGACAGATATACACAATTTCCAGCAAGTAACATCTTAGACAGAAACGGAACCTCTCCAATGATTTATCCATTTCCCCAATCACCAAACCTGAAACTCATTTCTATTCCCGACACGTGATTGTTCCATTCATTTGTCCAGGGACAGATGTCACTGTCTGGACGACTGTCGTGTATACTGATGTAGAAATAGAGTCAGTCAGACACAGAACACCGAAAGAGACGTGGTCCCAGACAGACCCCATCCCATTTTCATTAGCTGTGGAGTAGATAGGTCAAGAATGCCAGTCGTGGAGTAGTGTTTGTCAGTGAAGGTCTCTGCTTTCTCTAATGCTGGAAACTTTGTCCCAGAACCCATCCCATTTTCATTTGCTGTGAAGTAGGTATGTCACGTCAGCACTGTCTGTTCATGAGTCACACTCCAATGTAAAGAATGGCTAATGGTCATGTGAAAACTATGGACTCCTATCTCTGCATAAAGTGCCAAAATAATGCAGTACAAACATTTGGTTTTTGATAATGTTTCAGTCCTCTTATTGTAAGACAGAGGTATTACTAAAATGTTGTCTACAAACAAGATTGTTTTCTTGGAAATAAAAGTCTAGCTATTTGACATATGTGTAAGTTGGTTGATAAGTTTGTTTGTTGTGTGATTTTGACAATGTCTATAGGTGTGTGTGTATTTATGCCTGTGTCCATGTGTTTGTGTCTCATACATAACGAGTGTGAATATGCACTCCAATGTGCATACATAGAATACAATGCATGCGATTTTCTGTTACTTGCAAGGATATTATCTGTAAAAAAGCTTCAAGAAAATATATTCAAAATGCACTAAAAAAATCGGGAGCAATATCACAGATAAACAATATCCAGCAAGTAACATTTTGAACAGAATCATAACCTTCACCATGATACATACAATTTCCAAATCACCAAACCTGAAACTCATATCTATTCCCGACACGTAATTGTTCCATTCATTTTTCCAGGAACAGATTCACTGTCTGGACAGCTGTCGTGTACTCATGTAGAAATAGAGTCAGCGCAGCGAGACACAGAACAACGAAAATAGACGTGGTCCCAGACCCCATCCCATTCTCATTAGAGTGTGTCTATGGCTGTAGGTCAACAGTGCCAGCCAGCCAGTCCTTGAGGAGTGTTGGTCTGTGAAGGTCTTTGGTTTTCTCTCTTGCTGGAAACTGAGGGAAGAAAACTGATGGCTGAAGGGTAACAACAGGTTCGTTGTTGTTTGGGTTTTTTGTTTATTACGAAGACACTTTGGTTTATTTATGATAGGATTTGCTACTAAACGTTGCATGTAGGGCAGTTCTTATTAGTAACGATGAAGGCATTTGGTAAAGTTCCACTGTTATCTCTTGTCTGTAGGTAGGTAGGACCGAGATGGATGGAGGAGGCTTACCACGGCATCGTCTTTCGTGTCTCCTCCACGACCGCCAAGGTCACGGGACTGATGATGATGATGATGAGGTAGGATTAGAGGTAGTAGGCAGGTAGTTAAGTAGGTATGTAGATAAGCAGGCAGATAGGTAGGCAGGCATGCAGGCAGGTAGGTAGGTAGGCAGGCAGACAGGTAGGTAGGTAGGTGGTTGAGTAAATAAGTAGATACATAGCAATATATGTTGTTGGTAAGTATACATCAAAACATGTGTGTATGTATGTATGTATGTATGTATGCATGCATGTATGTATGCGCCTATTTATCTAATTTAGTTGTTTACTCGTAAATGTTCTTGCAGCAAGAATAATGATAAGTACAGCAAAATTTATTTACCGCTTAAACATTGAGACCAACTTCCAGATTTGCAACCCTTCATCATCATCATCATCATCATCATCATCATCATCATCATCATCATCATCATCATCATCATCATCATCATCATCATCTTCTTCTTCTTCTTCTTCTTCTTCTTCTTCTTCCATTCCTTCTTCTCTTTCACCTTCTACTGTTTCATACTAAAGAAGTAGTCCTAAGCTGCAACACACTCAGTCAACTACTTCCCAAAAAAAAACAAATTCTCCCTGCGATTCATCTCCCCTGGCGCCAAAGCACGTGACTGTCACGTGTATGATTAGCATATTCACGGTGTCTGTGATAGGTTAATACCTAGTCTGTGGCTACATGGTGGATCGGTGGTCTAGAGGTAACGCGCCTGTCTAGAAAGCGAAAAGTCCGGGTCTGAAGTGTGCGGCGGTTCGTACCCCGTTTGGACCGGAAATTTTTCCCCCATCCATTAGACCATGAGTGGTGGTCTGGGCGCTAGTCTTTCGGATGAGACGATAAACCGAGGTCCCGTGTGTTACACGTAATTATTTAGCGCACGTAAAAAAAACCCACGGCAACAAGAGAGTTGTCCCTGGCAAAATTCTTAGAAAAAAGCCACTCTGATAGGGAAACAAATACAGCTGCAACCAAAAAAAAAAAAAAAAAAAAAAAAAAAAAAAAAAAAAAAAAAAAAAAGGTGAAAGGGTGGCGCAGCGCTAAGTGGCGACGCGTTCTCCCGCTCTCCCCGGGGAGAGCAGCCCGAATTTCACGGAGAGAAATCTGCCGTGACTTAAAGTGGTATGAAATAAAATCTGAGCGCTTTGATTTGTTGCTTTACAAGATTCAGCGCTATATAAATTCCATACA
>CM054136.1:20583206-20585706 GCA_028751875.1 Rapana venosa | reverse complement strand
TGGCAGGGTTCTCTCCTAAGACATATACAGTTATAACATCTTTGATTTTATGTCTTTGTTTGGTTGGTTTGTTTGGTTGGTTTGTTACTTTCAGTATCTCTGAAGCAGTTATTATATCATCCTTTGTTCTTTTTTTGGTTTGGTGGTCATTAATTACTTTTATTACTTTCAGTATTTTTCATGCATTGTGTGGAAAAAGTTAGTGAGATTTCTGTTATAAAGTATCTTAAAGTTATGATGAGTTGCTGTGGTTTTCTTGATGGGGATGAAGAAGAAGAAGAAGTGTGTGTGTGTACATGTGTGTGTAAGTGTGTGTACAAGTGCATAAGTGTGTGTGTGTGTGTGTGTGTGTGTTCATTCAAACAGATATATTTGCACGGCACCTTCAAAAGAGTCTGTTTTTAACAACACTACAGGGTTGTGTTTTCTTCTAGAAAACTGTATTCACACACTTCCTTGTATTGGTTACTCAGAAACATAACCATCAACCATAATGCTATCAATATCTCACAGGAAACTGTCAAAAAGGCTATCTAGTTCGTCTGCAACCTCCTAAGACATTGAATCCTCTAAGGGGAAATTGCCAGCTTAGGACGTCTGCAGGTGATACGTATAGCCGACTGCTACGTGTTTATTAGCAGTACCCATGACTTCTTCATCGCCTCTACCCGGTATCAATGGATCTAAGAAGCCTGGGGTTACAAATGGCTATTGACAGCCACGTCAGACATGGTCTGCTTTGCTCGTGGAGAGATAAAACACTGACGAGAATGGACAGGAGCTGTGTCTTCTGGAACTCTGTATGGCACGTTCGTTACTAAGACAGTGAGGACATTATAAAATCTGTTGTTGTTGTTGTTTCTTTGGTTGGTTGCATTATTTTGTTTGGTGGTTGTTACTGTCAGTATCTCTGGAGTAATTATAACATGTTTTATTGTTTCTTTGGTTGGTTTGTTCGTTTTGTTGGTTGTTACTTTCAGTATCTCTGCAGCAGTTAGAACATCTTTTGTTCGTTTTTTTTTTTTGGGGGGGGGGTGGTCATTTTATTACTTTTCAGTAATCTTTGACACAGTGTGGAAAAAGCTAGTGAATTTTAAAAAAAAGTATTCTAGAATTATGATGAGTTGCTGTGGTTAACTTGACGGGGATGATGATGATGATGATGATGGTGATAATGGTGATGATGATGATAATGGTGATGATGTTGAAGAAGAAGAAGGAGGCGGAGGAAGAGGAGGAGGTGAAGGAGGAGGAGGAGGATAAGGAAGAGGAGAAGAAGGAGGAGGAAGGAGAGAGAGGGGGGGGGGGGAAGAGACACTCAGACAGACAGACAGACAGATACACACACAAACAGACACACAGACACACAGACAAACAGACAGACAGACGGGACAGACAGGCAGAGCCTCACAGATTACAGTCAATTTGTGGAGCCGCCATGTGTGTGTGAGTATCAAAGCAAAGAAGAGAACAAATTAAATTCCTGGTCATTTACAGAAACATAGCAATTATTTCTAGCCATAACCTCTATCTCAGATCTGTGTGTGTGTGTGTGTGTGTGTGTGTGTGTGTGTGTGTGTGTGTGTGTGTGTGTGTGTGTGTGTGTGTGTGTGTGTGTGTTGTGTGTGTGTGTGTGTGTGTGTGAGTTAAAAGCGAGAGATAGACAAAGAAAGGGATTTCTTTGAAAGGAAAATGCTATTTGCTGGCTAAAGTAATTGTTGATTGGAAGCTTGATAAATGAAATATTGATATACGTTAATAGTCGGAGTCTCATCAAACGATAGCTCTCGGAGTCAAGCGAGTGGGTGGGTAGCCTGTGTGTCTACTGATGAATTGCTTTTGTGTCTAGAGAAGCGTTTTTGTAGCACAGTCCTACAGATTTCTATAATCAAAAAGATCAATCTATTTGCACAAATGTCTAGCCGCTTGATTAGTGATGATTGAGCAAACATTAAACACAGATCTGATAAAAAAAATTCTTCCCAGACACGGAGGATTGAACACTGAAGTCTCCTCCTCCTCACCTCACCTATCCCATAGTCTAGTAGACCGTTTGGGACATCACTGAAGATTTTGCAACCAGCTTCCTCCACTTCTCGACATTTTTTCAGCTTTCCGTGGCAAGTCATTCCCACTCAAGGCAAGTTCACTCTCGGATGATGTCTTCCCATCATTTTCTCTGTCTGTCTCTTCGTCTCCCTCCTTGTACTGTTCCCTGTAAGAACAGTCTTGGCCAGTTCAGAAGTTGGTGTGACGTGCTCGTACCACTTCAGTTTGTGGGGTATTTTGCCCCCCAACTGAAGTCTTCGTGTGTTAATGAACAGCTCTTTGCCCTAAAGAAGCGTGTTCTGCCTTGCAGTTCCTATCAATTTTTGCTCCAAGACTTGGCACCTGCCACCCGACACCGTTTGTCAGCCAGAGAGAAAGCAAGCCATAATGACAGGGTCGCCTACCGCTTCCTGCACATCGCGTGTGCTCTCTCCTTTCCTGATAGATATTG
>CM054136.1:20573206-20578206 GCA_028751875.1 Rapana venosa | reverse complement strand
TGTCATCAATATAGACAAATTAAAAGAAAAAAATATATCTGCTTTACAGATTTTCTGTATGTAAGAGAACTTCATCTATCTATCTATCTATCTATCTATCTATCTATCTATCTATCTATCTATCTATCTATCTATCTATCTATCTATCTATCTATCTATCTATCTATCTATCTGTCTATCTATCTATCTATCTATCTGGATAGATAATAGATAGATATATATATAGATAGATAGATATAGATAGATAGATTCGTAAATAAATATTATTGAAGTTACCTTACAAACAAAAAATCTGTAAAGCAAATATCATCTACACCTTAATTTGTCTAGATCTATATTCATGACGAAGTGATTTATCATTTTGCAGATGAGAGTGTGACAAACTATGATCTAAGAATTGCAACAGAGACACATCATTTCTTAACAACCATGACTAACAGACAAGAAAAGAAGAAAAGACAACACCATAACCAACCCAACTCCCTTCCAAAACCATCTATGCTGTGCTGGGAAAGTCTGTGGTGACGGTGCTAGCCAACACCTCGTTCTTTCAGAGTTCCATCAGTTTGTGCCAGAGACAGATGACACTGTCTGGCCCACTGACAGCTAGCCAGCCTCAGCAACTGATGGAGAACCAGTCTTACCAGACGACTGTGCATAGGAATCCTGTTTTGGTGTGGAAAGGATTCATTTCTGCTGTCATCTGCTGTGTATAAGGTTGTAGTTGTAAGTGATGTAATGGTAGGGTAATTGAAAGGTTATGAAGTACAGGTTAATCGTATTTGTTATCATATATTATGTCTTTTGTCTTATGTTTGTATATTTATATTTCTGTCACTGTGTCACATACAGAATCAAAACATTTCAAGAAAACTACATCAATCCCTCCCTCCGCCCACCCAACCCCTCCCCAAGAAAGCTCAAAACTACCCTCAGCTACATAAATACATAGGAAAGAAAGTAAGAAAGCGAGAGAGAGAGAGAGAGAGAGAGAGAGAGAGAGAGAGAGGAGAGAGAGAGAGAGAGAGAGAGAGAGAGAGAGAGAGAGAGAGAGACACACACACAATTTTATTGCTATTTAGCGATCAAGCCATATAGCGCTGCGGCGCGGTAACAACGATATCGAACGCGACGCGATTACAATGACATGGAAACCATGGCAGTGGTGGTATGTACATCAAGATTCGATACATTATTGTCTGTGTCTCAAGTGTCTCAATTTTCAAACCAGCCTTTCCTTTTCCAGTCTACAGCCAGCGAAGTCAGCCCATGTAAGACCGGATCAGGTCCCGAAGATGATGTAACTCCTGCTCAGCACTCGCCACCACTGTCTCTGTGTGTTGTGTGTTAGTACACTGTTTCCCTTTACGAAGTCTGGCAAGCCTGACACGTTCTTCTGGCAACATGTTTTTCTCTTCTTGCTTGATGTACCAGAACACACACTTAGATTCCTCGCCAGGATCTCCATTCCAAGAGTATTCCAGGATGATGTCATCTGATTCACACATCACAATGTTTTGATCAACCGAACTATGTACCACCACCTTTCGAAACCGTGTGTTTCTCTTGCTGTCCCTTAATCGACGCTGTACACGTTTGTCAGTTAGAGTAGACACATACTGTTTCACAATACCAGTATCAGTATCAGAGTCATCCACTGTGCAGCCAACTGTCAGCTCTTCCTGCACATCAGGCGCCTCAGAAGACACACCGATCTTGTTGACTGTTGCTGGATCACACAGTAGAACAAGTGAATCTGGTGTGGCTGAGGCATTCAATTCACTGCTGACACATAGTTCTGTGTACAAGAGAGAGAGAGAGAGAGAGAGAGAGAGAGAGAGAGAGAGAGAGAGAGAGAGAGAGAGAGAGGAGAGAAGAGAGAGAGAGAGAGAGAAAAGCATCGGTGAAAATGTATAATACGTTTCCGAGCCAAGGGGTTCAAGGAAATCTCTATAGTCCCAGCACATGTGTCACTGTTGAAGTGATCAGCCCCCTGTACCCAGGCTCAGATTAGACGGCCGACAGTCACTGTGTCTGGAGCACTGAGGTGTACTGACTGATTGAGAAACAGTGTCAGTGACACAGGGAGCCAGACAAACAGCAGGATCCAGATCTAACCCGCCCCTCTTATCATCAGTAGGCCTACATGTCGCGCAAGATGGTAGGTAGATTAGGACTGTCTGTGAATGAGTACAGAAGTCTGATATTTTTTGGTTTTGTTTGTTGTTGTTTTGTTTAGGTGTTGTTTTTTGTGTGGTTTTTTTTGGGGGGTAGGGATAGTTGTAGTGAGGAATATGTGTGTTTCACACACACAGACACAAACACACACATACACACATATATACACATACACACGCGCGCCCACACACCTACACACACACACACACACACACACACACACCTACACATACCTACACACACATGCACACACACATCTACACACACACGCGCACACACACACATATAGAGAGCGAGAAATAAAGAGAGAGAGAGGGGGAGAGAGAGACAGAGAGAAAACTGCTAACATTATATTTATGATGCATTTACACTCAGTACAATACACTTTTCTACTGTCTTGAAGTAAACGAAAACAGAAAGGTGTCTTAGAAGAGCAAAGGTACAGATATAACAGGAAACAACAGCTATTTAGGGATTTTTTTTTCGTTTTTTTAACAGTTACTTTAAAAGATGTGGTTTCTATCTCCTGTTCTTTTCTTTTGTTCTTCTTTTTTTATATCGAGGATAATTAGAATAAGCACCTATGTCCTTTTAGACATCCAGTCCCCGTGTGTATGCGGTTTTTGTAAATTCTGCCATCTGTTCCCACCGGCACACAATGGCCTACTCTTCCGAAAAGCGGAACAGGATTTAACGTGTGCGCAAGATGTTCTGCGTGCGTTCGCCCACGGAACCTCGGTTTATAGTCTCATCCGAAGGACTTTAGGGGAGAGTGGAGTCTGCACTGATGTTAACTCCAGAGGAAAATATCCCCTTGAACGGGAATCGAACCCGGGTTGTCAGACTGCGAGCGCAATGTTCTAATCACTAGGCTATCCCGTCCCCCAGTCTGCTCTGTGTGTCATGTATTGTTTGTCCTCTGTTTTGTCCTTTCTTCTGTCTTTCTCAATGTATGTATCAGTCTTTTTCTGGTTATCAAGAATTGTTTGTCATCTTTTTTGTCATTTCTCCTCTCTTCTTGTTCTACCTCTCCTTTCCCTTCCTTTTTATGTTTTCTCTGTCTCTGTCTCTATCTTTTGTCTCTGTCTGTCTGTCTGTCTGTCTCTGTCTCTCTCTCTTTTTCTGTCAATATATTATCTATTTGCTTATCTTTTCACTTATTAGCTTCTTTTTTTTATCCATCAATCTCTCTATGTTGGACTCTGTGTCTCTCTCTGTCTCTCTGTCTCTCTGTCTTTGTCTGTGTGTGTGTGTGTGTGTGTGTGTGTGTGTGTGTGTGTGTCTGTCTAACAATCTGTAATTTCCCCCTTACTCACTGAATGTCTTTCTGTCTATATCCCTATTCAATTACATATTCATAGAAGATTTCAGGACGGTAGAGCATAAACCACAAATGGCGTCATCTATATGCAGCAGCCGCCCCATCTATACCGGCATCTCCAAAAATAACAAAACTTGTAACTTTGCCAAAGCAAGTAGCAGACAAGAATCTGTAGAAAGCATCAATCAACCGCGCACTGTCAACCTTTTTGGCTGGACAACAGATTCCCTGTGCTTTGTCTCCCCTGGCGGAAGTGGTTGAGGTCGAAGTGTCCTCTGTGGTGACTCTAGGCTACAATCGGAGCATGAAGTGATGACTGCAGACATGGCCGTGATTAATGGTGATGTTAATTGTCTTTAGTGTTCATCTACTGTGAATGGGACGGGATCGCTCAGTGGTCGGAGCACTCGCTTTTCCCCCAGCCAAGGTTAAGCAGCGTCGAACGTGGTTACCACTTGGATGGGTGACCGTTTGCGCGCTTTGGCTTCAGTACAGTCCCCCAGTTCACCCAGCTGTAAATTGCTACCTATCTCTTTTTGGGTCAGGGAAGGTAAAACAGTAAAAAAGAGGAGATGGGCGCCGCCCTCAATATGCTGGTCCCTAGAAAAGTGAGGTCTCTGACGCCTCGCTCCCATACTACCTTATAGGTTATGGGACACCTTTATCTTTACCTTACTGTGAATGATTTTCTAACATTTTGAATGACTTTAATTTGTTAATTTGACAATAAGATTTTTTCGGGAGGCGGGGTGGGGGGTGGGGGGGTTGAACTTGACATAAATGTAAAATAAAGCAATTTTGCATCGTCTATTGTCATTCTAATGACAAGCAACCATAAGTATAAAATACTGTAATCATTTTTTTAAATTGCGTCAACAAAAAAGGATAACAGGGAGATACAGAACTTTTAATAGCAGAAATGATAAGTCTTGTCGCAATGTTGTATTTGTTTTTGCTTTTGTTTTTTTTTAAATTATCCTCGAAATAAAAGAATACATGAAAAGTAAAATGAAATACATTAAAGAACACAGCATTTCTAGACTGAAATAAATAACTTTTGCTTTCGATGTACCATGTTTAACTTGAGAATAGGAATAGAAGATGACACTTCCAATACTTCTGTTTCTCTGTTTGTTTGTCTTTCGGCATATCTGTGTGTGTATGTGCGTATGTATGATATATATATATATTATATATATATATATATATATATATATATATATATATATAATATATATATATGTGTGTGTGTGTGTGTGTGTGTGTGTGTGTGTGTGTGTGTGTGTGTGTGTGCGCCCCACAAGTTTTTCATCCGTGACATGTTTGTCTTAGTAGAAAAAATATTTCACTTTCCTCAACTTTGCTTATAGTCAAACAAACCACAACATGTTTCAATACATTCACCACATCAAAAGCCTATCTTATAAATCTACACACTAGCTAAGTTCGTACTGTTAACCACAACCCAAGTTTGAAGCTGCGTCCCCTTCTCTCTGCAAGC
>CM054136.1:20555706-20568206 GCA_028751875.1 Rapana venosa | reverse complement strand
GTGTGTGTGTGTAAAGTGTGTGTGTGTGTGACACACAGTGTCAGTGATGGTGTTGAGTATTATTGGTCTATCATGATGGTTATTGTTCTGTTTTCTAGGTGAATGTTTATTTGGCGGGGGAGGGAGGGAGTAGCATTTTGAAAGGGTCAGTTCATGTTACTGGTTTTCAGTGTTCAGTATTTTAATACGATTTATATAAACATCATTTTCCATTTTTATTAACATTCTAAAACAGTTTGAAACATTGTTTATTGTAACCACATGGTATCGAGGAAAGCAGAGTAAACCCAAACAAACAAACAAAAAAGAAAGGAGATATATCTAGAGAATTACAGAGTAACCCATTGCGTGCCGGTGGTAACGGATGACACAAACTGCATACACACGGGGACTGAACGTAAAAAAGCGCTTGAGTTCATTATTCTATTATCCTGGAAATAAAACAATAACAGAAAAATCCAACAAAACAACGTGCACGAGTTTAGTTGTGGAGTTTCCAAGTTCTTCTTTGTGTTTGTTTACTTGTTTTTATGATGTTGCCGCCAGCCTTACATTTTTTAACATTTGTTGAAATCTTTCCTTACTAGAGCTCATCTTTGTTGTACCATTTCAACTTTTATCCTTCGAAGCATTGCGAGATTGCCTTGTTTCTGTCAGTACAATTTGAAGTCCAAAAGATGCCATCTTCCCACCTCCACCACCCACCCACCTCCACCACCCACCCACCCACACACACACACCCACACACACACACACACACACACACACACACACACACACACACACACACACACACACACACACACACACACACACACACACACACACACACACACACACACACACACACACACACACACACACACACACCTGAGGTTTCGTTGTTATTGGAGTTTATCATTCTGTTCGAACATTGTAAAAAGATATCTGTATGAATATTTGTAGACTATCACACCACTGTTTATCAATATTCTTGTTAAATCATGTGGTAAAAATCAAACTTAATTTAAACAAACATTTTTGGGGCCTAAAAGGAAGAGTTAACTTTCTTCGAAGTTGCTATTTCCTCCCATGTAAGGCTGTCAAGTTTGATTTTTTTTAATATATTTGTTTTTACTGTGCTGAGAACCTAGATTACGACCTGTCTGAATTGACACAAGAAGGAAACAAAAAATTAGCCAGAATTGTTTGTGTTTCTGAATTGACACCCCAGAAAGGTAAAAAAAAAGCCAGAATTTTGTGTGTCTGAAATGACACTACAGAAAGGAAATTAAAAAAAAGAGAATTGTTTGTGTGTCTGAAATGACACTACAGAAATAATAAAAAAGAAACAGACAGAATTCTATAGTCTGTAAGACATGTACATTTTCCAGCATAAGAAAGCCAGGCTTCATGCTGGGGACCATTAGCTAGAAGCAAACGTCATGGCTGTTCTATTTGTTTCTTGTAACAAAAAAAAATGTTTACCATCCTGGTCTTCCCGTCACATATTCCTCTCCTTCCCTCCATTCCTGTCTCACCCATATCCCATTTCCTTCTGCAGGGCTAACAGATGAATTTATCTCTAAGCTTTTGTGTTTTGTTTTTTACAGCTGGATTCTTTTCTAGAGGTAAAAGGAAGGTGAATGTATAATGAATGGAGCATCACACGTATCGCTGGCACTGTCCTCATCAATAGATTTCCGAGGAGATTCCATTTGGGTTTTCCTTGGTAAAAAATGCAGACCTTAAGGGCAGACTGCTTTTCTCCTGCATCTGCAAAGGTCTTAGTTACGACACAGAGACAGAAAGCCTGAGAGATAGGAGACACCGGCAGACGTAGAGAAACAAGCAGGGAGATTGTAAGTACACAGACAACCAGACAGACAGAGGTCAGGACAATTTCATTTCAAGGGTTGTAAGTATTGAGGGTGGGAAGCGAAGAAAGAAAGAAATAAAGAAAGAGAGAGAAAGACAGACAGACAGACAGACAGTGACAGAGAGACAAAGACAGACAGAGAGAGCAAGGAGAGGGATATATAGATAGATAGAGAGTTAGAGAGATAAATAGAGAGACATAGAGATAGATGGATGGATGGATGGATGGATGGATAGATGGATGGATGGGTGGGTGGATGGACGGATAGATCGATTGATACAGACATACATAGGTAGATAGACAGAAACAGACAGAGCGAGAGAACTTTGAACCCTGAACTATGAAATGGTTTAATTGCACATCAGCTTTAGCCTACAATACTGTTTAAAACATTTTATTCAAGAGAGAGAGAGAGGAGAGAGAGAGAGAGAGAGACAGACAGACAGACAGACAGAGAGAGACAGAGAGCGTGTGTGTGTGATAAGGTTATATATATATATAAATATAAGGTGATATGGTTATATATATATATATACATATATATATATATATATATACATATATATATATATATATATATATATAAATATAAGGTGATATGGTTATATATATATATACATATAATATATATATAATATATATATATATATATATATATATATATATATATATATATATATATATATATATATGAAGAAGAGGGGGTGGAGAGACGGGTAGAAGGTACAATTATAAAAAGAGAGAGAGAGAGAGAGAGAAGGGGGGGGGGGGCAGAGAAATAGAAAAGTAAAGAAAATAGGACTGGATGAGAAGGATTGAGAGAGAGATAAGAGAGAGAGAGAGAGAGAGAGAGAGAGAGAGAGAGAGAGAGAGAGAGAGAGAGAGAGAGAATTAATTAATCGATTTTATTTAAAATGGTAATGGCATAAGCAAAGAGAGGGAGAGGACAAAGAGACAGAGATACATATATCTATCAACCAATCAATCAATCAATCAATCAATAGGTCAATCAAATTCTTTTATTTCGACGATAAGGAATAAAAAATATATTGAAATGAAACATTCACAAAAGGGAGAGAAAAATAGAGAGAAACAAAGACAGAGACAGAGAGAGACACAGAGACAGAGACAGAGACAGACAGAGAGAGAGACACACACAGAGACAGACAGAGAGAGACACACACAGAGACAGAGACAGACAGACAGACAGAGAGAGACAGACAGAGAGAGAGAGAGAGGGGGCTGGAACCAGAAAGGCAGAAGCTTACAGAGTGTGTGTACCGTTGACAAGCTCTCAGACCAGAAACACCCTAGCAATCTCCCTTTCATAGTTCATCACTACACCCGTGATAAAAGCTCAACACAATAGAGGCAACCATAATGGAAAAGTTCGCTTCCTGCTGTGTGTCATTTGCTCCCCCTTTTCCCTTTTATGGGTCTGGTTCTTTATCCACTTTCTTATGGACTCAATCAACATGTTCTATACTGGCAATCTTTATGCAGGTCTTCCTGAAGCATTAATTTAAATGGAGTGAAATGCTAGGAAGCAGGGGGGGCCTCTAAGAGCTTAGAAACTCATAGAGTTCAAGGCATGATTCTCTGTACCGGAGAGTGCTCAGGAGAAAAAAAAAAGGAAAACAGAGCTCTTGAAGGAAAGTACAAATAAATCAATAGTAGAGTTTATGGATGGTGTGTTGTATACATCAGCTGCCTGTAGCGATTGTGCTTACACGGAGAAAGGGATATATTATCGTTAAGGGCCCTTCATGGGATGATTAAAGTGCTTTTAACTTTGACTTGACTTGATTATAGTGATGATTTTCTTTGATCATGGACTCTTGCAGCAACCCACGTTCATTTTCATTCTGCTATAAAAATGAAGTTTTACAGAGCACAGTCGTGTTGGGGGTTTTTTTCTATGTATAGGTGAGAACATTTATGTTTCTGTTTGCAATGCCATAAAGTAGGCTATAGTTTAAGTACTGGTGTTTTTGTGTTTTATCCGCTCCGCTATAGATTTAAGTATGTATTCCATTTTTTAACCTAGCTCTTCAAGCATGCTTTGTTGAGTATTGTGTGTTGTATATGTATTTCAACAATACTATCCCGCTTTAAAGCTTTCAAATGAAGAAACTTCCCGAAGTTGGAATGCAGCTATCTTAATAGTAGGTTGAAAACGTTCACATACGCAAAATATCACCATTCATAAACTCAATCCAAGACATCCACGCTTTTTGAATCGCCATTTGGAATCTTTTCCAAAATCAACTGGCAAGATTTTCATGTGAATTGTCCCAACCATTGAAATACTCAAATCATTAAAGAATTGCCAGACAACAGATACACAGAAGGGTTTTACATCAAAAGAACATTTCTATGTGTGAATGTTATGCCTACTAGGAAGATTTTGGCGGCATAGTCAATCCTTAAAAGTCCATTTCACGGAGAAGATCAGTAGTCACATTTTTATTTTATTGATTTCCAGCTGGTACCTTGGATAAGCAATGCATTTTCTTTTTTTTTCATGAAGCCGTCTATCTAGGAACAAAAACTTCTTAATGATAATATTGTAGTACTACATTATTACAAGCTTTAACAATAAAATGTACCAATCAGAAAAAAGAGAAGAAAACCAATAACATAATACACTGCAAAACACACACACACACACACACACACTCGCACGCACGCACACACACGCGCACGCGCGCACACACACACTTACGTAAAGAATTTGTTTTTAAGAATTTTAAAAACTCATAAAATTTCATCAGCTACAATATCACCCATTCTTTCACGTTCATACTTAAGAAAAAAAAGTACATGCACAAAACGTTAAAAATACTAGAGTGAGCAATAAGAAGGATAATTATTAGTTCTGCAGTCTGTAGCTTCAATCTGCAAATCAATTCAACAGCTGTGAGGCGTTTGGTCCCTTGTCCTCTTCACCCTTACAATATCTTCTAATACATTCCTGTAACAGTGGATGGAAAACATAACAATGAAGAATGCAGGTCACATTGCAAGACTAGAAGACAATAAACAGACCCGAAAAAAGCGCAGAATGACACCCGAGATACGGCTACAAAACCTCTGGCCGGGCGTCAACGAGATGGCTTGATGCCATCAAGAAACACACGGGAGTGACGTACCATGGAGAGGAGCAGGATATGAATCGATGGATGGATGCTGCGAAGAGCTACATTCTACAGTGGTGGACAATGCCTACGTGCTATGGATCTCAGAAATAAATGATCATCTTCTTGCACAACTGCATAAAGTGTGAGACAAAAACACACTGCTGTATGTAGAAATCTGCTGCCTTTTTGTCATAACAAAAAGGGACCAGCAGTTTCTGATTGCTCTGCCTCTTGCCTTTATTTTCACCGTCAGTCTGATAGAACAGTAAGAGCTGACAATGAGAGCAATAAGAACAATAAGAGCAGACAATAAGAGCCTGATGTATTTTTTCGCATGGTATAGATGAGGATATGCTGCTGGCATATATTTATATATCTGCAACAAAAGCCGAACTCAACCAAAGGGACTACGAGAATAACGAGCTCTCTGTGTCTTCAGACTGCTTCTGAGATAAAGCCAAAGAAGATGTTATTGCATGGATACAAACAATTCCAACTTGCTATGGCATGAGATCTTTGGGAGGTCATTATTCAAGAACATTCCCTGGAAATGAGATTCTAAAAGGCAACGAAGTTCTATAACTGGTCGGGCATCTTATAGTGACCTTTGGAACCAGAAGAAAGACACTGCACACTAAACATATTAAGAGAAAATAACTATAGCTGCTTCAGACTTGGAGACAAAGTGTATGTATACGATGTATGCCATTGTGACTCTTCTTGAGTTTCCTTTCTCTCGCAGTAGAAGTCTGTTTTTGTCAGTCAGTTTCTTGTTGTGTCAGTGTAAAAAGAAAATGCTTGCCTGGCTAAAATGTCAGAAGATTGCCTAGTTTGTGTGTGTGTGTGTGTGTGTGTGTGTGTGTGTGTGTGTGTGTGTGTGTGTGTGTGTGTGTGTGTGTGTGTGTGTGTGTGTGTGTGTGTGTGTGTGTGTGTGTGTGTGTGTGTGTGTGTGTGTGTGTGTGTGTGGTGTATGCTGTTAGCCACGGTGATTCCAGCTTATGTCTGGCTTCTGGCAATCAGCGTGGTGAAGTAAGGAGAGGAGGAGATATTGCTGTCATTCACATGGTTTCGTGGGGCCTCTTTCAGTGTTCATGTGGAATTTTTTCTGTTCCACTCCAGATGGAAATTGTCTGTTTTCATATCGATCATTTCTGCATTTTTGTTGGTGGTGGTGGTGGTGGTGGCGGTGATGATGTGTTGGCGATGGTGGTATTGTGCGTGAACGGGTGTGTGTGCTCGTGAACGTATGTGTGTGTTCGCGCGTGTGCGAGCGAGTATGTCTGTTTACGTGTGTGTGTGTATGTGAGTGTGTGTGTGTGTGCGTGTGTGTGTGCGTGTGTGTGTGTGTGTGCGTGCGCGCGCGCCTGTGCGCGCGTATGTGCATGTTAGGTAGTGAATGTGTTTCCAGTGTTCTGTGAATGTGTTTTTAGGTACTTTTCATGTTCTTGCAATGGTTTATGGCTATTTTTAATGTTCTCAACTCAAACACACAAACACACACACAAACAAACCACACACACACACACACACGCACACACACACACAAACACACACACACGTACACACACACATAAAATCTGGCCAAAACAAAACCAAACCAAAATCAAGAACAGAAATCCCGGAACAAAAAACAAAAAACAAGCATGTATAAAAAAAACAAACCAGAAACAAAACACACAACAAGAAAAAAAAACCCAGAAACAAACACAACACACACACACACACACACACACACACACACACACACACACACACACACACACACACACACACACACACACACACACACACAAACACACACACACACACACACACACACCCCACACACGCACAAACACACGCACGCATGCAAGCAAGCACTCACACGCACGCACACACAAACACCCACACAGACATAAAAGAGAAAGACAGAAGCCTTTCCTAAACATTGCGATGTCAGCAATCTCCTGCTGAAACCATTGTACGGGTCCACACCTTTCAGACTGATTGTTTTGTCTGTCTTCACATGGATTGGGACTTTTTTGGTTTGCCTCTGTGTGTGTGTGTGTGTGTATGTGTGTGTGTGTGTGTGTGTGTGTGTGTGTGTGTGTGCGTGCGTTCGTGTGTGTCTGTGTGTGTGTGTGTGTGTGTCTGTCTGTCTGTGTCGGGGAGGGGGTGGGGTGGGTATGTGTGTGTGTTTGCGTGTTTGTATTTGGTGTGTGTGTGTGTGTGTGTGTTGTGTCGTGTGTATGTGTGTTTGTGCGTGCCTGATGTGAGTGCATAAGAGCAAGTACGGATGGCAAAATCAAAAAGAAACCGCAGGCACACAGGTATCATGTATACACTTCATCCTCAAAGTCGGAATGCGGCTACCTTATTGCTAGGTAGAAACGGTCGAGTATTGAAAACTTCACCATTGCTAAACCTCTGACTTCTAACCGAGGAACGAGACACAAAAGTCTCTTGAAGGAAAAAAAAGTTGCATGCGCGTAAATGATTTGAGTGCAAGCGCTTCGATTTGTTTGGTTTACAAGATTCAGCGCTATATAAATTCCATATATTATTATTGTTGTTATTATTATTATTGTTATTATTATTATTATTATTATTATTATTATTATTATTAAAATTAAAAAAAACGAGAGTCAGTTCAGATTCACAGTCATAATCAGGTCAGCTTTTGTTGCAACTTTCTAAGATCTATTTTCAAAGGTCTGCCTACAATGTACGATGTGCAAAGTGTAGAATGAATCGCCTTTTCTTGCAGCCGTAAAAGCCTTCGATTACCGTAACAGTATTCGTCTGGTCATTGAAATTAATGTTGTTGTTGTTGTTGTTGTTGTTGTTGTTGTGACGTTAAAAGCATGCAGAGTGTAGGCTGCATGCTGATTTTGTTGCTGTTGTTGCAGCTATTAGAATGGATAATTATGAAAAGCACATCAAGGAAAAATAGTCAACATTGAATCTTTTTGTCTTTCTGATTCTTTGTCTCTCTGTCTGTGTCTGTGTCTGTCTGTGTCCGTCTGTCTGTCTGTCTGTTGGTTTCTCTCTCTCTCTCTCTCTCTCTCTCTCTCTCTCTCTCTCTCTCTCTCTCTCTCTCTCTCTCTCTCTCTCTCTCTCTCTCTCTCTCCTCTCTCTCTCTGTCTGTCTGTCTGTGTATCTCTCTCTCACACATACACACATACACACACGCGTGCGCGCTCCCGTGCTCGCGCTTACACACCACACACACGCACACGCACACACACACACACTTGTCTGCTGAGAGCAAAACAATGATGATGAATGCAGCTAAGTTTTGCCCACCCTGCGGATATTACAATATATGATTTAATGCTGTAGCCTCCCGTTGTAAAGCGCCAAAGAAACACCAATAAATCACCCTGAACCTTAGTCGTAAGTCCCCCCACCCTACTCCTCTCTCTCTCTCTCTCTCTCTCTCTCTCTCTCTCTCTCTCTCTCTCTCTCTCTCTCTCTCTCTCTCTCTCTCTCTCTCTCTCTCTCTCTCTCTCGCTCTCTCTCTCGCTCGCTCGCTCGCTCTGGTTATCTGTCTACCGGCTTTTTTTTCTTGATCTATAATTATCTGTCTGTCTGTCTCTCTGTCTCTGTTTCTTTCTATTTCTGTCTCTCTACCTCTGTCTCTATCTGTGTCTCTTCTTCTTGCTCTCTCTCTCTCTCTCTCTCTCTCTCTCTCCTCTCTCTCTCTCTCTCTCTCTCTCTCTCTCTCTCTCTCTCTCTCTCTCTCTCTTCTCTCCCCCTCTCCTTCTCTCTCTATCTATCTATCTATCTATCTATCTATCTATCTATCTATCTATCTATCTATCTATCTATCTATCTATCTATCTATCTATCTATCTTTGATTTGTTTACTTTACAAGATTCAGCGCTATATAAATTCCATACATTATTTATCTATCTTTCTATCTGTCTGTCTGCCTGTCTGTCTATTTATTTATCTATCTATCTATCTGTCTATCTATCTATCTATCTATCTATCTGTCTATCTATCTATCTATCTATCTGTCTATCTATCTATCTGTCTCCCTCTCTGCCTCTGTCTGTCTGCCTCTCTATCTCGATCACTCTCTGTCTGTCTGTCCTCTGCCTCTCTCTCTCTCTCTCCACACTCACACACACACTTACACACACACACACTTAGACACACACACACACACACACAACACACTTACACACACACACTAAACACACACTTACACACACATACACTACGCACGCACACACCACACACCACACACACCACACACACACACACACACACTTCCCAGACCTTGCCCCGAACTCTGTGCCTAAGCCTTCTTCTGCCCCTCTTTTGCATCAGATCACTGTACCTTTTTACTGTTCCTGCTTGCTGAGCTCAAATGACCAGAGTATGTGAAATCCTTCACCCCCCCCCCCCCCCTCCCTGCTTGTTTACCATACTAAGGAGGAAAAAAGTGTGATGCACCGTGCATTGGTAGGGGATAGGGGGTGGCGGTAGAGTGTATAGGAAGAGTATCAATAATGGATAGAGTTAAACAACCGTTAGCCACTACCTTGTAATGGATAGCCCATTTCTGTTTTTGCCCTTAATGAAAGATTTAGACTTCACTGACAAAACTGTGGTAGGGACATTGAAATGATGTACTGTTTGCGACTTGGTTGTCGATTATGTAGTGGTAGTGGTGGTGGTGGCAGTTGTTGCTTAGGTGATGATAGTTGGGAAGAGAGAGAGAGAGTAACAGAGACAGACAGACGCGGACATAGGGAGGGAGCGAGAGAGACAGAGACAGAGCAATAGAGAAACTGAGACAGGCAGGCAGACAGACAGACGACAGAGTCAGAGAAGCAGAGACAGAGGCAGAGAGACAGAAACAGTAGAGAAGTAAACAGCGTCTAAGCTTTTTTTCAGCCCATTAAAGCAAGCCAGGGATAGCAGCAAGACGAGATCAAGTTGATGAATCTCTTTTTCTTTTCTTTTTTTTTTGGTTTAAATTTCAATTTCTCTCCTTTCTGAGAGAGGGAGAGAGAGAGGGAGAGAGAGAGAGGTGGGGGAGAGAGAGATAGAGACAGACAGAAGAGACAGAGTGAGGCAGGTAGGCATGAAGATAGTCAGAAACAGGGAACAGAGAACGGGGATGGCCATAATTTCAATGCTGCAGTAGTAGTTGATCCCTAACAACCTTAACAGCAATGCAGCAAAAAAAAACAACTACAGCTGCGCTGTTGTGGATTCTCTGTCGCTTTCACGTTCATCTATCCCGAGGTCTAGTAGAATGTTGAGCTGTCACTGAAGATTTTGCAACCAGCTTCCTCCACTCCTCACGGTTCTTAGCTTTCCACAGGAAGGCCTATGTCGTTCCGCTCAAGGCCAGTCCACTTTCTGAAGTCTGGCCATCGTGTTCTGTCTTGCCTCTTCATCTCCCTCCCTGTGCACAAATAAGTCAGATTTTTACAGAGACTTTTGCTCTTTCTTACTGTTTGCATCTTGTCATTGTTGTCACTGACAGCTATGATTCACTTTTCTAGAAAGTTTGTTGGTTTGCGTACTTGTTTGATTGTTTGTTGTTGGTTTCGGTAGCTGGGAGAAAATATCTTTCCACTTATTCTATTAATCTCAGAGCAAACATTTTTCTGTGTTCACACACGGGACCTCGGTTTATAGTCTTACTCCCAAGGACTTTCCTTTTTTTATTATCTTATTATTCTTTTATATCGAGGATAATGAAATAAGCACGTATGTGCTTTTTTACATCCAGTCCCCGTGTGTATGCGACTTTGTAAATTCTGTCATCTGTTCCCACCGGCACACAATGGCCTTCTCTTCCGAAAAGCGGAACAGGATTTAACGTGTGTGCAAGATGTTCTGCATGCGATGGCACACGGGGCCTCGGTTTATAGTCTCATCCGAAGGACTGAAGTAGGTACTTTTAACTTCTGGGAGAAACCCTCCTTGAATGGCTGCCTCTTTTGTGCCTTTAACTTCGGTCTTCTGATCACGAGCGCAACACTCTAACCACTAGACTATCCCTCCCCCTGTGTCATGTTTTAACAAGCCAGGCATTGTACTCCTTTAAATCCAGTCTCCCGTGACGCTTCTAATAGATATCTAGCTTCCAAATATAATCAACTCATTTTTGTTTAAGAATTGAAGAATTTTGTATAGTCTAGTTGCAAAATAAGTAAAATAACATGACTGGTTCAATTTCTGTCATACGTTTTTAAACTAAAGATATGCTATGCTGTTATAATCCTTTAAGTGGGAGAGGAGAAACGCAAAAAACAAAATCTCTTCATTGGTGAATCTGGGAGCTATAGCTAGGAAACGAAAAAGAGAAAGAATTATTGTTAGACATTACTTAACCTGCATTCTGCGCAGACTTATTTACAATTGTCCCCATGTGACACATCCCTGGAAAAGAAGGCTCGAAAAGAATTACTCCAACTCAATTTAGAGCAAAACACACACACACACACACACACACACACACACACACACACACACCAAAACACACACACACACACACACACACACACACACACACACACACACTCACACACACACACATACAACACACACACACACACACACACACACACAACATCACCAAGAGACCTGTGAATGCCTCAGACGTCAATCTGTTCACACACTGGGCATTACCAGGGATTGATCCTTTCATGTCACGCAACTCCTGTCAGCATCATCAGCGTGTTGCCGGCCCTCTCTTTGCTGCTGCTGCTGCTGCTGCTGCTGCTGCTGCTGCTGCTGCAGGAATGTGTTGATGTGTTGTCGTGTGGCGTGAACTGGCAGGTGATGTTGTCACTGTGGGCAGAACCGTCCATCACGTTGGGCTTGTGCACCTGACAACGAGTCTCAGTGTAAGTAAGGTGATACTGCTGGAATACCCTCCCCCCCCCCCCCCCCCAACCTCTTCCCTCCCATAACAAAGTTTGTGCACCAGTCATTTTTTTCTTCTCAGTTGTAAGCTTGTCAGTGTGTGTGTGTGTGTGTGTGTGTGTGTGGTGTGTGTGTGTGTGTGTTCTTGTGTAGGCGTACGTGTGTGTGTGTGTGTGTGTGTGTGTGTGTGTGTGTGTGTGTGTGTGTGTGTGTTGTGTGTGTGTGTGTGTGTGTGTGTGTGATGTGTGTGTTGTGTGTGTGTGTCTTTGTGTATGTATGTGTGTGAGAGAGAGAGGATGCCAGCAAAAATGTGAGCGAGAGAGACAGACAGACAGAGACAGAGACAGACAGACAGACGAACAGAGTGATGGAAGAAGAACGGGTTTCTCTTTAGCCCAGTCTCTGCATTACTTCACACCTCCACCAAGGCACATTGGCCCCAAGCCGCCGCTCTCCTCACACCTCGTTACTTCAGCCACTGAAGATGGCCACGCAGACTGCTGTGTACGGTGCACTGGCCATTCATCTATGATGCTTATGCAGCTTGGATGCAAGGTCTGCGCCATTTTTTTTTTCTGAAGAGAAAATCAGAAATAAAGAATGGGGGGAAAATGGTACATATATGAGA
>CM054136.1:20525706-20553206 GCA_028751875.1 Rapana venosa | reverse complement strand
ATACTTCACAGCATATGTGCGTATGTCACATCTCCCTCCGGCCCACCTTCTACCATTTAGGTAGTCGCATTCTGACTTCGGGGACTTCAGTGATAGTGTGTGTGTGTGTGTGTGTGTGTGTGTGTGTAAGTGTGTGTGTGTGTGTGTGTGTGTGTAAGTGTGTAGTGTGTGTGTGTGCGTAAGTGTGTGTGTGTAGTGTGTGTGAGCAGTGTGTGTGTGTGTGTGTAATCATTACTTTTGTCGTTTTACATTGTTGGCATTTCATGGGGTGAAAATAAAGAATAAAACAAAACTGTGATGAGGAACTGGGAGGTGGGGATGAAGAAAGGGAGGAGGATGCTACACAGGACAGAAACCCATTGGGATGAGCGGGTGGGGGGCTGTTTAATAAAAGGGGAGAGTGGGAGGTAGAGCTGGGGAGTGAGGGTGGGGGAGTTCCGTTTGTTTTCTATAAGTAGAAATAAAAGGGCAGGATAGCCTAGTGGTTAGAGCGTTGTGCTCGTGATTTGCCGCCCCGGGATCGAACCTCGAAGGAGGCATCCATTTTGAGGAACTTTACTATGGAGTTGACATCAAGCACTAACTCCACTCCCCCAAAAGTCCTTCGGATGAGATTATATACCAAAGCCCCGTGTGCGAACGCACGCAGAACATCTTGTTCTCATGTTAAAATCCCGTTCCGCCTCTCCAAAGAGTAAGTAATTTTGTACTGGTAGGAAAGGACGACAAAATGAAGTTTAAAAAAACAACAACCCAAAACCCGCATGTTCATAGGGGTCGTGTTTAGACAGTATTCCCGAAGTCAGAATACCGCTATCTTTAATAGTCTGCGAAAACGACCGCATTCGCAAAATCTCACCATTGGTGGTGGCAGGATGGTTAAGACGTTCGCCTGCCAACAAGTTAACCGTGAGGTTCTGGGTTCGATTCCCAGCCTCGCCCTTTCTTCCCAGTTTGACAAAAAAAATCGAACTGAATGTCAAAGTCCTTCGGATGAGACTATAAACCGAGGCCCCGTGTTCGAACGCATGCAGAACATCTTGCATCACATCACACGTTAAACCCTGTTCCGCTTTTCCGAAGAGTAGGCCATGTGTGCCGGTGGGAACAGATGACAGAATTCACAAATCCGCATACACACGGGGACTGGTGGTAAAAAAGCACATAAGTGCTTATTCCATTATCCTCGATACATAATAATAATAATAATAATAATAATGATAATAATAATTATAATTATATTATAATAATAAACCTTGGAGCTTTAGCCGAGAAACGAACAAAAAGTCCCTAGAAATAAGAAGAAAGAAAAGGAACAATGCAGTTTCCCAGTACACGTTTTCTTAGCCAAACTGTACACGCCTCCATCTGAAATTTATGTGTCGCACCTCAGTACTCTTTCCCCCCTCCCCCCCCCCCTCCCCCCCCACCCACCGAAAAATTTCAATACAGACTGCAAACGTGTACGCCTGATATCTCATATCTCTGTGGAAATACTGTTCCGACTGATGAATGGTTCTCGTGAAATCCTGACAAACTGGTAATCTATAGGCTTTTAACAACTCTCGCATAGTAGAGAGTGTGCGTTGAAATATACACACCAAGTCAAAAAATGCCTTCCTGGTTTTTTTGTGGGTTTTATTTTTTATTTCGAGGATAATGGAATTAGCACTCATGTAGTGTTTTTTATGTCCATTATGTGGTTTTGTAAATTTTGTCATCCATTTCCACTGACACACAATGGCCTTTTCTTGCAAAAAAAGTGCTCCATTTGATGTGTATCCATTATTCTGTTTTTAACAATGTCTTTAGTGTTTTCACAATCTTTTCCATGGAGGGGGGGGGGGGGAGTGAGAGAGAGACAGAGTCAGAGACAGACAGACAGACAGACAGAGACATACAGATAGAAAAAGATAGTCACAGAGGCAAAGAGACAGATCCATTATTCTGTTTTTAACATTGTCTTTAGTGTTTTCACAATATTTTCCATGGAAGGGAAGAGAGAGACAGACAGACAGAGACAGACAGAAACAGAGACAGACAGACAGACAGAGACGTACAGATAGCGAGAAATAGTGAAAGAGGCAAAGAGACAGATCTATTATTCTGTTTTTAACAGTGTCTTTAGTGTTTTCACAATCTTTTCCGGGGTGGAGGGTGGGGGGGGGGGGGAGAGACAGACAGCCCGAGACAGACAGAGACATACAGATAGAGAGAGACAGTGACAGAGGCAAAGAGACAGAGAGATGCAGATACAGAGAGACACACAGAGAGACAGACACACAGAGAGTTATTTGGGGGGGTGGTGGTAGTGAGACAGATGGGGGTGGGGGGGAGAGAAGATGGAAGAAGGGAGGCGGTAATGAAAAACAAACAAAACAAGAACTGGTTATCTTAAAGTATAGAGAGTACAAAAACGAAAACAAAGAGCATTGCACAGTTCTCTGTGCACTTTGGTCTCTTTGCCAATGTCATCAATATCCACTTCGCCCCTTCCTCCAGTGCACGTTTAGCCTCTGTCGAGCTGTTTGTGTACACAACACTGTCGTTACTTTCCTCACTGCAAACTTTCCACACAGACCACTAGGACACAAATGATACATCTCTGTCAGGATTACATTCAGTTCGGGTGATGCTTCTCACCATTTCCTGAAGAAGGGGGGTGGTTTCCTGAAGAAGGGGGGTGGGATAGCCTAGTGGATAGAGCACTGTGCTTGTGATCTGAGGGCTTGGGATCAAGCCACTGTAGAGGCATTCATTTTAGGGGATTTTTACCATGGAGTTAACTTCGGTACTTACTCCACTTCCTCCAAAGTCTTTAAGATGAGACTATAAACCAAGGTCCTGTGTGTGACTGCACATTAAACATCTTGCGCACCAGCTGATAATCGGTTTTCGCCTTTCGGAAGAGTAGCCCATTTTTTGCTGGTAGGAAAGAATGACAATTTCTTTTTATAAATGCGTGTATACAGGTGTCGTGTTAAGATGGCATCCCCAGAGTTGGAATGTGGCCACCTTAATGGTGGGTAAAAACAGTCACATAATTATTATGCAATATCTCACCATGGCCGAACTTTTGGAGGTTTATTTGAGAAATGGAAAGGGGGACGAAAATGGAAAAAAAAGTATGAGACAAAGCGGAAAACGGAATGGGGGGGGGGGGGGGGGGGGGGAAAGAATAAGAGGAGAGAGATAGGACGAAAAAAACCCACCCAAACAACTCATCATTCTTAAAGTATGGAGAGTGTATAAGAACAGAAGAAAAAGAGCATGGCACAGTTTTGTGTGCACTTTGGTCTCTTTGCCTAGGTCATCAATATCCATGTCACACCTTTCTCCAGTGCAAGTTTGGCCTCTGAGGAGCTTTCCGTCGCTTCTTTCCTCACTGAAAACTTTCCACACAGACCACTAGCACACAGATGCTATATCTCTGTCAGGATTACATACAGTTCAGATGATGTTGTAATTGCCCTTCATGGGATGATTAAAGTGTTTTTGACTTGACTTGACTTGACTTCTTACTATCCCCTGAAGAGGCAGCTGGGATGGTCTAGTGGTTAGAGCACTGTGCTTGTGATCTGAGGGCTTGGGATTAAGCCACAATAGAAGCCTTCATTTTAGAGGATTTTACCATGGAGCTAACTTCGGTACTTACTCTACTTCCTCCAAAGTCTTTAAGATGAGACTATAAACCAAGGTCCTGTGTGTGACTGCACATTAAACATCTTGCGCACCAGCTGATAATCGGTTTTCGCCTTTCGGAAGAGTAGCCCATTTTTTGCTGGTAGGAAAGAATGACAATTTCTTTTTATAAATGCGTGTATACAGGTGTCGTGTTAAGATGGCATCCCCAGAGTTGGAATGTGGCCACCTTAATGGTGGGTAAAAACAGTCACATAATTATTATGCAATAGCTCACCATGGGTGAACTTTTGGAGGTTTAGTTGAGAAATGGAAAGGGGACAAAAATGGAAAACAAGAATGAGACAAAGGGGAAAACGGAATGGGGTGGGGAGACAAGATAAGAGGAGGGAGACAGGACGGAAAAAAACCCAAACAACTCATCATTCTTAAAGTATGGAGTGTACAAGAAAAGAAGAAAAAGAGCATGGCACAGTTTTTTGTGCACTTTGGTCTCTTTGCCTAGGTCATCAATATCCATGTCACACCTTTCTCCAGTGCAAGTTTGGCCTCTGTGGAGCTTTCCGTCGCTACTTTCCTCACTGCAAAACTTTCCACACAGACCACTAGCACACAGATGATATATCTCTGTCAGGATTACATACAGTTCAGATGCTGCTGTAATTGCCCTTCATGGGATGATTAAAGTGTTTTTGACTTGACTTGACTTGACTTCTCACTATCCCCTGAAGAGGCAGCTGGGATGGTCTAGTGGTTAGAGCATTGTGCTTTGGATCTGAGGGCGTGGGATCAAGCCACAATAGAAGTCATTCATTTTAGGGGATTTTTACCATGGAGTTAACTTCGGTACTTTCTCCACTACCCCAAAAGTACTTCTTTGGGTGAAACTATAAAACGAGACCCCACGTGTAAACACACACAGAACATCTAGAGCACACGTTAAGAAACCCATTCTGACTGTCGGGAGAATAGGTTATTTTGTGTCGGTAGAAAAGCATGGCAAACTTTTTTTAAAAAAAAACAACCACACATGTACACAGGTGTCATGTTTAGACACTATCCCCGAAGTCAGAATGCAGCTATCTTAACAGTGAGTAAAACCGGTTACATACGCAATATCTCACCATTGGTAAACCTTGGAGCTGTAGCTGAAGAATGGAAAGGAAAAAAATGGAAAAGAATGAGACACAGTGGAAAACAGGGGGGATGGGAGGTGGGGGGGGGGTAAGAGGAGGGAGGCGGACAGGAATAGAACAAAAACCAAGTCATCTTTATTAAAGTGCGGAGAATATAAGAAGGAAGAAAATGAGCACTGCACAGTTTTCTGTGCACTTTGTTGCTTTTGCCCACGTCGAGTCATCCCTATCATGTCACACCTACCCCCAAGTGCAGAACATCTTGCGTACACGTTAAATCCTGTTCCGCTTTTCGTAAGAGTAGGCCATTGTGTTCCGGTGGGAACAGATGACAGAATTTACAAAAGCGCATACACACGGGGGACTGGATGTAAAAAAGCACGTAAGTGCTTTTTCCATTATCCTCGGTATAAAAGAATAAAATAAAATAAAATAAAAAGTGCACGTTTGGCCTCTGCCAGCTTTATAGTGTAACGTAACACTGTCGTTACTTTCCTTACTGAAAACTTTTCATACAGACAAACAGCTCACAGATGATGTAATATTATATCTTTGTGTGGGGGGTTACATACCGTTTAGATGATGGTTCTGGTACATTTTCCATAAAGAGAAATTTCATCCATAACCTGTAACAATTTTATGTATGTCAGGGATATGTCGCTGGAATACAAACTCAAAAACCTACTTTATCGATGTAATGTTATTTTTGTGATAATTGATTTCTGTTGTTTTTATTTGCTTTTTTTTCAATTTTAGAAGAAAAAACTGATAATGAGAGAGAGGGAGTGAGAGAGAGAGAAAAAGAGTGAGTGAGAGAGAGACAGAGGCAGAGAGACAGGGACGAAGAAACAGATAGACCGACAGATAGATTGACAGACATACTGACAGATGGACAGACAGAGACAAACAGAAAGATAGACAAACAGGTAGAGAGAGAGAGGATGGGGAGAGAGAGAGAGAGAGAGAGAGAGAGAGAGAGAGAGAGAGAGAGAGAGAGAGAAAGAAGAGAGAGAGAGAGAGAGAGAGAGAGAGAGAGAGAGAGAGATAACAAAAACACTAGTTTCAGAAAGACAAGAAAGGAAAGAACGAGAAAGGGAAGACAAAAGGGTTTGGGAAGAAGGAGTAGCGAAGATGAAAAAATAAAACTACTAGGAAGTATTGAGGAGGGGTTGGGGGGCTAGGAGAAGGACAAACAGAGAGTGATAAAGAAAGAGCAGCGCACAATGTTCGTGCACACCTCGGCAATAAACAGCTGTGGGCTGTCTAGTCTGTCCTCAAGTCATCATCTATATTATCACTTCACACCTCCTTCGGCCTATGTTTGCCCTCTGCTCACCTGCTGTTTAACACCTCCTTACTTTCACACACACGCACGCACATACACACACGCCTGCACGCACGCAAAAACGCACGCGCGCGTACACGCACACACGCACGCAAAAACGCACGCAAAAACGCACGCGTGAGTACACGCACACACATACTAACATACAGACACACATCTGATATCACTATTTAGTGGAAGGACGTTAAACTGAAGAACTATACAGACACACACACGCGCGCGCGCACACACTGCCTCGGGCACAACTAAAATGTATCTTGTATAGATAAATAGATAGATAGATAGATAGATAGATAGATAGATAGATAGATAGATAGATAGATAGATAGATAGATAGATAGATAGATAGATAATTTATTGTAACTGGCTGCATGTGAGAGACTAGGATGAATGAGAGCGCTTTGATTTGTTTATTTGCAAGATATAGCGCTGTATAAATTCCATGTATTAGTATTATTATAGATAGTAAGATAGATAGATAGATAGATAGATAGATAGATAGATAGATAGATAGATAGATAGATAGATAGGTAGACAGACAGATAGATAGGCAGGCAGGCAGGCAGACAGACAGACAGACAGATAGATAGATAGATAGATAGATAGATAGATAGATGGATGGATAGATAGATAAATAGATGGATGGATAGAAAGATAGATAGATAAATAGATAGATAGATAGATAGATAGATATAGATCGATATAAATAGATAGAGAGATGTTTTCCCTTCGTGGTAAATAACTGAAACTCGACACTTAATATCTGGTAAGATTATGAGTCTGGAACTCTCTGCCGATCGTGTTAAAGCTGCAATTTGTCAGCACTGTACCAGAGTAGGTGTAAAGGTACCTCTGGCACCTGGGCTTTATCACAGTTCTTGATTAAACCGTTGACGCTGGGGGCAACAGCAAAGTGAGAGGCTGTATGACAAGTGGCTTTCCCATTCATGGAATTCCACTTTACAGCTTAGTCGTTAGTGATCGACTATGACTCTCTGACTAGGAGGCTTGACTTGCACACTCCTTATGTGCTGCAGCCCTGGGGGCTAGTTGGCCTTTGGAGAACATCTCCAACGCTGACTGTCCTTATGCCCACTTGGCCGAGAGAGTGGGGATGTGCTGTGGGCAAGGCATCTCCACTATAATCAAAGTTCTGCCCAATTTCCGAAACAGCAGCTGCCTCCTCTGCTGTTTTGGAGGTCATCGTCGAACACGACGGACAAACATACACATACAAGGTGTAAGGTATCGTCATTCTAGCTGTCCCCATCATTATCGTCTTTCTGCCTCATCATTTCTATGAAATACAGCTAGAAACCGTCATAGTTCTTCCTACCCATCTCTCATAATGAACGACAGCTTGCCTTGGCTTTCTTCCCCGCGTTATGCCTGTGGTAAATTAATGTGGTGGCCAGTCCTCAGGGTCTGTTTTTCGTGGTGAATATCGTCAGATGGTTTACTAATGGTCGGTGTGTAGGAGAATGTATTATCTCCCAGATAATTAGACAAACCAGTCAAGATCTTAATCCTCTGAGGGATCCCATTTTGTACTCTAAACATGTTTGTGGTGGGGTTTTTTGCCAGCATTTAGATGGGTTGGAGATAATTCAATCCATCACTCACTCACTCACTTAATCAGTCTGTCTGTCTGTCTGTTTCTGTCTCTGTCTCTCTCTGTCTATCTATCTATCTATCTATCTATCTATCTATCTATCTATCTATCTATCTATCTATCTATCTATCTATTTATTTATTTATCTATCTATCTATCCATCCATCTATCTATCTATCTATCTATCTGTTTATCCATCTATCTATCTATCTATCTATCTATCTATCTATCTATCTATCTATCTATCTATCTGTCTATTGTTTTCACAGACCATAACAATCTCCATACCCGTAGACATGATCGTACCATTAAGGGGTAACATAATCAGCCTACATTCACCCAGAGGCTTTGGCTCTGTGTTAGACATTATTAGGAACCTACACAGCAGATTTCCTGACAGATGGGATAGTATTTAATATGAGACGGTATTCTCACATTGACGCCTCCTAGGAGAAAACTGAAACTTCAGGGGAGTGATTGTTGCCTGCAGCCCAGCATGTACCTACCTATCTGAGGCTATTCCCCTTACAAGGCACAGACGTTTCCAGTAATGATGATGGCGACAATGGTAAAATGAGAGTTGTTTGTGGCGTCATCTACAGCTGATACCTGACGACTACAAGATCTCTCTGTCTATGTATCTGCCTGTCTTTCTGTCTGTCTCTGTCTGTCTGTCTGTCTCAGTCTGTCTGTCTGTCTGTCGTTCGCTCTCTCTCTCTCTCTCTCTCTCTCTCTCTCTCTCTCTCTCTCTCTCTCTCTCTCTCTCTCTCTCTCTCCTCTCTCTCTCTCTCTCTCTCTTTCAGAGAAAGCTTTTTTTTTTAATCCTCAAAGAAACAAGCGTACAGTCAAGAAAAGAGAATTTGTGCACACACTTGTCTTTAACATATTATGCGATCTGCAGTTGCTTTGCCCCCTTATCTTCCTTTTGATAATTGTTTGTTTCTGAGTTTTCTGGGCTTTTCATATAATTATGTGTGTACATTAAAGTCACAGAGTAGAAGTTATGAAAGCTTAGTTAAACCATCGAGAAACAAACTAGGTTGACAAACGCACTGAAAATGATTATGACAAGCAAAACCACACATTTTCCCACTACACACACACACACACACACACACAAATACAAACACACATACACACACACATACACACACACACACACACACACACACACACACACACACACACACACACACACACACACACACACACACACACACACACACACACACACACACACACACACACCAGCTGACTCACGGCTGGAAGTCATTGCCGAACCTTCAATCACCACACAGTGCATTCCACCACCTCAGGAAACGGCTTTTGCGCTGACAGCAAGCAGCCCATTCCTCCAAGTTGCTATTTGCCAACAAGCAGCAGCAGCAGGGGGAAAATGGCCTTGGGAAAGGGGCCTTGTACCAGCTGAAGGGAGATCGATAGCGGAATTGGAGGAAGAAAAAAGCGAAAGTGAGTGGAGGGTTGGCCGAGTGAACTGGAACATGCCCGCCTGTTATGGGCGCTAATGGACAGCGCATGTAGGCCTGCACTTACCAGCCTGTCGCAGTCATTATGACCGGTCAGTGAAAGATATCTGACCGCTCAAATTCCTGCATCAAGCATAAATGTAAAGGGAAGTGCAAGATTTTTTACACACACCCAGGAATTCTGTCTTTTTCTCTCTCTCTGAAAGGGGATATCAATTCTTAGATATTCAAACCAGTTTCATATTTGATCCTGATGTTTGTCACCTTATATGGTTGTTTGTATCTAACAGAAAGAAAATGAACATAGATGTTTGTAAAATGACAGAATGGGTCAGTTGGCAGAAAATCGCTTTAAAAAACTTGTTTTAAAAAATAAATGTATGTTTTAAAGATGGCACACAAATGCACACTCCCCTCCTCATGATGCAGTTGCAGTTAGATCCTATATCAACATTGCATTGGACAGGAATTTAAATTGTATCTTACTGTTGTAGTTCTTTTGCCTGTTCATAGACTGCATACAAATGAAGTATAAAAAAAAGGTAAAGGAGTCCCATAACCTATAAGGTCGTAGGAGAGCGAGGCGTCAGAGACTTCCCTTCTCTAGGGCCAGCATATTGAGGGCGGCGCCCATCTCCTCTCCCTCGCTGCTTTACCTTCCCTGACCCTAAAGAGGGCAGGTACCCATTTACAGCTGGGTGAACTGGGGGAACTGTACTGAAGCCAAGGCGCGCAAACGGTCACCCATCCAACTGGTAACCACGCTCGACGCTGCTTAACTTGGCTGGGGGAAAGCGAGTGCTCCGACCACTGAGCTATCCCGTCCCCCAAATGAAGTAAAACTTTATAATGTATGTTATTATAAGGCCCACCAGTTGGTGAAAACTGTAAAAAAACAAAAAGTAGCTATAACTATAACAAAGTGTCAGGTGTATAGTCAGCCTAATTGGACATTCTCAAATGGAAGCACGCGATACTTTTCCTGTGAAAAAATAGGAGTTAGATCCCTATGGCATATCAGTGACATTTTGATGACGACAGGGTGTTTGGTCAATTGCCATACTGTGACATTTCAGACTATTTTCCTCACTCTGAAATGCCCCAGACTTTCATCACCATCCATAGAGGGGGTAGAACTGAAGACTTCACTGCGATGCTGTTCATAACCTGATATTGATTGGCACTTTTCCGAAGCCAGTATTGCAGCGATGAATATATCAGCATCATAATGAGGATGTTGTTGATTTTTGTGTATGCCAAGATCGTAGAGCATTGGGATTGGCATAGCACATGCTAATCAGGATTCAGATGTGAGCTGGGACATACAATGCTTTTATAAACCTATCTTCTCAACAAGGAATTTTGAAACAAAATATTGTGTGCCCACTTTTGTTAGTTTAGTTATGATCTCGTTCCCTTCGCTCTGCTGCAAATACCTTGTGCTTAAGAATACCTAGATTCAACAAGTCCACCGTTGGCCGTCGCTCTTTCTGGTCCATCGATCTGGAATGACCTCCCTCTCTCCCTTCGTCAAAAGCCTTCTCATGACGCTTTTAAATCAGGCCCCAAGACACATTTATTTCAAACCTAGGATTCTCCCCTCTTGTTCCATTTCATTTTTATCCCGCCCCCAGCAGCCAAAACCCTATCACCCTGCCGACTGTACAACCTTTATGTGTGTGCGTGAGTGAGTGAGTGAGTGAGTGTGTGTGTGTGTGTAACAATAACAATAACAATAACTCTGTGTGTGTGTGTGTGTGTGAGTGTGTGTGTGTGTGTGTGTGTGTGTGTGTGTGTGTGTGTGTGTGTGTACATTTGAATTTGTAAGGCTGCATGTGAATGAGTAGGATGAATGAAAGCGCTTTGATTTGTTTTTTGGCAAGATGTAGCGCTATATAAATTCCATTTCTTCTTCTTCTTCTTCTTCTTCTTCTTCTTTATTATTATTTTATTATTATTATTATTATTATTATTATTATTATTATTATTATTATTATTATTATTATTATTGTTGTTGTTGTTGTTGTTGTTGTTGTTGTTATTATTATTATTATTATTAATTGAAGACTGTTTTCCCCCGAAGCGGAATGCGGCCACCTTTAGGATGGGCAAAAACGATGGCATAGGCAAAATATAAGCAATGGTGAACCTCGGAGCTCTAGCCCAGGAAGGAAAACATATTACTGCTTAAGTTAAAGAATGGAGATACACTATACTTGTCAGGCACTTTGCTTAACGGCAGCACAACATATTTTTGCCCATATGACACACAACAATAGTTGCTGTCTGAGCATTTGAAGAAGAAGATCTGTTTTGTGATACCCCTGCGTACAGACTATTCAATTTGCACTGTATCAGTTATTCTAAAATATGATATATACTCAAACGCGCAAGGATAGAGAAAAGACAAGTCTCACGAACCTGACAGCATTAAGACTTGACCAAATGTAAACCAGTGCTTTGGTCAGGCTTTGACTTTCTTATGCTTCAGTGAGTTGAAAAGATTTGTGTACACATGCTTATGTCTGCTTTTGCTCGAACTGTATGTGTGTGTGTGTTTGTGTGTGCGTGCGTGCGTGCGTGTGTGTGTGTGTGTGTGTGTGTTTATGATACCCAATAAAACAAAGCAAAAATTAAAACAGAATGATTGATATACAAAATGCTTCAGAGAAATCTAACAACACGAAATTATGTTAGAAACATTGACCATCTCCTTCAGAGCACATTACAGTTAATTTACACTTTGTAAGGAAAAATAAAAAATGAAAAAAGAAATAGATGTTCTATGGAGTATAAAAAGTTCCCAGACTACATAAATTATATATATACTCAGACAATCTAGACTTCTGCGCTGTGGCATGGATGATTGCGTGTTCCAGAGCTGCGCAGAAAGTCTACCTGGTCAGACAGGGTCAATGAAGTGTATAATAATGTGTCTGATGGCTTTGAGCTTACCTGTGATTTTCCCCGTAAGCGCCCCCCCCCCCCCCCTCCCACTTTCTTGGAGGTGGGGGGTGGGAGGGGAGGCGGAGGCGGTCTTCCTTTGCTGACCTAACGCAAGTGGGTCAGAGTTCAATCTTTGATGTATATGCTTCATCTGTACAAAGTCTGACCACACATGCTCGACATATAGATGTGCATTTTCCCTTCCTTGCTCATCTTTTTTCCTTTCATATTTGCAAGCCTCTGAGTAGTTTGTGCGTTTGTCTATATCTGTGTTTACATTAAAATAACGTACATGAAACCGTAGGTAAATCAACTGGAAACAAAAGTGGACGAACATACTTAAAACTGTCATAATCAGCAATTCCACGTTGAATTCCCTCTTCACACGCAAACACACACACACACACACACAACAAACACAACACACACGCACACGCACACACACACGCACGCACGCACGCACACACACGCAATCAAGTATGCACGCACACAAGGACACACACACAAACACATGCACACACAACACACACGCACACGCATACACACACACACACACACACACACACACACACACACACACACACACACACACACACACACACACACACACACGCTCACAAACGCCCTGTGTGACTCATTACTGAAGCTTCAATCACCACGAGGGGCACTCCACCTCAGAAAATGGCTTTCACATTGACACCTCATTCCTCCAAACTGCTATTTGTGAACAAGTGCGAAGAAATGGCCTTGGAAACGGTGCCCAGCAAGAGCTGTAAAGAGATCAATAGCGGAACGAAGAGGAAGACAGAAGAAGAAGAAGAAGAAGAAGAAGAAGAAGAAGAAGAAGAAGTAGAGAAGAAGAAGAAGAAGAAGAAGAAGAAGAAGAAGAAGAAGAAGAAGAAGAAGAAGAAGAAGAAGAAGAAGAAGAGAGGAGGAGGAGAAGAAGAAGAAGAAGAAGAAGAAGAAGAAGAAGAAGAAAAGAAGAAGAAGAAGAAGAAGAAAGAAGAAGAAGAAAAAAGAAGAAGAAGAAAAAGAAGAAGAAGAAAAACGAAAAACGAAAAACGAGAGCGATGGGTTGGCCGACTTCACTGTAACATGTCCATATGTTCAGGCCTCTAATGGACATTTGATGTAAACTTGCACTTACTAGCCTTTACCAACGATGATGAATGATAAGCAAAAGATAGCTGACATGTAGACTCTTACATTGAACGGAGACGTGGGGAATATGAGATTTTTGTTTATTACTGACTGGGAAGTCTGCCTTTGTCCTCTGAAGACGGAGATGGATTGGCCGACATTTTCTTCCCATTGACCAGTCACTTGTGTAGTCCTGAGGTGTGCCACCAGTAGGGTACTCTATGTTTCAGCAGAGGGTGGGGAGTAAACGCTGAACGTTGGAAATAAAGGGAATGATTGTATGAATGAGTGTATAATAATGATACTAATAATTGATAATGATAATAATAATAAATGTATGTCAATAAATAGTGTATGTAAATAAGTGTATGTCAATCCTTTTAAATTCAAAATCCATTCTTATTTACATAGTATGTACACATTTTCACAAATATGTAATTGCAGCTTTCGTTAGTCCTTCAATTGTAATCAAACTTTTTTCAGTGTTGTAAGCGCCTATAGCTTGGAATCTATTAAGTGTTATGTAAGCTAGTGGTATTAGAAGTAGTAGTACTAGTAGTAGGAGTAGTAGTAGTAGTAGTAGTAGTAGTAGTAGTAGTAGTGGTAGTAGTAGTAGTAGTAGCACTATAAACTATCTTTTATTTGAAAGGACTATAATCACACACCATTTTCAAGCATGTACATGTGTACACGAAAGCGTCAGAAAGTCTGCACAAGCTCAGTTGGAACAGATATTTTTCTCCAATGGAAACTAGGTCACGCCAGAGCTCTATGGCACTTCAGGCCCATTTTATGGTGACAGGGCTTTCAGTAGAGTGCTCGGCTGTAACAGCCAGAATCATCCTCACCGAGAAATACTCAAAAAAAACCAACAAACCCTTTGGCATCTAGAGAGGAAATAGCCATCCAGGGTCTGTCACTGTTTGGCATTTTACTGTGTTACACTTATCGGCACCTTCAAGAAGACAGCGTTCCTGCGATGTGTATCAGTGTCAGACTCTGAAGTGAACGCAGCAAGGTAATGGTGTTTCCATGTATGCCGAGAGCTGATAGCACTGTCGTTAGAGCCAGGACAAGGTGAAGTTCGTCTCTTTGAATATGGAGTGTGTGCACCTGTCTCCCACACAAAGAAATTCAGCATCAATCTGAGTGCCTATGCCTTATTTCCCAGGCGGCCAAAGACGATAATAGCTGTGTAGGCTGTTTTCAAAAAGACCGAAGTGCTTCCAACTTGCAATCGGTTTGTTCTCTTCAACGTATCAGGGAGCTTTAACAAAAAAAATGACGCTAGGCTAGTTGACTGAAGAAGGGATTGAAGAAGAAAACCACGCACATTGCTGGACGAGGAACTTTTTTGGTTGGATGAAGAGTGTTGTGAATACTATCTCAAAACTGAAAGTAGTAAAGATTTAACATTTGATGTTATCGTGGAATAACAAAGGCCATGATTGTCAAAGAAAACCCCCCATAAAAGCTCAAATTGTAACTATGGTTTATATAATGTTTGTACGATGTTGAAATTGCCTTTCTTACAATGACAGAATATTGACACACTTACAAAGGGCTCTGAGGGGCAGGACAGCATAGTGGTTTGACCGTTGCGCTCGTGATCTGACGGCCTGAGATTATCACCAAGGAGGCGCCCGTTTTAAAGGATTTTACCCTGGAGTTAACATCAGTACTGACTTCGCTCCTCCCAAAAGTCCTTCGAATGAGACAATAAACTGAAGCCTATGTGCAAACGCACACAGAACATCTTTTTCTTTATACAATCCGACCTTCTGGAAATTCTGTCCTAAGAATTGCCCTCTTTTCTATCGCTGTCTTTGTTTCTGCCTTGTTCCTTTTGTTCTTGCCACCTCTTTCTTGTCTATTTTCTGCCTTCTTCATTCATTCTCTTGCCTTTTTTTCCCAGAAAGACTGAAAAGATAACAGTTCTCTCCCACTCCGAAGTCGGGTGTGCTGAGGCTGACTTGTCAACGCAACGCAGTTTCGCTCATGTGACAGACAACAACAGTTGCTGTCTGAGCTTTCGATGACGAAGAAGAATAGGAAATGATTCCAGACGTTCATATCTATCCAGACAGCCCCTGACTGATGATGAGCTAAGCCAAGGATGGCTGCGTGTTCCTTGTCCATGCAGAAGGTCTGCCTGGTCAGACAGAGTCAATGGACGGTGTGATCACCCGTAAGAAAGACTTCCAGCTTACCTGGGATTCTCACGGCAACCCCATGTTTCGCTTTTTGTCACTTTTATCATACTCATATAGTTTGGTCAGGATACACGTATTTATGTATATGTTTTTTTGGAAAGTTCTGATAAGTTATTTGTACAGGGAAACCCGCGACAAAGGTTGTATAAAGCGCTGAAGAAATGCCATTCAAATTTAGAAATAATTCTGGTAACATTTTAACTCATGTGACAGACAAAGGTGTCCCATAACTTATCAAACTGTCGATAATATCATTTCGAAATTGAGATAGCCTATATCTTGATTTCTAGTTAATATCGTCTTGAATTAGAGATGATAGTTTCCTGGGTTTTTTAAAAGTCAAATTTCAAGATCTTTTTTCATCTTTTGTGTAAAATATAATTATCGCTATTCCAAAAAAAGAGATGTAATGTGATTTTCTTTTAGTTCCAATAAGTTGTATAAGCAAAGAAAGACCAGGAATAGGCAGAACTCACATTAACCCACATTCTGATGGCAGACAGATCTTTCGTATAATACATTGACGATTTAGGTTCTTCCAGAGCTCTTTGACCAAGATAGTGTCTCCGCTTATTCCCTGGTTGCATTACTTACATCGACGTTAGCTGATGGGCTGCACACATATCCCACGTTCCAAGTGATGTGTCTGTGTCTATTAGTAACACATTTTGTCTAATTTTAGGAACAGCGACCTTGTCCAAAATAGACATCTCCTTCGTCTGCACTTCATTTCATATATGAATTTTTACACACACGCGCGCGCGCGTACGCGCGCACACGCACACACATACACACACACTTACACACACACGCACGCACGCACACATACACACACACACTTACATACACACACACACACTTACACGCACACACTTACACACACACATTTACACACACCCCCTCTATACTAAACATGTACACATATCTATAGGCTTGTATATGTCTCTCTCTCTCTCTCTCTCTCTCTCTCTCTCACACACACACCACACACACACACACACACACACACACACACACACACACACACACACACACACACACACACACACACACACAACACACACACCACATTTTTCTAACATCACTTATTGTGAAAAGACGTTAAATCAAAGGAGATTATTTCGTAACCAGCGGTTCATTCTTCTTCTTCTTCTTCACCGTCGAATCCTCAGACAGCAAGTATTGTTGCCTGTCATATGAGCGAAAATGTGTTGCGCTGCCGTTAGGCGCCTGTCAAGTCAGGCCCAGCACGTCCGACTTCGGCATGGGAGAGAATTGTTATCTTTAAGTCTTTCTAAAAAATAGAAAAAAGCAGGCGAATGGTTCAAGAAGGGAGAAAATAGACAAGAAGGAGGTGCCAAGAAGAAAAAAGAAACAAGGCAGAAACAAACAAAAGGGATAGAAAAGAGGGAATTCCTAGCACAAAATTTCCAGAAGGTGGGAATGCTACTTGTACTGACAGCCCCCCACCTCCCCCCCCCCACCCCCACCCCGGCATCCCCTCGGGGGAGTTCATTCTTTTGATCACTTCTTTAAAATAAAAAAAAGACTATGCAGTGGGCGGTTGCGTGTTGAAGTGATATGAGTCAGCCTGGCCTGGCAATAGGTAGGGTAAAGGTAAAAGGATTCCCATAACCTATGCGGTCCTAGGGGAGCGAGGCATCAGAGACCTCAGCTTCTCTAGGGGCCAGCATATTGAGGGCGGCGCCCATCTCCTCTCCCTCGCTGCTTTACCTTCCCTGACCCTACAGAGGACAGGTACCCAATTTACTGCTGGGTGAACTAGGGGACTGTACTGAAGCCAAGAGCGCGGAAAACGGTCACCCGTCCAATTGGTAACCACACTCGATGCTGCTTAACATTGGCTTGGGGGAAAGCGAGTGCTCCGACCACTCAGCTATCTGGTCTCTTAGAGAGAGGTAATAGAGGGAAGGTGTAATGAGCGACGTGTGGGGGGGTGGGGATGCGGATGGGGGATGGAGTTCCCAGCAACACCTGCCAGCATCCCATTGACCTTTTCTTCTCTTGTATTGTGGGTGTTGCATGCCACTCACAGGCTCCTTTGAGTTGTCAGCATTGATACGATTAGGCTTTTTTTCTGCCGCATGGCTAGGAAAAGATGGAAAGAGGAGAGAGAGAGAGAGACAGATATAGAGAGGGAGGGAGAAAGAGAAGAGAGAGAGGAGAGAGAGAGGGGAAGGGAGAGAGAGAGGGGGGGGGGGGGGAGTGAGGGATAGAAAAGGGTGAAAGGGTGGCGCAGCGCTAAGTAGCGACGCGTTCTCCCGCTCTCCCCGGGGAGAGCAGCCCGAATTTCAACTTAAAGTGGTATGAAATAAAATCTGAGCGCTTTGATTTGTTGCTTTACAAGATTCAGCGCTATATAAATTCCATACATTATTATTATTATTATTATAGAGAGAGAAGAGAGAGAGGAGAGAGAGAGGGGGGGAGGGAGGGAGAGAACTCTAAACTCTGAAATGGTTTACTGCGAATCGGCCACAATACATTTCAAGGGGCAAAAATGAGAAGATGAAGAAAATAAGACCTAGCTTCTGGCATACATACATACAGAGAGAGACAGAGACACAGAGAGAGGCACAGAGAGGGAAGAGGGTGAGTGAGTGAGAGGGATAGAGGGAGTGAGTGGGAGAGAGAGTGTGTGTGTGTGTGTTTGTGTGTGTGTGTGTTTGTGTGTGTGTGTGTGTGTGTGTGTGTGTTCGATCATGTAATTATTAAAATTCTTCTGTGCACCCCTCCTTCCTCGTGAGTATTCGCATGTATACTCTCTCTCTCTCTCTCTCTCTCTCTCTCTCCTCTCTCTCTCTCTCTCTCTCTCTCTCTCTCTCTCTCTCTCTCTCTCTCTCTTATGCATGTAAAAAAATAAATGCACAATGTTTGTTTAAAAAAATCAACCCAGTCATTTTAAGAATATCGTTAACCTACGCCTCAAATTCCAATTATCCCTGCTTCAACATCCAGGAGTGTGCTTAGCAGCTTTATTTAGAAAGAACTATCCGTAAAAGTCTAACTCATTGAGTTAAAAAGGTAAAGGTGTCCCATAACCTATGTGGTCGTAGGGGAGCAAGGCGTCAGAGGCCTCAGCTTCTCTGGGGGACTGGTATAATGAAGGCGGCGCCCATCTCCTCTCCCTCGCTGCTTTACCTTCCCTGATCCTAAAGAGGCAAGTACCCATTTACAGCTGCGTGAACTGAGGGACTGTACTGTAGCCAAGGCGCGCAAACGGTCACCCATCCAACTGGTAATCACGCTCAACGCTGCTTAACAATGGCTGGGGGAAAGCGAGTGCTCTGACCACTGAGCTAATGGAGTACAACGTTTGAAAGCAGCTAGCAGTAAAATAAAAGCAGAGAAAAGAAAAACACTGACACAACAACTTCTCAAGCACTTAGTCCACCCCCTGCCCTTTCCCTACTACCACCCCACCGCTTACTCACACACACACACACACACACACACGCACACACACACACACACACACACACACACACACACACACACACACACACACACACACACACACACACACACACACACACACACACACACACACACACACACATACATACAAGAAGAAGAAGAAAGAATCAAAGAAACGGGGGGGGGAAGAAAGAGAGAAAGGACAGGACAAGAAAGAAAGAAAAAGATCAGAAAGAACGGAACAGAACAAAACAGAAACAAGCAGCGCTGCACTGCACGCTCAGCAGTGCTGGATTCACAATGATAGCTCTCACTGTACAACAAGACATTGCCAGCAGACCTACGCCTTGGACACCTTCCGTCACCGGTTATGTCGCAAGCGACAGCTGCTGCTGCTGCTTGTTACTGCTGTTACTGCTGCTGCTGCTGCTGCCAGCTTCGTTCATCAGCTGGCCAGTTTCTCTCATATGGTTCTGCAAGGCTGACTGCGGCAATCAATGCCTTGCAACGAGTGGCCCGCCTGTCACTCCCGCTCTTGTAGTAGCTAGTAACTGTGCCAGCACCGCTTGTCAGGCCTGTGGGGTGTACTATGTCCTGGTGCGGTTCAGGGAAAATTTGGCGTAGTCTTTTATCGTTGGAATCACAGACCTCGGAATTTGTTGAGGCTGCTGAGTGTTGTGTGTAAGCAACATGAAATGTGTGTGTGTGAGGATGATGAGGATGTTTCCTTTCATTGTTTGAAGGCAAGGAGTAGAGAATGAAATTGGATCAATAAAGACGGGTTATTTTTGGTTGTGGAGTAAGAGAACCCATTTGAAAGCATGTGTGTATGTTACGAGCGATAGCATAGGAAGCTGAGATTTGTGTGTGTGGGGGGTATTTTTTTGTTCCAAACTTCCTACGTATTTTTCAGTACCGGAATCTTTTAAGTGTGTAGTTTGGCTAAAATAAAGAAAGCGAAAAAAGATTTATTTATGTGCAAGAACTGCAAGAAACAGTATTTTTCTTCCATGAGAAAAGAATTTTTAAAAGAGGAGGATCTCGTCTGATGTAAAATCTTCGAAGGAACGTATTTTCGTTGGTGACTATATTGGTGCGTATGGAATAAGAATGGTTATTTGTGTGAATATGTCATTTGGTGCATTGTGGCCTATCGTCCATGGATATCAATCAGGTATGTGAATTCACCCATCCTTTTTAGAATATCATTCATGTTACATTTATTGTTTTTAGTTTAAACTTTAAAAAAAAGAAGGAAACAGCTGCAGTGAAAAGAAATACAGACATGAATTATTCTTTTCCCGATTGTTGTATTAACGTGCGACTGTTCAGAAGAAAAATATTCTGCTTGCGTATCGGAACACATATCGTAATGCCTAAAGAACAAACACAATCGACATTAGATATTGTATCGCTGGCATGTGCTGATGAGGATTACTTCCTCTCATAGTCATTTTTTTACCCTGCATCACCTGCATTTGATCAAACTTTACAAGCAAAGATGTTAAAAATTGTACTTTGAAGCAAATGCATCTACGGCTTCGACTTACAGAGAACACACACACACGCGCACACACGTACGCACACGTACGCACACACATGCACACACATGCACGCACACACACACACACACACACACACACACACACACACACACACACACACACACACACACACACACATGATTACTATGGCTGAAAAGATTAATAATATAGTTTTGATATTCTCTTTCTGATTTTCATCTGTCTTTTGTTCTCTGTTTTCTTTTGCTGTCATTGCTACTCTTGTACTGACTGTAGGTCGGCAATGCTGTTTTGTTCTCTTGTTCATTCTTGGTCGTGTGTGTGTGTGTGTGTGTGTGTGTGTGTGTGTGTGTGTGTGTGTGTGTGTGTGTGTGTGTGTGTGTGTGTGTGTGCGAGCGCGCGCGCGCACGTACGAGTATGTTTTTTCTCATGCTGTTTCCAATACTGGTCGTTGCTGCTTCGTTCTTTCGTTAAACGTTCATTTGTTACTTTCTCTCTCTCCCCCTCTCCCTCCCTCCCTCTCTCTCTCTCTCTCTCTCTCCCTCTTTCTCTCTCTCTTTCTCTCTCTCCCTCCTCTCCCTCCCCCTTCTCTCTCTCCCCTCGCCCACCTCTCTTCTTTCTCTCTCTCCCTCCCTCTCCCTCCCCCTTCTCTCTCTCCCCTCGCCCACCTCTCTCTCTCTCTCTCTCTCTCTCTCTCTCTCTCTCTCTCTCTCTCTCTCTCTCTCTCTCTCTCTCTCTCTCACTCTCTTTATTTCTCCATTTCGCCCCCCACCTGCAACTTTTCACAACATTCAACGACGTAAATCTGACAGAAAAATTCATAAGTGTGATCAGGAAGGGGGGGAGGGGGGAATCAGCTTTCTGGCTCACTGTCGTAGTTGTGGGCGGGTGCCTCATTCATACTAACACCAGGCAGAGCGAAACAAACGATGACAGGCAATTCATAGTAATCATGCCCCTTCTATTCACAGGGGAGAGTAGCTGTCTCCTTTGTTCTTTTTCACTCTATCCACTCCTGTATCCCCAGTGACAAAATCAACAAAGATTTCTCTGGCGGCGGGGGGGATATACCATGGTGGTAGTGGTGGTGGTGGTGGTGGTGTGTGTGTGGGGGGGGGGGGGTGTGTTCTGAATAAACAGCAGTTCATTAGCGCGATGGTTTGATTACATCAGTAGCTGTTTGAGCGGTTTGCCGGCTTCAATATGTCAACACGCTGTGAATGCTATCTGTTTAGCAACAGCAGCGTGGTGATGTGTGGTTTAGTTTGGCAAAGGACTGTTTAGTGTAACTGTCCCTTTTCAGCGTGGTCTTTTGTCGTTGTTGTCGTTGTTGTTGTTGTTGTTGTTGTCCATAGCCCAGACGACTGGTATTGGTTAGAGAGAGGGTTACTGGATTCAAGTATGTATTTGATATGGTGCGTTTACTGAAAAGTCTGTTACATACAGGATTGTCTTATGCCTTAATGATATCAGTAGGGTAAGTACTAGGAGGCTATTGTTTATGGGAACATGTATACCTAATTCTCTCTCTCTCTGTCTCTCCTTTTGTCTCTTTCTGCTTTTTTCTGTCTATCTGTCTGTCTGTGTATCTCTGTCTTTGTTTCTCTGTCTCTGTCTCTGTCTCTCTCTCTCTCATTGTTATTTGAAATGATCTTGTTTGTTAATTAATTGATTTATTTATGCTTGTTTTCAATTTTTCCCCATGAGGGCCTGGTGTAAAGAAGCCTCTGGCTTATACAATTACCCTCATTAAATATTCGAGTTCGAGTTCGAGTCTCTCTCTCTCTCTCTCCTCTCTCTCTCTCTCTCCTCTCTCCTCTCTCTCTCTCTCTCTCTCTCTCTCTCTCTCTCTCTCTGTGTGTTTCTCTGTCTCTGTCGGTTTTAGTAAATTTTTGAAAGCTTTTAAAATTAGAATTACTGTCTGTACTTGAGGTACTATTCTTCTGTTCATAAATGTTTCCTTTGCAACATGTTTTGGAATGTTGATTATATACACACACCCCCTTCATGAGGGGCCAAGGCCTATAATGAATAAAACTTTCGCATTTTGTCTCTGTCTGTCTCTGTCTCTCTGTCTACGTCTGTCTGTCTGTCTGTCTGTCTGTCTGTCTGTCTCTCTCTCTCTCTCTCTCTCTCTCTCTCTCTTCTCTCTCTTTCTATGACTGTCTGTCCGTCTGTCTGTCTGTCTGTCTCTGTCTCTGTCTGTCTGTCTGTCTGTTTGTCTGTCTGTCTGTCTGTCCTCTCTCTCTCTCTCTCTCTCTCTCTCTCTCTCTCTCTCTCTTCTCTCTCTTACACACACAAACACACACACACACGCGCGCGCGTGTGACACGTGCGTGCATTATATCACATCACACCACATCACACAGATCCTTGTCCAATATTTCGTTCCAACGGCATGCAGATGATGACTTCGGCACAGCAGAGAAATATAATGCAACGAATATAACTGACAAAAAATAAAACCCACCAAGAATATTACCCCTGCATAGAACAGAAATACAATGCAACGAATATAAATGATCCCCCAAACAAACAAACAAACTACATCAACAACAAAAACCCACCGAGAATATTCACGAAGAAGGCCCATTCTATTTTTATCCACCTGACCTTTCGCAACAAGCTCACTCTGATGTCAACAAGAAAATATTGTGAGTCCAGCTGATGAGAAGAAAAATGGAAGGAGGTCAATGATACAATGTTGTTATTGGGGTTTTTTGTTTGTTGTTGTTTGTTTTTGTTTCATTGTTTGTTGATCAAGTGTGTGTGTATGTTTGTATGTTTATTTTTATTTTATTTTTTTAATTTATTTTATTCTTTTATATCGAGGATAATGGAATACGCACTTATGTGCTTTTTTTACATCCATTCCCCGTGTGTGTGCGGATTTGTGAATTCTGTCATCTGTTTCCACCTGCATGTGTGTGTGTGTGTGTGTGTGTATGCGTATGTGTGCGAGCGTGAATGCTCGTTTACATGTATGTGTGCGTGCATGCTTGTGTGCATGCGTTTATGTGTATATACATATCGGTTATGCTTTGGAGGGAACATTGATTATGAATTCTGTGTATTTTTTATTTTTAAAAACTCCGATGAATTTCTAAATCACTTATCAAGAAAACTGCTTATAAATAACCGCGAACTTCACAAAAACAATCTTATTAAAACACTAGAGACAAAAGTGACTGCTCTGGGTTTGTAATGCTTAAACCACACGATGTGTATCTCACTCACTTTGATTTGTTTTTTCAAGATATAGCGCGATATAAATGTCAGTAGTAGTAGTAGTAGTAGTAGTAGTTGCTGTTGTTGTAGTTATTATTATTATTATTATTATTATTATTATTATTATTATTATTATTATTATTATTATTATTATATTCTCAGCTATTTTCCTTGTCAGTTAACTTTGGCCCAAGGCTGTGATTTACAAAAGATGTTTTTTAACTGATGATGTTAGCTGTTAATTTTCTGCACCTGCAGTTTGATCTTGTTAGTTGAGTTTTCTCTATGCCAATTAACAAAGTTTTTGGATTCTTAGGAGTCAAGTCAAGTCAAGTCAAAAACACTTTAATCATCCCATGAAGGGCAATTACAATACTGACAGGCAGATTGATACTCATCAAATATATCAAAGACACAAAAGCTATATTTCATATTGGTTTTCAAATAAAATGTCACGAACACACACACACACACACACCACACACACGCGCGCATGCGCACACACACGCAAACGCCCGCACGCACACACATCAATTGTGAACACAATTTTAAACCCATTGACTAGAAGACATAAAAACTTATTTTTACGCACGCATATACGCAGCACGTACACACGCACGTACGTGTGTGTGCGAACACGCCCACGCACACCATACACCAATATATGAATTCAATGTTTTAAGACAGTTGACTAGAACACAGACTTATTTCACACACCCACGTACCCACCCACACACACACACACACACACAATTATGTATTGACTACACTCGTAACAATGACAATCAGGCAGATAATTTAGAGAAATGTAAAAACTAGGTAGTCAACATCATTGTGAATTCAGAATTCGAATGCTTACTGGCACAAAAGAATTTCTTTTTCTGTTAGTTTTGCTGATGGGACACTGAAAACGGCGTTCCGAAGGCAACATTTGAAATTCTGGAAACAAAGCATGGGAAGGATCAGCCAAAATGGCTGTGGCTTTGCGTACAAGCTGCTGATTGCAGAACGACATGAGATCTCTTTGTTCTTTTCCAATTATTTTTGAGCAGATTCTTACAATTCTCTGCAGGCCATTCTTGTTTTTAACACTAAGGTTATTGTACCAACAAATGAAAGCAAAACTTAGAACACTCTCTATGTAAGACTTGTAGGAGATTGATCAATTAGTGTGGCGGCTTGAGGGTTCAATGCGAAATGAAATAGAAAAGTACTGAATACAGAACGCCGGTCTCAGTTGTCGTGTGCTGCTGTTTTTCCCACGTGGAGGAGCACCCGCTCTCCCCCAGCTCAGGTTAAACGCGTTTTGAGCGTGGTTGCCTAGGGGATGGGTGACCGCTCGAGCGCCTTGGCTTCAGTACAGTCCCCCAGTTCACCCAGCTGTAATTGGGTACATGCCCTCTTTTGGGTCAGGGAAGGTAAAATAGCGAGGGAGAGGAGATGGGCGCCGCTCTTAATATGCTGGCTCCTAGAGAAGCCGAGGTCTCTGATAGTTCGCTCCTCAATGAGCACATAGGTTATGGAAACAACTTTATCTTTTTACCATACTGTTACATCTCCCCAAATCATCTTGCTTTTGTAATCAGTATCTGGTGTTGTGTTAAACAGTTTCTTGCAGATAATTTAGTCTCAGCAGAAATCGTCACACCTAACATCCTACAACTATGCGACAAGCGTAGAGAGTTGAAGAAAAAGAAAAATGAAACAAAAGAAAGAGCAGAACAATATAGGGCAGTCAACAAAAGAATCAGGAAGTCCATGACGGAGGCAAAAGAGAAATGGATCGGTGAACAGTGCCAAGACATTGAAGACATCAAGAAAAACAATAGCAAGAAAGCATATCAGCTGGTGAAAGACCTGACTAGCACAAAACAGAGAAAAGGTTTAACAATCCATGACAAAAATGGGAAGTGTCTCACTGACGACCAGGATATTCTGAACAGATGGACAGAATACTGCTCCGACCTGTATAACTATAGAACCGCAGGAGATCCAGAAGTCCTTAATGTACCCGCAAGCAAAGACACAGACAGTCACCCTATCCTCCGAGAAGAAGTGGAAACAACAGTCAGATCGCTGAAAAAGGGAAAGTCAGCAGGGGCTGACAACATTCCAGCTGAGTTGGTTCAAGCTGGAGGGGAAGCCATGATCAGCGCCCTACTAAGAATCTGCAACAAGATCTGGCAGACTGGAAAATGGCCAACACCATGGACACAGTCACTCATCATCACCCTCCCCAAGAAAGGAAATCTACAACAATGCCATAATTACCGCACAATCAGCCTCATATGCTACCCAAGCAAGGTCATGCTGCAGATAATATTGAATAGACTGAAGCCACAAGCAGAGACCATCATTGCTGAGGAACAAGCAGGTTTCAGAGCAGGGCGCAGCACAACAGAACAGATATTCAACCTCAGAATACTATGTGAGCGGTACCTTCAACATCAACAAGACCTTTACCACGTATTTATCGATTTTAAGAAGGCATTTGACAGGGTGTGGCATGCAGCTTTGTGGGCAACCATGAATTTGTACAGCATCAATGCAAACCTGATCAGAGTCATCAAACAGCTGTACAGCGAGGACACCAGTGCAGTGTACTACAACAACAACATTGGAGAATGGTTTCGAACAACAGTTGGAGTAAGGCAGGGCTGTCTACTCTCACCCACCCTTTTCAACATCTTCCTTGAGAGAATCATGGCTGATGCACTGGAACATCATGAAGGATCAGTCAGCATTGGTGGCAGAACGATCACAAACCTCCGCTTCGCAGATGACATTGATGGAATAGCAGGATCAGAAAAAGAGCTTGCCAGCCTAACAGAACACTTGAATAAGGCCTCCAAAACATACGGCATGGAAATCAGTGCAGAGAAGACCAAACTGATGACTAATAACACCAACGGCATTAGCACTTATATCAGGGCTAATGACCAGAAGCTGGAAACAGTTCAAAGCTTCAAGTACCTGGGAGCCATTGTATCAGACCAGGGATCCAAGCCAGAAATAGTATGCAGGACTGCACAGACAATAACAGCTTTGTCAAAACTAAACACCATCTGGAGAGATAAAAATATCTCACTTATCTCCAAGATCAGACTAATGCGCTCCCTTGTCATATCCATATTTCTGTATGCCTGTGAATCATGGACCCTGACTGCAGTTTTGGAGAGAAGAGTACAGGCGGTGGAGATGAGATGCTTTCGGAGACTCCTTGGCATCTACTACAAAGACCACATAAGCAACGAAAGCGTGCATAACAGAATCCAGCAAACCATTGGACCCTATGAGAACCTTCTAACGATCGTGAAAAAACGTAAACTTAAATGGTATGGGCATGTCACAAGATCCAAAGGACTTGCAAAGACAGTTTTACAAGGCACTGTCCAAGGAGGAAGAAGAAGAGGCAGACCAAGGAAGAGCTGGGAGGATAACATCAGGGAATGGACAGGCCTAGAACTCAACAAAACCCTGAGAAAGGCAGAACAGAGAGAGGAATGGAGGGAACTGGTTGTTGAGTCTTTGAGGGTGCCCCCACGGTCGTCAGACTACGGGACAGACAGATAGATAGATAGATAGAATAGAAATCGTTTTCAAATCTTCTATATGGCTACTGGGCAAAAAGTACCCCCCCCCCCAAAAAACAAAAACAAAAAAAAAACAAAAAAAAACCATCCAACCCTTTAGGGTCGTCTTTATAATGACGATCTTGTTTTTCAACACAAAAAACGGTTTAACAATCACGTTTCTACTTGCATCTCTGTTCAATTATCAGAGCAAATTG
>CM054136.1:20498206-20520706 GCA_028751875.1 Rapana venosa | reverse complement strand
TGAGAAACTTAATAAGAAGTAAAAATAAACCTTGTAGGAACAAAGACTGAAAACTTAATTAAAATGGTAGAATACAGCAAAAAATGTTGATTTTTATTTGTTTGTTTCTAGTCACAGGGTGGACATGTTTAACCCAAATTTTTTTGGTTTGTTTTCAAATTGATTCATTGGCATTTCTAAGCAGAGTGGGTAACATGATTTGTAATGATGAGATCAAAATGTGTGATAGCAGCATCACTTTTGCTTATTCCCTTGTCTCAGAAAGATATTGATTAAGGGATGTATGTGTGTGTGTATTGCTGTTGATGTTGATATTGTTGTTGTTGATGATGTTGTTAATAATGTTGTTGTTGTTGTGAGATACATTACTTGGTAGAAAAAGCGAATACTTTGCTTATACCGTGTACCTTCTGGAAATAAAAATTTGACTTTCACACACACAACATAACCACACTCACACACACACACACACACACACACACACACACACACACACACACACACACACACACACACACACACACACACACACACACACTGCACAAAATGCATGCATGCTATAAATGTAGTTTCATCGCTCCCATCCTATACTCCGCTCCAACGACCCCGAGCATCTAATGAATAGGATGCTGCTGCTGCTGCTGCAGAGACATACAATGCAATGAATACAGTGGACAAAAACAAACACAAAAAACTGTGAATGTTATGAAGGAGACCCAATCTCCTTTCCTTTACCTGACCTTTATTAACCAGCTCACACTGACACCAACAAGAAAATACTCAGGTCCTACTAATGGGGAGAAAAAGGGCACAGAATTCAGAACTGCACTATTTTATTTTATTTTCCGTTTTTTTTCCTTTCTTGTTTTCATTTGCGTCTGTTGATTAAGTAAGTGTGTGTGTGTGTGTGTGTGTGTGTGTGTGTGTGTGTGTGTGTGTGTGTGTGTGTGTGTGTGTTATGAGTGAGTGAATGAGGGTATGTGTCTGTATGTGTGTGTTATGAGCGAGTGAATGAGTGAGTGAATGAGTGAGTGAGGGTGGGGTTTATTATTTTTTTTAAATCTTTTATATCGAGGATAATGGAATAAGCAATTATGTGGGGGGGGGGGGGGGGTTACATCCAGTCCTCGTGTGTATGCGATTTTGTAAATTCTTTCATCTGTTCCCACCGGCACATAATGGCCTACTCTTACGAAAAGCGGAACAGGATTTAACGTGTGCGCAAGATGTTCTGCGTGCGTTCGCACACACGGTTTATAGTCACACCCGTAAGACTTTTGGGGAGTGTGTGTGTATGTGTGTGTGTTTGTGTGTATGTGTGTTTCTGTCTTTCTGTCTGTCTGTCATTTTCTGTGTGTCTATGTTGTGTTGATAACAATTTTTAAAGTCTTATTATAAAAATATTGCCAGGTCCTTTAACCTTTGGCAAAAATTAACTATTCAGAAAACCCATTTTATGTACATAAGCTAATCCGATAACAATCTGTCAAAATATAGGAATGAAATGTGCAAATAAAAGCATTCTATGATTATATAGTTCAGTATTCGTATCATAGATTTTTGTGTGCTTTTAAATCTATTTTGTGAATTTGGAATCGAAATCATGGTCATAAAGGGCATAGTTTTGACTGAGTACGTGGACTGTCAGTTTACTGTGACTGTATTCCAGAAGTGATACTTTATCTCTGACAGCTACAAAGTCTGGACAGTTTGGACATCAGACAGCTTTATCTATCAATCTTTGCTGAAGATCTTCATATCAAAAGAAGTTATGTGCTAGGAATTCCCTCTTTTGTTGATCGTGTTCTTTGTTTCTGCCTTGTTCCTTTTTTTCATGCCACATCCTTTTTGTCTTTTGTTTTGCCTTCTTGGTCTATTCTGTTTTTTTCCCAAACAGATTTCAATGATAATTTTCTCCCACGCCGAATTCTACTGTACTGGGCCTGACTTATCAGGGGCTTGGGGGCAGTGATGAAAAAAGCAAATGATTGCTTATTCAATGCACCATCTAGAAATAAAAATGTGACTTGACTAGCAGCACAATGCATTTTAGCTCATATGACAAGCAACAATAGTTTCTGTCTGAGCATTTGACGAAGAATAAGAACATCAACAGATAATCAAAAAGATGTAAAAAGAGAAGCAAAATCGTAGTTCCTGCATCTTTTGTTATGCTAGTTTGGCCACATTGTCACAAAGTGTAAACACCCGTCAACATTGCTCGGTGTATATTGCAATCACTTGATGGTGTGTCAAGACGTTATCTCAGTAAATTTGATCGCTGTGGAAAACCACTTCCACACATCATCAATACGTTTATTCAGCAAATGAAATATTGTGGAGCATTTTGCTTCGACATCTTATGTCACCTTTGAGGAACGACTGAAACAATTACATTTTAGGTTGTGATTCATACAGAATCTCAAAGCAAGTTGTTTTCATCTTAATTAGTAAGTGAACTGTTAGGAAACACAGCATGATGGTAAATTAAAACACTAGTGTTGTTAATTATTTACAAAGAACGTTTTCTTTTTTTTCTCCATGTCAGAAACTCTTTACAAGACTACGCATGTTCAGGTTACTGTTTTTGTGTGTTTCTGTGTCATTTTTTGTTTTTTAAAGAACAGACACACATGAGTCCTTTTCAAAACTATAGCTTGCTCATTGTATTTTCTGCATTTTGAAAAAGTCTCATTTTTGCTGCAATGCAGAAAAAGCTGACAAAGGTTATTCTTAAGAAAACTTACTTAATTCAAAAGTGTGTGTAGGTCAATAGTTGTGAGCAACTTTTGAAAGAGATGATGAGAAAGAAAAATATGATAAGAAAAAACATACGCAGGGGAAAAGGCACTTATGGAAACAAAGCTTCGTTAAGATGCAGTGTCATTTTATTTAAATAAATCTTTTCAGGCTTTCAATTTTAAGAATAGGTAGCGTTATGAAGCACAATAAAACAAAAAGCTGTTGAGATCAAAATGTAGGACACTGTTATCATTATCCTTTATCGTTTTGCCTTTAGAGTGTCATTGTTGAAGTGTGTGTGTGTGTGTGTGTGCGTGCGTGCGTGCGTGCGTGCATGTGTGTGTTTATGTGTGTGTTTGTGTGTGTACACACATTCATGAATATATATATATATATATATATATATATATATATATATATATATATATATATATATATATATATATATATATGCATACATACATACATACATACATACAGACATACATACATACATACATACATACATACATACATACATACATACATACATACAGACATACATACATACATACATACATACATACATACATACATACATACAGACATACATACATACATACATACATACATACATACATACATACATACATACATACATACATACATACATACATACATACATACATACACGAAGAGGCAGTTAGAGAGGGACAGAGAATAGAAAAACCAAAACATCTTAATGCCATCTTAATGAAAACTCTAATCATGTGTGTCTTTTCACCAAGCCCCTAGCTTTAAGACAAAAATGAGTTCTCAGTAGTGAGTTATCAAAATGCACGTTTGTAAATGCAAACCAAAAGTTGAATTGAGCTAAAAACAAAACCAACAAAAAACAGGTTATATATCAAAGAACGCAGCTATGATATCAAACGTATATACCTGCATACACACCCCCTTCCCACAGAACACGTGCGCGCATGCGCGCACACACACACGCACACACACACACACACACCTCCATCTCAAAATGCCCTCTTCCTCCTCTTCCCTCACATACATGCATACTGACAATGCAACCGTGCACGTGAGCAGATGGTGGTGGAGAGATTCAGACCTACAAAATGATGAAGATGGAAGCTTTATGCTATAAACCCACCTCAGAAAAGATCAGTTTTCCTCCAGTTAAATATTTTTTAAATAACTTGTGATTACAAAAAAATGTTATTGCTAATGCATCGAGATAACGTTTCCTTCGATTCACTTTAAGGAGATTACGTTTACAAGAAAAATTGCCTATGCATTGAAAAGAATAGTAAAAGAAAACACATGAAACATTAAAGAACATCTCATCATAAATGCTTGGAGATATCTTTCCTTATCTCACCAGGCACGTTTTTCTAGCAATTGTCTTCTTCACTTTTTTCCTGGAAAAATATTTTTGTGGAAGCTATTTTCATTTTTGAGAACTTTTTTTTTATCTATAGTTTTCTTTTACTATTCCAGAAAATCATATCGCATTTGAGGAAGAACGTGTTGTACAATACCTGTAAAGTGCAGCAGCATAAAAGCTACAGAGTTGTACTCTCACCATCCCCCATCTCTTTTTCTATCCTTGCTGCTCCACCATTCAAAATACTGTATTACTTTTCCGTGAGCTCTTCCATAACAGCTATTGCAACATGCCATATGGGGAAAGGCAGTAACATTATGTCTGGGCGTCATCTGCTAATAAGGACAACAGACATCAGCGTGGCTTTTATCTTTGCGTGAAGAAAAGTCATACACAAAAAGAAACAGAAATATAAAAAAACAACAACCAGCAACAACTACAACAATCAAAATCTCCAGAAAAGACGTCATGCTCATTAATCTTCCACGGCATTTTGCTCTGCCCCCACAGCCCCCTGGCAAAAAGCAGGCCCGGGTCATGTCACTCTGGGAATGATTTTTCGATCCAGGCCAAGGAAGACAGGCCATGCAGGACCATCAGTGCTGTCGGCTCGTGCAACACGACACAGGAAGGGAGGGGAGGAGGTGGGGGGGGGGGACAAAGAAAAAGAAGGGGACTGTGGCTAGGCGCTGGCTTTAATTAAGCAACATGCAGATGTTGAGGTGAGCTTCGCCCAATTATTGTCTGTGTGCCTGTCAGGTCCGCCCTTTTATATTAGCCTTGCTTGCTTGCCAAGCACGCACGCCAGTGACGTTCTTTTAATTGCCAGAAGGTTGAGGGGCAGAAAGGGATTCCCTTTCTTGTATCTTTTAAGGAGGTGTTGGATATTATTGCTCCTGGCAGAAAAATAACACTAGGGATTTTTTTGTTGTTGTGGAGAGGATGGAGATGCTACTATTTGTGATGGATGTAAACTGACAAATAGACGTTCATGTTTCATATCTGTTAGCAATTCTCCGTCTGTCTGACTCTTTGTCTGTGTGAGAGAGAGAGAAAGAGAGAGAGAGAGAGAGAGAGAGAGAGAGAGACAGACAGACAGACAGACAGACAGACAGAGACAGAGACAGAGAGACAGATAAAATACAGGGAAAGAGACAGAGGGACAGAGACAGAGAGAATACATGACAGCAAAACAAATTCATCAACAGCAACAAAAAAAACGTTGTCCAATTCCACCAGTCTACAAACCTTAATCCAGAATAATCTACCACTACCGGCATTTTCCATATTTCTTCGCAAAGCTTCCTACCAAATCTGGGAGCTTAAATGGAATTGAGGAGGGAGGATGAGCAAGGAAAAGGTAGAGAGAAAAAAATCATTGATTCAGCTAACTTCTCGTGCCACTACAGTCACTAGAAAGAACTCTGTCTGAGTCGAAAGTTTCAGAGTTAATCTGTTTAAAGTCACTTTGTCATTAGGGGCAGGCCTTCTTTGGAAGGAGCTGAAAGTCCACATAGGCATTTTCCTTTGCTTGGCTTTCTAGTCAGTGTGTTTGTTAATGTGATGTCTCGTGGCTGTCTGCTCGGTCATTTCTGTGTGGTGTTGTTGTTGATCTTATTAGATTATGTTCAAGTTCTTATGTTTTATTGGGCTGTGACAATATTTGTTTGTTGTGTCTAAAGAAATTTGTTCTTATGTGCCAATTACAAAAAAAAAAAACCTCCAAAACGTTCATTTCTTAAAGTCGAGCTCCCCATTACCTGCGGCGGTTCGTACCCCGTTTGGACCGGAAATTTTTCCCCCATCCATTAGACCATGAGTGGTGGTCTGGGCGCTAGTCTTTCGGATGAGACGATAAACCGAGGTCCCGTGTGTTACATGTAATTATTTAGCGCACATAAAAAAACCCACGGCAACAAGAGAGTTGTCCCTGGCAAAATTCTTAGAAAAAAGCCACTCTGATAGGGAAAAAAATACAGCTGCAGAAAAAAAAAAGAAAAAAAGGGTGAAAGGGTGGCGCAGCGCTAAGTGGCGACGCGTTCTCCCGCTCTCCCCGGGGAGAGCAGCCCGAATTTCACGGAGAGAAATCTGCCGTGACTTAAAGTGGTATGAAATAAAATCTGAGCGCTTTGATTTGTTGCTTTACAAGATTCAGCGCTATATAAATTCCATACATTATTATTATTTATTATTATTATACTGATTTCGTTTTCTCCCACAAGATAAAAAAATGGTGGTTATAATGTAGAAATAGTTTTTCTATTCTTTATTTTTAAAAATTATCTATTTGATTCAGTGTTCTATTTGTGATATGTCTATCAGCTGATACGATCATTATTTATGGTTTTGCTTCTAAACAAATTGTAATTTTGATATGTCACAATAAATTGCCATGAGCTCTCTCTGTCCCTGTCTGTCTATCCCTTTCTGTGTCTCTGTCTCCCTGTCTCTGTCTGTATGTCTGCCTGTATATCTGTCTGTCTCTCTCTCTATTTCTCTCCCTCCCTCTATCTCTTTCCCTCTATATCACACACACACACACACACACACACACACACACACACACACACACACACACACACACACACACACACACACACACACACACACACACACACACATATATATATATATATATATATATATATATATTTATTTTTTTTTATATATATTTTTATTTTTTAAATAAAAATATAAAAACCATACAACATAATACTACATACAAATACAATACATACATACATACAAAAAGGGATTGTTTTTGTTTTCTTTTCCTTGTTAAGTTTTAAATCAAATTACACACTCATATTTTTGCGACAGACTATATATTTAATAATAATTTGTATAAACAGAGGGAAAAGGTTCTATAATGCAATTGATTTACGACGGAAAAAACTTTTTTTTGTAAGCATAAACCCCGTTAGCAAGATAGTAAAAAATCAATGGCCAGTGTGAAACGTTCATTCATGGTTTTGAAACGTTGGCTTTTAAATTATTGGGGGTTTTTGTTTTTTTGTTTGTTTGTTTTTTTGCTTTTCCCATGGTCGGGAAAACGCAAGATCCCCCACGTGGAAAAATAAAATGGGGAAACAAAACATGAAATTTTAAACTACACAAGAAGAAAAGACGCTACTTTGACTGGGGAAAAAGCAAATGCCGGGTTTTTCTGTTTTGTTTGGGTTTGGATTTTTTGTTGTGGTTTTTTTCTTTGTTTAAGCAAAGATAAATATCGTTTTCTAAGTGCTTTGTCTCCCCCCCTCCCCCCCCCTCTCCTGTCTTGCTCTCTCTCTGTCTCTCTGTGTCACTGTCTCTGCTGTCTCTGTCTCTCTCTTTTCCCTTACCCCCCCCCCCCCCCTTCTCTCTTTTCCTCTCTGAACCAGAAATTAGGGCCTTTTTTACAGTCAAAAGGGACACCATTGAATTTCCTTGTTTTAAAGCGCGCCTTTTTATTTCGTTTGAAACTGGTTTAAAAATGGTTTTCCCCTTCAATTTCTAGGAGGGGAAAAACCGATGCTTGAGTTAACCCTCCTTTTGGGAAAGTTAGAAGTGGGGGGTGAATGCCGGTTTTTCCCCCCCAACTTTTACATCCACCCACTAGATCATGAGTCCGGGTGTAGTCTTTGTATGAGAAAATAAAAGGTCTCGCGTTCGCACACATTCAGCACACAAAAAACACCCCACAACAAGAGAGTTATAATGGCAAACTTTCTAAAGAAAAAAACCTACTGTGTGGAGAAATAACATACGACAGGGTTTGTTTGGGTTTGTTTGAAAGGGTGGCGCTATCCTCACGATTCACATCTCCGGGGGGAAGGGGAAATTAAATTTTTGCCACAGAAAATATGCAGTGACTAAAAGTGGTAGACAAAAACAGATTTACGTGACACAACTGATAAATTTCACTACCATCCTAAAGAGGGAGGGGGACGGGGGAGAGGACGAGGGAGAAGAGGGGGGGGGGAGGAGTTGGGGGTGTTGAATGAGATGATGTTGTCCGGGCAATATAAAACCCTGGGAGACAGAGGCGATCATATATGAGGTATTGATTTGGATGTAAGGGGAAGAGAAGAAGAGAGGATGGGAAAATGAATATTAAATTTTTTTTGTTATACCCCTGTGTGTAGTGTGTGTTGGGGGTGGGGGGGGGGGGGGGGGGCAAAAGGTGCGTGTATGCTGTGTGTGATGTGGTGCGTGGTAACGAGCTTTATTTGGCATGATTACATTGCTACTGGGATTAGCACAAAGAGGGATTCATGAAAAAGAAAGAGAAAGGGGAGAGAGGGAGTTAGAGAGACGGACAGACAGACAGAGACAGACAGACAGAGTTAGACGGACAGACAGTCAGATAAGCAGATAGACAGACAGACAGGCAGACAGACAGACAGACATTCAGACAGACCCTCAACTAAAACAAAAACACAAAACACCACGACAAGAAACACACACATTTTACCCCCTCCCACCCCGCGCCCCCCCACCCCCACCCCCCACACACACTCACACAGCACAACATAATCCCCTTTCAATACATCATCACGAACAACAACAACAAAACCAACAAAAACAACAAAACCCAAAGCACCACCACCAACAACAACAACAAAAACATCAATGCAGCCACCGATACACAAGTCTACCACCGGTGGTGTGAAATCAATATTTCAGAATATTCGGAAACTGCCAGACATGAATCCTGAAACATCACTATTCCTTAGAGACTGGCTGTGTCCTTTGGCAGCAATCAATAATAAACATTGCCCTGTACGCTTTTTCCTATTTCTCATACCACGGCGACAACCCAAAACGTATATCATAGAAACCGGCGGGTAGGGTTGGTGGGTTGAGAGGTTGTGACGTATTGGGAGGATGGAGGGGTGGAGGGGAGGGGGAAGGGAGAGAGGATGGAGGGGGGGGGGGGATGGAGAGAGGAGAGAGAAGAGAGAGATGAAAGAGAACCGAGGTAGCAAATCGTTAGTACAAGCAAATGAATCGATACGCTCTGTTTAGTCTCGAAAGTGAGTCAGCTTCCATTTTTCTTTCCGTCGACTTTCACACGGAACTGTTTATATAGTTATTTTTGTGTTTGAGTGTTGTAGAGTGTTAGTACATGTGTGTGTGTGGTGTATGTGTGTGCGTGTGTGTGTGTGTGAGTGTGTGTGTATGTGTGTGTGTGTGAATATATCGACTGGTCTGTTAGTTGTTTTGTGTGTGAGTGTGTGTGTATGTGTGTGTGTGTGAATATATCGACTGGTCTGTTAGTTGTTTTAATGTTAAAGTTAGTGTTATCAGTTTCATACAGCACAGTTTATACTTGAGTTCAGTAACGTCAGTATATGAAAATAAATCGATTTCTGTCAATCTCTACTAATTTATATTTGTGTTCAGGTAACGTCAGTATATGAAAATAAATCGATTTATGTCAATCTCTACTAATTTATACTTGTGTTCAGTAACGTCAGTGTATACAAATAAATTGATTACTCTCAGTCTTTAATGTCAGTCTGCTTCATTTTCTAAATTTTGACTTTCATTACAAAACAGTTTAATATATTTCTGTTCAGTGTTATGAATCGTAAGTACATGCAAATAAATCGATAGATTTACTAGTCTCTGAAGTAAATAAGCTTTATTTTATTCCGTCAACATTCGTACAAAACGAGTTATACTCGTGCTTAGTCTTCATCTGCGTACGGCTGCTAAACGTAAAGAAGAATGAATATTAGGGAATATTTGAATATAGATCTAAGAAGCTGGCATGAGTGATTGTGAATTACGAATGAAGAAAAGTACTGATGATCAGAAAGTGCTCATGATTTGGAGTGCAGACTGATTGTGATTGTAATCGTGAAAGAAAGAGTGCTTCAGCCTACATCCTCAAAGTAACCGTACTACTTTGATCACTTACGTCTTCTTCAGCTTCAGGTAACTTCTTCTACTACTCCTACTCCTCCTCCTCCTCCTCCGCCTCCTCCTCCTCCTCCTCCTCCTCCCTCCTCCTCCTCCTCCTCCTACTACTACTACTACTACTACTACTACTACTACTACTACCACTACTACTACTATTACTACTACTACTACTTCTTCTACTACTACTACTACTACTACTACTACTACTACTACTACTACTACTACTACTACTACTACTACTACTACTACTATTACTATGCTGCTGCTGATGCTACTACTACTACGAAGACGATGACCATGACGACTAACTCGACGACTTTTAACACTGCTGCTACTGTGTTGCTGCTGCTTCTGCTAAGACTGATGATGATGACGAAGATGCTGATGCTACTCTTTTCGCTACTCTTCCTTCTGTTCCTGGCGCTGCAACTGCAGCTGGTCCTGTCAGCATTTTGCGATGAAACAGTCGATTTTAGAAGCAGACAGGCTTAAAAACGCAGACGGTGGAAAATGGCTGGCTCAAAATTATGATGGCACGTTTTCCCTGGAGAGTGCTGGACAAATTCCACGTATAACAATCTGCTACTGTAGTGTACTGTACTATACTATACTGCATTGTACTATACTGTACTGAGCTGTACTGTATTATACTCTATACTCTGCTTTACTTTACTGTATGCTATGCTATGCTATGCTATGCTATGCTATGCTATGCTATGCTATGCTGTGCTATGCTATGCTGTGCTGTGCTATGCTATGCTGTGCTGTGCTATGCTATGCTGTGCTGTGCTATGCTATGCTGTGCTGTGCTATGCTATGCTGTGCTGTTTTGAGCTGTACTGTGCTGTGCTCTGCTGTACTGTACAGTACTGTACTGAACTGTACTATACTATACTATCACCCAGTATGCGCTGTGCTGTATTGTACTGCATTACACTACAGTAGACTACACTAAGCTAGGTTACGCTATGCTATACCATACCACGACTCATCACATCGTGCTATGCTATGCCATTCCATGCCACAGCATACCAAGCCACACCACAGAACATCTTCCGCACATGTTCCGACTTTCAGAAGAGTAGGCCACTTGTGCCAGTGAGAAGGGAGGACAACATTCACAACCACAAGCACACCCGTTACGGGTACTAGATGTAAAAAACCCACCATAAAAGCACGTGAACATTCAATCGAAATATTATTCTCGAAATAAAAGAACAGATAGATGAAATAACTACATAACGTAACAACAATATGCTCTGCTGTACTATGATCTCATGATGATAGAAGATGTGTAAACTCACTTCCACAAAAAAATGTCAAAATTCTGTACCAGTCGTACATGGAAACGGAGCGTGTGTCGCCACCTTTAACGCAGACCTACGAGCTGCGGCGCAACATTCAATCATCTCGATGCAATAACTTCTTTCATGCACAAGAATTGCGAAGTTAGAAAAATAAAACAGAAAATATTAAAAAAAGGTTAGAGAGAAAGAAAAGACCTGAGAGAGAGGGGGGGGGATGAGGGGAGAGAGAGGGAGGGAGGGGGAATGAGAGAGAGGGGGGGGGGGGGGTTGCAGGGAGGGAGGGAGGCAAAACCGAAGCTACACACGTCACCAGCAGACACTCACCCTGTACCCATGACGTCAATGGCTATGTATGACCTCATGTCCAGTCATCCTGTGACTCTGTGTGTGTGTGTGTGTGGTGTGTGTGTGTGTGTGTGTGTGTTTGTGTGTGTGTGGTTGTTTATGTGTTTGTGAGTCTGTCTGATTGTGTCTTTCTTTCTGTGTGTCTATGTCTATCTATGTGCCTGTCTGACTCTGTCATTGTCTGTCTGTCTCTGACTGCCTCTATCTCTCTCTGTCTGTCTCTGTATCTGTCTGTCTGTCGTCTGTCTTCTCTCTCTCTCTCTCTCTCTCTCTCTCTCTCTCTCTCTCTCTCCTGAAGGTTAAATCTCTCTCTCTCTCTCTCTCTCTCTCTTCTCTCTCTCTCTCTCTCTCTCTCCCTCCCTCCCTCCCTCCCTCCATCTCTCTCTACCTCTCTCCATCCCACTCTCTCTTCTTCTCTCTTTCTCGTACCCTTCCTTCCTCGCTCTCTCTCTCTCTCTCTCTCTCTCTCTTCTCTCTCTCTCTCTCTCTCTCTCTCTCTCTCTCTCTCTCTCTCTCTCTCTCTCTCTCTCTCTCTCTCTCTCTCCCTCCCTCCCTCTCTTCCCCTCTCTTTCAATTCCACTCCCCTATCCCCAAATGCTCCACCACCACCACCCCCCTTCACCCTCCTCGCTAGCAACAATTATTTTCCCGACGTTGAAGCGGCTTGTCAATGAGCATTTTATTCCGTGATGCATTGCCTGTCATCCTTGTTATAACACCGGCTGAACAACCCCCATGACCCCCTGTGGGTCAAGTATCGATTGAAAAAAATTTGGCGGATGATTGCAAATAATATTATGGATGGAGGAATTGCTGGATGGTTTGGTTTGGGGATTTTTTTTAATAAAATAAAACGGTTGGGTTATAACGCATTGTGTGCATATGTGAGAGAGAGTGTTTGGGATTTTTTTAAGGATAGAGTTGCCACAATGTATCCCAACCTGTGGTTGTTGTTGTTGTTGTTTTTTAGATCCTGGTTGTTTTTTGTGTGAGAGTATTATTTTGCAACATATTCTTCCCTCTATACCATTTTGCAAAATAATATAGTGGCGCAAGACTATAATATGATTTATTGTAACAGTTACGGTATTGTTTTTTTCATATTACTATTTTTGTTTTGTTATTTCAAAGAATTACACATTTTGCTTTAAAGGTATTGTCCTTTGAAAATTTGCCATATAGAAATTAATGGGGGAGAGGGGGGCAGATTATGTTACTGTACAATTATAACGAGATTTATATGTGTAAGAAGTTTTAACTGCACGAAACATGTTTCACAAGCACACCGAATCATGATTTGTGATCTTTTTCCAAAGTGGTAGCAGTCAGATCATCATTCGTAATCTAGGAGAATAGCACAGAGAGAGAGAGAGACATAGAGAGAGAGAGAGAGAGAGAGAGAGAGAGAGAGAGAGAGAGAGAGAGGAGAGAGAGAGAGAGAGAAAGGGGAGAGAGAGAAACATCTGACCTCGGAATGGATTCAATCAACATATTTCCCAGGTTTGGGACTTGAGCGTTAACCGACTGGTTGTCAAACTGTTAGCCAGTAGAACTAGAATCAGTTGTTTTGCCTTTTCTTTTTCCAAATTAGAATCATGTGCTCGGTCTAAAAGCTTGGTCCGTTATTGGTCTAAGCAAAGTGCCAAGGCCTTCATTTTATCATTGTCGCACTTTGAAATGTTACCCTAAGATTCTGTCTGTCCATGACAAGCTCCTAGCATAGCAACACTACAAAACTTCTCAGAAGTTGGAGTATGGCTGCCGTTGAAATGGCTTGGTACTTAAAAACAGCCATACAATAAAACATCTCATCCTGTGTGTACTTATGGCATCAGGGTGATTCTCTATGTGTGGTGAGTGAGACAGAGACCACATCCTTGTTGTCCTCAACAGCAGCAACACACGCCCCTGGCATCGCTGACTTACATAAGCTACTTTGGCTGACTTAGGTAAGTTAGGTAAGTTACTTTGGCTGACTTAAGTAAGTTACTTTGGCTGACTTAGATAAATTACTTTGGCTGACTTAGGTAAGTTACTTTGGCTGACTTAGATAAATTACTTTGGCTGACTTAGATAAGTTACTTTGGCTGACTTAGATAAATTACTTTGGCTGACTTAGATAAATTACTTTGGCTGACTTAGATAAATTACTTTGGCTGACTTAGATAAATTACTTTGGCTGACTTAGATAAGTTACTTTGGCTGACTTAGATAAATTACTTTGGCTGACTTAGATAAGCTACTTTGGCTGACCTAGATAAGCTATTTTGCCTGACTTAGATAAGTTACTGGCTGACTTAGATAAGCTACTTTCACTGACTTAGATAAGCTACTTTGACTGACTTAGATAAGCTACTTTGGCTGACCTAGATAAGCTATTTTGACTGACTTAGATAAGTTACTGGCTGACTTAGATAAGCTACTTTGACTGACTTAGATAAGCTACTTTGGATGACTTAGATAAGTTACTTTGGAACTGGAGTTAGGAGCCAAGCGCTTTTCCCCCACAGTCAACCACTGTACACATAGAAAGGCATGTGAAGAAAACAGTAACCTAACATACAATCAGTTCTGAGTTTCGAAACTTGGAAGTTCTCTGAACTCGGAGTATGGCTGTTTATTTGGCGATTTTTTTTGTTTCTTTTGTTGGGTTTTATTTCCATGTTCCCAGGCTAGAACTTGGAGGTTCACCAATGGTGAAATTGTTGCGTGTTTGACCAGTTTTTGCCCTGTGAGGTATTTTGAAACAGCCATACATGCAAACTCCCCGTCCAATGTATACTTTCTTTCTTTTGTATTTCTTAAGAATTATGCTCTCATGGTAATTCCCTGGTGTGATGAGTGAGAGAGAAAGTGCGTATTGTGGGTGACACCACCCCCCTCCGCTCCCAGAGGATGTTTGTTGTTGACCTGGGGAACGCCCAGCAACAAGAAGAAAACTTGGCAGAGCTGTAGGGACAACGACTTGTATTGGATTGATTTTTCCCCCAGAGTTCAGACCAGCCAGGAAGTCTGTTAAAAATGCATCCTATACAAACTGTCTTTGTTCACTTTCATCTTTTTGAGTCGACAGTGATCTTCAATGTGGGCTTTGAAATATTTACGATGAGTAAACGTACAATTGTAGTGTCCGCACGCGCGTAGATATATATATATATATATATATATATATATATATATATATATATATATATATAATATATATATATATATATATATGTATATGTATATATATATATATATATATATGTAGATATACATACATACATACATACATACATACATACATACATACATACATACATACATACCTATAAAATGTGTGTATGTGTTTGTGGGAATGTGCACACTGTGTGTGTGTGTGTGTGTGTGTTCGTGTGTGTGTGTATGTGTGTGTGTGTGTGTGTGTGTGTGCGCGCGTGTGTGTACATATGTGTGCATGCAAAAGCATTCATGTGAATGCATGTAATGCGTTATACAACAGTACATATCTGTGTAAAAGAGGTATGCATGCATCCGTGCCTGCATAAATGTGCATGTATGCTTGGTTGTCTATAAGTGTGTGCGCGCGCGCACGCGCGCGCATGTGAGTGTACGTGTACACTCGCATGCATGCATGCATGCTCACATGCATCCGCGCTCGCAAGCCTACATGCATGCACACGAGTTAGCATACGTATACGCATGTATATATTCCCTACATCTGTGATCCAATACATACCCCCATCTTCAAATCTTCAGACAGAGATTGTCTCTGTGTATCAGTGCAGGCCGGAGTTCTAAGCGGAGAGGATTCTGGCTTGGAGGGAGAGAGAGGGAGGAAGGGAGGGAGGGAGGGAGGGTGGGGGATGAATTTTTCATCGCATAGTGCCACATCCTGATTGTCAGTCTGACAGCAGGCATTAGGGAGGTGCAAAGCCAAACTGGGCAAAGCAGCGCAGATCGATAGTGGTGATGCCATAGGTGTAGCAGTGGTGGTGGTGGTGGTGTGTGTGTGTGGGGGGGGGGGGGGGTGAGATGGGGGTGAGGGTGGAGTGGTGGGGGTTAGTTGTAGGGGTGGTGGTAGAGGGTGCCAGTGGCGGTGTCAGACAGTTCCTGACAGCTGGGCAAGAACAGAAATGGTATGTGTGGCTGTGGTGTGTGTGTGTAGGGGGGAGGGGGGGAATAGAGCGAGCGTTGGACTTTTTCCATCTTGTCGGTGTTTTCAAGTCGTGGGTTCGAATCACTGTAAGTATGTTTGGTGGGGTGGGGATTTTATTTTTTACTATCTCGTGAGCACGGACGTAGGGGTTGAGAGGATATAGCGGTGGGCTTCTTCCATCTTGTCTGGGTTTTTTCAAGTCGTGGGTTCGAATCTTGGTAACTATGTTTTTTGATGAGTTAATTATGGTGTTTTTCTTACAACTTCGTGTGCACGAACAAAACTATTGTGTGGCTGTGGTGTGTGTGTGGATAGAGCGAGAGGACTTCTTCCATCTGATCGTTTTTTTCAAGTCGTGAGTTCGAATCTCTGTAAGTATATTTTAGTGAATCAATGAAGGGGGGGGGGGGGGGATTGTTTCTACAATCCCGTGAGCACAAAAAATGGTGTGTGGCTGTAGTTGAGTGGATAGAACGTTAGACTTCTTCAATCTTGTCGGTTGTTGGTTTTTTAAGCCGTAGGTTTGAATCTCGCTAATGATGTTTTTGGTGAATCAGTAATGCTGCGGACTTCGTTTCTACAATTTCGTATGAGCACGAACGGAAATGGTGCGGGTCTGTAGTTGAGTGGTTTGAGCATTAGATTTCTTCCATCTTGTCGCTCTTTTAAGTCATGGGTTCGAATATCTGTAAGTATATATTTGATGAATTAATGAAGGGTGGATATTATTGGGTTTTTTCCCCATCCTCTGGGTGGTTTTCAATTTCTGACCAGCCTGTGTCTCGGGTGTTTTTTTATGTGTTTAAGTTGTGTATATAAAATACACCCACTTGACAAGGAACGAGCCTTTATCATAAATGATGATAAATGATCGCCGATGTCTGCAACAGACCTGGCACATGAAGAAGAAGAATATAAAAGACACATGCATTAAAGGTTCAATATGACACGTTAAAGATCCTGGAGGTTTCTTTTAGCGTTCAGCGGTTTACAGAAACCACCAGCATGCCAGCCTTCTTCACCCTGCACTTGGAAAAGAAGGACTGTTCGCTTGGTCCACTTTGCCTAAAGACTTCCGGGCAGTGCCCCACTGACTCCTCAAGGAGTTCTGCGAGAAGGAGAAGAAACGGAAAGAAGGTGTTGATGCCGTGTTTCGATTGTCAAATAGCTTCTAGTTAAACTGTTAACTAGTTAAGTTAGTCCTTCGGATGAGACTGTAAACCGAGGCCCCGTGTGCGAACGCATGCAGAACATCTTGCGCACACGTTAAAAATCCTGTTCCGCTTTTCGAAAGAGTAGGCCATTGTGTGCCGGTGGGAACAGATGACAAAATTTACAAAACCGCATGCACACGGGGACTAGATGTAAAAAAATAAGCACCTGAGTGCTTATTCCATTATCCTCGATATAAAATAATCAATAATGTTTTTTTATCATGTCATCTGAGCGCTTTGATTTGTTGCTTTACAAGATTCAGCGCTATATAAATTCCATACGTTATTATTATTATTATTATTATTATTATTATTATTATTATTATTATTATTAAGTGCTGGCTTTTACAGAGCCGGCACTTTCTAAGACGTTCAAGGGGACCTTCCTCACTGTGAGTCATTCATCCTCAGCCTGCAATTATTGGGGGGAGGGGGGGGGTGTGTTTGTGTGTGCACAGCGCGCGCGCGCGCATGGACACGAGAGTGGGTGTGCGCCTGTGTCCGTGCCCTCGCGCAAGTTTGTGTGTATTAACTCTGTCTGTCTGTCTGTCTGTCTCCTCTCTCTCTCTCTCTCTGTCTCTGTCTCTGTCTCTCTCCTCTCTCTCTCTCTCTCTTCTCCTCTCTCCCTCTCCTCTCTCTCTCTCTGTCTCTCTCTCTGTGCTTTATGTTGCACAGAGAGACATAAAGGAAAAGGCGGGAGGAAATGTACTGGTTCGGTGCAGAAATATATTCTGCATTTGAAGGATAATTTTTTTTTAAAAAAAAGAAAGAATCGATGTGCTCTTGCAATAAGAAAGTCTGAAAGAGGAATTTGTATTGTCTGGCTTCCATGGGAACTGTCTCATCACACAGGCCATTTATGATAAAGGCTCGTTCCTTGTCAAGTGTGTGTGTGTGTGTGTGTGCGTGTGTGCGTGTATGTGTGTTTGTGAGTGTGCACGTGTGTCGATAGATAGATAGATAGATGGATGGATGGATGGATGGATGGATGGATGGATGGATGGATAGATAGATAGATAGATAGATAGTGTGTGTGTGTGCACGTGTGTCGATAGATAGATAGATAGATAGAGATAGATAGATAGATTGAGAGATAGATGGATGGATGGATGGATGGATGGATAGATAGATAGATAGATAGATAGATAGATAGATAGATAGTGTGTGTGTGCACGTGTGTCGATAGATAGATAGATAGATAGATAGATAGAGATAGATAGATAGATAGATGGATGGATGGATGGATGGATGGATGGATGGATGGATAGATAGAAAGATAGATAGATAGATAGATAGATAGATAGATAGATAGATAGATAGATAGATAGATAGATAGATAGATAGATAGAAATAGATAGAAGAGAGAGAGAGATAGATAGACAGACCGACCGACTTATATACAGACAAACAGACAGACAGACAGATAGATAGATTATAGATAGATAGATAGATAGATGGATAGATAGATACATAGATAGATAGATAGATAGATAGATAGATAGATAGACAGACAGACAGACAGACAGACAGACAGACAGACAGACAGACAGACAGACAGACAGATAGACTGACTGACTGACTGACTGACATACGTGCATACTATAAAAAAAAAAGCAAAAGCAAAATACGTTTAACGTTATTGTGAGAACGTTAACTGAATAAGAAACCATTCATTTTAACATTTAAGAAGAGAGTTAAATTTCAACACATTCGGAGTTTTTCAAAAGCACTTTTGCCAATTTTGAACAAAGCATCACTTCACGAGGAATGGTTAACGCTCTTTCTGTTTGAAATGGAGGAGGTTTGTGCTTTAGCGATCTTAACCTTGTAGAAATACTTGAGCTAGATTATTTCGCAAAACTGAGAGATTGTTTTCAAAGAGCTAGAGACGCTTATTTTTTTGTTTTTGGTTTTTCATTGATATGCAGTTGTTTTTCTTCCAATTTTTGGTTGACCAACAATATAGTATTGATCTTTAAGACACTGACCTATCATTTATTCAGCCATGTCTGTGAATTATCTTTCTTTTTCCGTTTCACGTCCAGACCACTGAGGTTCACCAATGGTGAGATTTTACGTATGCGACCGATTTTGCCCACCATGAAGATAGCTGCATTCTGACTTCGGGTTATCATAAAATTTTACAACCGAAATGAACTTTGGTGCTTGTGCTAATATATAGTTTCTTCTCTATTTTCGTTGACAGAATATTTTTTTTTAATCAGTTTGTCATCGCTAGGAACAATTTTACAATGGATCTCTTCTCATCTCTCCCTCTTTTCCAATACTTCTATATTTTCTCCGCCTACATATAAACGATAAATACGTTTACGACAAACGCGTTTCATCCACACACACGCACGCACGCGCGCGCGCGCGCACGCACACACACACACACACACACACACACAAGGACTATCTGCTACACTTGCCAACAATGCTTGCTCAACAAGCAAAGGTTGAGCTATCCTTGGAACGATTTTTTTTTCGATTTTTGTTTTTCGATTGAAGCCACGAAAGACACGCTAGAATCAACAATGTTGTTTGCTAGTGTAACAACACAAGACACAAAAATACAAAAGGACTGAAAACAGGACTGGGTTTGGGCAGCTGCTAGTTTTGATTACAGTGCATGCACAAGCCCCCTTCGTGGACTTTGCGCAACGATCCGGGCACTCTCTCTGCTTCCGTTTGTTATGCTGACGATGGCTAACACAGCTCCAACAAGCAGCACTCCCTTCTTCTTAGAGTTATTCCGTTTCCAGAAATTTGGCGGAAATCAATGAGGATTCTTAAGAACTGTGGTTTCCTTCATTCTTTGTTGTTGTTGATTTTGGTTTTGGTTTTTTTGCTGGTGTGTGTGTGTGGGGGGGGGGGGGGGGGGGGGGGGGCTGATGTTTCGTTATCGACAGGAGCCTGCCTGAGGCTTGACTGATGTATTGGGGTTGTTTGTGTGTGTGTGTGTGTGTGTGTGTGTGTGTGTGTGTGTGTGTGTGTGTGTGTTGATCAAGCTTCTGCTGATTGCATGTTAGGAAACTCGGCTTTCATCTGAATTTGTTTTGGTTTTTTATGTATATTTTCCTCTTTCTTTGACTTTGCAGAAGTGGTGTAATCTATTAATCTATTCATATTTTAGCGTGGGATGATATATATATATATATATATATATATATATATATTATATATATATATATATATATATATTATAGTGTGTGTTGCCGCGCGCGCGCGCTGTGGGTGGTGGATGGTGTGATGTTGTGTGTGTGCAGAGAATATTCTGCTTGAAGAGACCCCTTTTTGAAAGGGTTAGACAAGAAGAAGGAGAAGTGTAAAAAAATACTAATGCAGAATGTGTTGTGAATTTACATGTTGGTTTGTTGTTGGGTTTTCTTTTGGAGGGTGTCTTTTCACGAGACTGAGTAATATTGGATATGTTTAAAAAGAAGTTCTTGGAAGTTTTAAGAAGGTGGGGAGGGGGGGGAGAATAGTGATAGCTTTCGAAAGTTGAAGGTAATGTGCAACCACTCTCCAAATAACTTATCTCTGACCAAACAAGTGCAAACGGTTTTTAAACCAAACCTGGTGTCCTTATACTGCGTAATGAATGAAGATCTGCAGAGTCCTTAAATGAGACCACCTTGCTGCTGAAGACCTTTGTGCTAGAAAAAAAACAAAACTGCGACCCTTTTACTAAAACTGTTTGTCCTATATTTCTATTTCTTGTGCTTTTGAGATATCAGAGTTTGTATTTTTTAATATATAATATTTATAGGTTTTTCCCCCCATTTTTTTCTAACCAAAGCGCCGTTTATCAAAGTATCTAGACTAGTTCGGTATAGATCGTTATCACACTTCAAGGTTTTTATCATCTATTTCTTTTTCGTCGAATGTTCAGACAGCAACTGGTGTTGTCTGCCATAATTATATTAAGTGAAAATGCGTTGCACTTCCGTTAAGCGCCTGACAAGTCAGGCTCAGCGCATGCGCCTTCGGCATGGGAGAGAATTGTTTCTTTTAAGCCTTTCTGGGGGAGAAAGGCAGAAGAAAGGACCAAGAAGGCAGGAAATAGAACAGAAGGAGGTGACAGGAAGAAAAGGAGCAAGGTAGAAACAAAGAGATGGATAGGAAAGAGGGAATTCCTAGCGCAAAATTTCCAGAGGATGGGGAGGCTATTTATACTGACAAGCCTTCGACATCCCCACGGGGGGAGTCAAACGCTTGTTTACAGAATACCAGGTGCAAATAGTTGCAATGCAAGGATCGCTGTTGCTAAAAGTCACCATTGAAAAAAAAAGTTACAGATGCAAGGCAAACAGTAATCTCGCACTAAAAAAAAGACAAAATAATCGTGATTTTGAAATCACATTTGCAAGGAATATCAATATTAGCAGGGAAGTTTTGTAGCTATCTCTTTATGTGGAGATGAATTAGATAGTTTGAAAATAGCCATAATGTATGTGATAACCTGGAATTTTCTTTTTCTTTTCTTTTTTTATGTGATCCTAAATTTTGAGCATACACTTGTATAACTTTCAGAGCATCCTACGTCGTTTTGTTAAAAAAAAATCTCTCTCTCTCTTCTCTCTCTCTCTCTCTCTCTCTCTCTCTCTCTCTCTCTCTCTCTCTCTCTCTCTCTCTTCTCTCCTCTCTCTCTCTCTCTCTCTCCAACCATGTAATGGGATTACATTTAACTCGAATTGACAACCAAACCAAAAAAATACCACAACCAAATAACTTCACCGCTATCTGCTATCACAAACATTTTCCATATTTCTCAACACGCTTTTTTGTCTGCAGACAAACGGGAAAGGGGTTAGGGATAGCATTCATCAACACCTCCTCCTGGTTTGCAGCATTGTAGTATTATTGAATATAACGCTGTTTGAAATCCTGCTATTCAGATTCCATGGATTGAAAATCACGTTATCGCCAGAGCTGATCTTTTAAAAAGACATTTTTGTGTAATACATTTAAAAGGACACCTAGTTTTATAAAATTATCTTGTTATGAAGTGATTTTCGGATCAGTGCTTGAATGGGGAATGGATGATCTGTGGATAGTATGCCAGAATCGTAATCTGCTCTATAAATCTAGGGATTTAGGTTTGAATCGCCGTGAGTTCTCAGAGTTACTTGAGTTAGCAAAACAATTATGTCACACTCCATTATCATGCAATGTGTGTGTGTGTGTGTGTGTGTGTGTGTGTGTGTGTGTGTGTGTGTGTGTGTGTGTGTGTGTGTGTGTGTGTGTGTGCGTGTGTGTGTTTGTATGTGTGTGCGTGTGGCTGTGTGTGTGTGTCTGTCTGCCTGCGTGTCTGTGTGTGTCTGTGTCTGTGCATCTGTGTCTGTATCCGTGTATCTGTGTCCGTGTTCTGTGTCCGTGTGTCTGTGTCTCTCATGTATGTAAAAATTGATTTTGTCATTTAAGTTGTTTAGCTGCTTTGCTCTGACAATGTTTGCTGATTTTCAACTG
>CM054136.1:20488206-20493206 GCA_028751875.1 Rapana venosa | reverse complement strand
TGTCTGGTATGTGATTGTTTAACATCTTATCGGGTGTGGTGGGATGGAGTTTGGTAAGGGGTAGGGAGACAGACAGACAGACAGACAGACAGAGTGAGTGATTGAGGGAGAGAGAGATTGAGATTGAGAGAGAGAATGTGTGTGTGTGTGTCCTCGATTTTACGTCTGTTCACTTAAAGTGATCTTAGATGAAAAGTGTGTGTGTGCGCGCGTGTGTGTATGTGTGTAATGAGAGGAGAGCCTGCTCTGAACACAATCTACGAAGATTATGAGCTTTCTTTATCTATCTCTCTCTCTCTCTCTCTCTCTCTCTCTCTCTCTCTCTCTCTCTCTCTCTCTCTCTCTCTCTCTCTCTCTCTCTGGCACACCCACCCATCCACCACACACACACATACACACACACACACATCCTACCAATCTGACTGTTTAGTGCCAGCAGATTTGCCAGAGACAACAGTGTGTAACATTGACCCGTATTCAACACAGTTACCCTCTCTAACCTCTTCCTTTTGCCAGAGACAACAGTGTGTAACATTGACCCGTATTCAACACAGTTGCCCTCTCTAACCTCTTCCTATTGCAAGAGACAGCAGTGTGTAACATTGACCCGTATTCAACATAGCTACCCTCTCTAACCTCCTTCTATTGCCAAGCCTCACCTCCAAGAGATTTCCCTGATATGGGCGCTGTGGTCAGCAGGGCTATAAACAACAAGACTGGATTGGACCACCTAGAGAAAGCCTCCTGATATGCAATACAAATTGTATGTATTTATTATTATTATTATTATTATTATTATCATTATTGTTTTTCATTATTGTATACCTTATCTCTTTGTGTATACCTTATCTGCGATTTCTTTATCACTAATGATTTAATTTATGAAATATATATATATATATATATATATATATAAAACCAAGAATATATATATATAAAACCAAGAATCATATATTATCTACAAAGTGATACACACAGAGATATATATATAGATATATATATATATATGTAAATATATATATATATATATCTTATATTCAAACTTTCATAAACTTCTGCATGGATATGAACAAGTATAGCTGATTTTGCTTTTATTTATTAATTTACTGCGTAATAATACAGACCAAATATCTTTTCTTTCACGTTAATCACCACATTTCTCTTGAAGCACAAAGTACAAACAGTACTGGTTTTTCCCTCCAGTAAACCCCCTCCTTTTCCTGCTGGTTATTTCCAATAGTACGAATGTATTCTTCTTAATGGAAGGGACTTCTGCTGCTGCAGATTAGTCTAGAGTAGTGGTCGTGCTCTTTGGAAGGAACTAATCAGGAAATGCATCTTGTGACTCTGAGCCTCTTAAGCCCCTTGTGGTTGATAGAAAAAGAACACCCAAACCAAGACCCGCTCAGAAAGATACTGTTAACATTATTTCTTTGATTGTGAGTCATGGTAAGTTGGTAAAGTGTGCTGACTAGAAGAATTAGACTAGACAGCAGATTCGTTTTGTGTATTTGAATTTAAATACAGCTGCTTTTTCACATTGGCCGACAGTTCTTGAGGAAGGAAGCCAATCAGAAAGAGCATGTGTGTATTATATGTGACTGCAAGCTATGGAGGGCCATCTAATTGGTTCGGAGCTGTTTATGATATCAGCCAATAAGAAAATGCTAGGAATTATTGATTGCTGACTTGACAGTGTATTTTCTTTGAATGGTGTAAACGAAGACGAGTAAATGGTACAAACTGTAAAGACCAATTTAAATGTATCTTATTGTTTACAAAGAAAAAAAAAATGATAAAACTCATTGAGTGTGAGAATACAAGAAATTACATACACAGTTGAACCAATGATTTCAAGTATGAGCTGTCATTACTGACAGAGCATGACAAACAAAAGGGTGCAATCTTGGTTTTTCTTTCCAAAAAAAGGAAGTGGAAGACAGAAATATTCATTTTTTACTAGTATGATGTTTTTCAGAACGATTCTTTTCAAAAGAAATATATATATAAAAATAAAACGATTTAAATAAATTATGCAAGAGCGTGGTTACCAGTTGGATGGGTGACCGTTTGCGCACCTTGGCTTCAGTACAGTTCCCCCAGTTCCCCCAGCTGTAAATGGGTACCTGCCCTCTTTAGGGTCAGGGAAGGTCAAGCAGCGAGGGAGAGGAGATGGGCGCCGCCCTCAATATGCTGGCCCTAGAAAAGTGAGGTCTCTGACGCCTCGCTCCCCTACGACCTTATAGGTTATGGGACTCCTTTACCTTTACCTTTTATGCAAGAAAAGGTTGGTGTTTCAATGATATAGAATAACAAATTATCGATCAAGAATGCAAGAATCTGAACACTTCAAAGAACACCAATCTGATACTCACTGCACTTGGATATTACTGATATATTCTTTCAAGAAAATTGCCAGCATTTTGACCTACATAATGAAAAAATTAGTTAATAACGTCCACAGCTTGTCCTTCTGTTATGACAGGCTTAAGAAACGATGGTTGCACTTCTAGCATCTATTTGACATTTATTCACTTTTAAAACATTTGAGATCCAGCAAATGTGTTTATTCACTTCTTAGAAACAAGATTGCGGCTTAGCTAGCATGTAGTTTTTTGAAGTGTTATCAGAAATACGGTCCAAGATAAAAGGATTTGTAACTTTTTTGGTCAATTGAATATACTGTAATATACAGGTTGTCAGGTCAGAGACTCCCTCTGCTACTGGTAACCATGTAACCCAGTACCACCTGCCACATGTGAGGAGTAAACCCAATCAAAAAATCCGACCTGGAGAGGGATAGGCTCCGCCAGGTTTGATTTGCCCAAGACACATCCATGATAAAGACAGCCAGAATTTCCATACCGGATCGGTCGTCGCCCGGGTTAGCAAGGACCGCGCCTTCTGTTGCTCATCAGGACAGAGGTCGAAAGTATGCTACTGATGTAAAACACACAAAATTCGTGCCAGAAACAACACCATCATTGGCACATGGAATGTACGGACACTAAGAGTGCAGGCCAAAGTGGAAGAACTGACACAGGGAGATGTCCAGATATCAATGGCACATCCTTGGGCTCTGCGAAGTAAAGGTGGAAAAACATGGGAGAAAAACGACCCGGAAGACCACAAATTATACTACAGTGGAAAACAGGATAAACATGAACACGGCATGGGGTTTCTCGTTACAAAGACACCGTGAACACCGTCATGAGCTGTCAGCCTGGCCCCAGCAGACTTATTACCATCCCCCTGAGAGAAACCCCCTTTAACATAACTGTAGTACAGGCTATGCCCCTACATCAGACTGCACAGTTTGAAGCCATAGAAGAATTTTATGAACTACAAGAGGTTCTGAATCAAACTCCCAAGAAAGACATCCTCGTTGTGCAAGGTGACTGAACGCCAAGGTAGGAGAAGATGCATGGAAAGATTGGGAGGGCTTTTTTGTGGGCCACACTGTAATAACCAATCAAATGAAAGAGGCTTGAGACTCCTGGAGTTTGCCAGTAACAACCACCTCCCAGCTAGGGGAAATTACACTTGGCCCACACAAGAAATCCAGAAAATGGCATGGCATAGCCCAAATGGAGAACCCCCACAACCAAATAGATTACATCATGGTGAAAAGACGGTTTCAGTCTGGGGTTTTAACATCGCACCGACACGAAGTTTTCCAGGAGCAGCATAGGGAGTGATCATGATCTTGTGATGATGACTTTCCAACTACGTCAAAAGAAAATCCACAAGCGGAACAACATAGACAATTGACTCGAGAAGTGAAGGCCCAGAGGTATTAGAAATTTTTCAAGCAAGGATAGGTGGAAAGTTTGCAGCACTCACTGTGAAGACTCAGACATAGATACCTGACGAATAGTTTCAAAAACAGCAGTGACTGAAACAGGGAAGCGAGCTTCTTGGCAAACACCGACCAGTCAAAAAACCATGGGTCACACCTAAAATCTACAACTATGTGACAAGCGTAGAGAGTTGAAGAAAAGAAAAAAGAAACAAAGAAAGAGCAGAACAATATAGGGCAGTCAACAAAAGAATCAGGAAGTCCATGACGGAGGCAAAAGAAAATGGATCGGTGAACAGTGCCCAAAACATTGAAGAGAAAAATCAAGAAAAAACAATAGCAAAAAGCATATCAGCTGGTGAAAGACCTGACTAGCACAAAACAGAGAAAAGGGTTTAACAATCCAAGACAAAAAAAAAGGGAAGTGTCTCACTGACGCCAGGATATTCTGAACAGATGGACAGAATTTCTGCTCCGACCTGTATAACTATAGAACTGCAGGAGATCCAGAAGTCCTTAATGTACCCGAAAGCAAAGACACAGACAGTCACCCTATCCTCCGAGAAGAAGTGGAAACAGCAGTCAGATCGCTGAAAAAGGGGAAGTCAGCAGGGGCTGACAACATTCCAGCTGAGTTGGTCCAAGCTGGAGGGGAAGCCATGATCAGCGCCCTACTAAGAATCTGCAACAAGATCTGGCAGACTGGAAAATGGCCAACACCATAAACACAGTCACTCATCATCACCCTCCCCAAGAAAGGAAATCTACAACAATGCCATAATTACCGCACAATCAGCCTCATATGCCACCCAAGCAAGGTCATGCTGCATATAATATTGAATAGACTGAAGCTACAAGCAGAGACCATCATTGCTGAGAAACAAGCAGGTTTCAGAGCAAGGCGCAGCACAACAGAACAGATATTCAACCTCAGAATACTATGTGAGCGGTACCTTCAACATCAACAAGACCTTTACCACGTATTTATCGATTTTAAGAAGGCATTTGACAGGGTGGCATGCAGCATTGTGGGCAACCATGAATTTGTACAGCATCAATGCAAACCTGATCAGAGTCATCAAACAGCTGTACAGCTAGGCCACCAGTGCAGTGTACTACAACAACAACATTGGAGAATGGTTTCGAACAACAGTTGGAGTAAGGCAGGGCTGTCTACTCTCACCCACTCTTTTCAACATCT
>CM054136.1:20470706-20475706 GCA_028751875.1 Rapana venosa | reverse complement strand
TCTTCTTCTCTTCCTATTCTTCTTCTTCTTCTTCTTCTTCTCTTCTTCTTCTTCTTCTTTTCTCCATCCGATTCTTGTTTCTGGCCATTCTTCTTCATCATATGAAGACAGTGACCTTTAGAGGAGATGGTGTGTCATTAGTCCTGAAAGACCACATTCATTTTCAACCCTGACGGATTTAGAGCATTTATTCAGTCAGTTAGCGTGATTTGTTTGGTTCCTAGGCCAAAACTCAAGGGTTTGCCAATGATGAGATTTTGCGTATGCGAACACTTTTTTTGTTACTGACAATTTAGATAGCCTCGTTCTGACTTCGGTGATGGTCTAATTTATGTTCTTGTATTTATTTCCTTTTCCTTTCTTGTGCCTTCTTCTCCATCCACTTCCATCTTTCTCTACGGTCTTTCGGGCAAATGCATGCAATGCTTGAAGATGCTCCAGATTCCAAGACAGTGTGCAGTGTAATCGAGTCCACATGTTCGTTTTGACTTGTCCCAGTTCTTCTTCGTCTTCTGTCTGTCTTTCTTTCTTTCTTTCCTTCTTTCCTTCCTTCTTTACTTCTTGCTTTACTCTTTCTTTCTTTCCTTTTTTTCTTTCTTTCTTTCTTTCGTCTCACTTTCCTCAGCCAACTCTCGCTTGCTATCTTTTCATCTTCTTTCTCCTGTCCTTTCTACCCCTCCTTCTTATCCTTCTACTTCTTCTTCTGTTACTTGTTCTGCTTCTCCTCCATCTCCCCTTCTCTATCTTTTCTTCTTCTTCTTCTTCTTCTTCTTCTTCTTCTTCTTCTTCTTCTTCTTCTTCTTCTTCGCAATTCTTCTTCTTCTTTTCGCAATTCTTCTTCGCAATTCTTTTTCGCAATTCTTCTTGCGCAATTCTTCTTCTTCGCAATTCTTCTTCTTCGCAATTCTTCTTCTTGTTCTTGTTCTTGTTCTTGTTCTTCTTCTTCTTCTTCTCCTTCTTCTTCTTCTTCTTCTTCTTCTTCTTCTTCTTCTTCTTCTTCTTTTTTCTTCTATTTCTACATCTGCAGTTGGGTCTTTTTGTTATTATTTTTCTTGATTTCGATTTTCCTGGATACATGTGACATTTGGCAAGAGAGATGACAGAAAAATGATTAGGATCGGACAGCTGCGTGACAGACACCAACACTCGGGGATAACGGGAAAATTGATTCTACGCTGAAGTTGAAGAGCACTTCAAACCTCTCTGTTTCTGACCGACTGCTAAGAATCTATCAATGTTCGTCTGGCTAGTTCCAGCTGCATCTATTGTACGTTCATGTTCCTCCTTGGTGCATGAATGTATTTATCTCTGACTCTGTCTGTCTGTCTGTCTGTCTGTTTGTCTGTCTGTCTCTGTCTCTTTCTCTCCCTCCCTCCTCTCCTCTCTCTCTCTCTCTCTCTCTCTCTCTCTCTCTCTCTCTCTCTCTCTCTCCCCACTCTCTTTCGCTGTGTGTCTCTCTCTCTGTCTCTGTCTGTCTCTTTCTTTCTTTCTCTCTATTTCTCTGTATATTTATATCACATATATCATACATATAATACGTGCGTGCGTGTGTGTGTGTGTGGTGTGTGTTGTGTGTGTGTGTGTGTGTGTGTTGTGTGTGTGTGGTGTGTGTGTGTGTGTGTGTGTGGTGTGGTGTGTGTGGTGTGTGTGTGTGTGTGTGTGTACTTTACATCCTTTTTTCTCCCTCCCTCCGTCTCCATCCTACCAACATCAACATGGTTGTAGCAATATACAAAGCTGGCGTTCATAAGCAACTAGCTTCTTCCCAGTGGCATGTTCAAAGAATCGTTCATACATGCTAGTTAGTGGCACAGCTGACCATAAGGGCCAGCCCAGGACATTGACAGTGGTAATAACGCAGCAGAGTTCAGGTGTCAGATTTTTTTCTGATCTTACTGCGTGATGCAAAACATTGCCATGCTTTTCTGCATTTCATCTACTGATTCATCCCCGAGGCTACCTTAATGGTGGGTTAAAAACGGTCGCAAACGCAAAAAATCTTACCATTTGGTGAACTTCAGAGCTCTAGCTGAGGAACCAAAAAATATATTTAAAGTAAAACCTGGTGATTTGTAATAAGAACGAAGAGAGGGATTTAGTCAAATGTCTCCTGAAATACAAACGCAGATAATGCTTAATACTCGTAGGGTCACTTTACATCACGTTCAGAATTTCTGACAGTGTCAAAGCCACGCTTCCCCTTATAAGATTTCTTCCTAAGCATTCCTTAAAGAAGAAATGAAGTAAAATATTTCGATTTTACACTAGCATTTAAATTTGAAATTCAAAACTTCTGAGTTTTTTTGCACTGTCACTTGAGATCGTCTCGGAGTGAATATTTGTAACTGTGCAGCTGTCCTGTTTGAAATTTAGTTTTCCAATGAGATGTCATTGCAGGGAAAAAAATATTGTGTGCTGCATAACATCTGCTTAGCCTAAAATCTGGGGAGGGGAGACCCTTTAAAACATTCGAGATATAAAAGTCAGAAAACAAGAAGACGAATTTCAATGTCACACACATGGAAAACCCTGTACCACTAAAATAATAATAATAATGTATGGAATTTATATAGCGCTGAATCTTGTAAAGCAACAAACCAAAGCGCTCATCCACTACATGAATAATATTGCGTTTTTCAGATTTTGGGTTTCCAAATGATTTGTTACCAGCTGCCAGTTGTATAGATTTCTTTTACATCCTCTTATACCCGAAGTCGGAATACGGCTACCTTAATGGTGGGTTAAAACGGTTACATACGCACAAATCTCAATGGTGAACCTCGAAGCTCTAACCGAGGAACGAAGAAAAATTATATCCTACTAAACATCAACTGATCATATTCAAAGTGTTCATGCTATTTTCAGAGAGAATTAGTTTCTGTAAAATCTAATTTGAACCCTTACATCAATACCCGGGGTAGCTGCGAGGTGCAATCGGAGAGGATGCGCGCGACAAACCTGAGAAAGGCCTCTGGTCACACACAATGAGCTGTCCTGATGGGGGCAATTGGTTTAACCAGAATTTATTCCAGAAAAGCGTCACAAAAACACAAGCATACCTTGACAGGACAACAAGTAAACTTATCATATGTCCTGTCATATTCACATACATTGTGATGGATGACTTCACTTGGCAATTCACCTTTTGGTAACACAACAGCAGCAGCAGCAGCAGGCTCTGTGGCAGCAACCAGTGCTAGAGCTCTTCTATCCGTGCTTACTCACTGCATAAAGGATCGCTGCAGTTCCCTCAGTCATTATGGAAACACCAGGCTGCCTTGTTTATCGAGTGGGGAAAGGCTAGAGGTCTGTCTGTCTGTCTGTCTGTTCAGCCAGCCACTAAGCCTGCTAGTCTGTAAGTTTTGACGGGGCTTTTATACAGGAAATGGATTTTAGTTGCTTCCGGTGGTAGAGAGAGAGAGAGAGAGAGAGAGAGAGTGTGTGTGTGTGTGTGTATGTGTGTGTGTGTGTGTGTGTGATAATTTTCCATTCTCACTTTTCGGGGGTGAAGCAAACGAAACCGCATTATTGGTGTTTTGTTTCTTGTATAGGAAGTTGGGAATTAAAAAGAAGGAATTGTTTAACTTGTATGTTAGGAAACTATTGCATTCTCTAATAGATAACCATTATTTGTTGTCGTGTTTAGTGACACTCACTAGTAATGATACCACATTTTTATAACATTTTTTAAACCAACGAAAAAATAAGAACACCAAGCACAAACAACACAAAAAACAAACATACAAACAAACAAACAAACTCTCAAGTGATGTACTCAGCTTGTACAGCTGCTCATGTCATTCCCTAACGTCTTCCTTTCCCGTCCACACATCACACATACTGAATGGCGAGCTAAACATTGCAAACATCGCTAACATCAAACCGTGTCACAAACGTTGGACCAGCTGAACAAAACCTGGTTCAGGAAAGCAGTTCTGACTTTTTTCTTGAACCCCTCCCCCCTCCCCCTTCACCACTGACCCCTCACCCCCACCCCTCCCCGTCCACCACCACCACCACTATCACCACCTCTCACCTGTACATGACCTTTGTCTGACCTCAAGCATAACGCTGATGGGTGAGCATGTAAAGAGAGTTAGGTCAGGAGTTGATTCCAACGAGATTCGATGCTAGGAGGGCTGCTGAAATGCTATCGTCATCCATATGGCTTGCTCTCTCTCTGTCTCTGTCTCTGTCTCTTCTCTCTCTCTCTTCTCTCTCTCTCTCTCTCTCTCTCTCTCTCTCTCTCTCTCTCTGTGTGTGTATAAAAAATATTATGTGTGTGTGTCTTTATCATTGTCATCGTCTTTTTTGTTGTTCTTCTCACCTGATTCTTCTGCACCTCCTCCTCCTCCTCCTCGCTTTCCTCCTTTACCTTCTCTTCTTTTCCCTCCTCCTCCTCTTCCTCCTCTTCCCCCCTTCTCTCCTGTTTCATTTCTGCTATGCTGTCTGTGGCTCAATTCTAGAGCACTGGTGTTGTTGTTGTTTGGTTTTTTGTTTTGGTTTTTGTACTATATATTATGTGTGTTTGTTTGTGTGTGTGTGTGTGCAGGTTCTGCTGTGATCTGAAGGATGTTTGGTGCTCGCGATGAAGAGCCAGTGGAGTCATCTTCTCTTCTTCATCGGCCTCCTCATCTTCTTCCTCGCTCTACTGCAAGGTACTGACTGACAGCACATGCTATACGCACGCGCGCACGCGTACGCATATGCATGCAGGCACACTACACAGACAGACACACACACACCCGACCACACAGACACACACAGACTCACACAGACACAACAGACTCACACACACACAGACACACATACATACGCGCGCTGCGCGCGCACCACACACACACACACACACACACACACACACACACACACACACACACACACACACACACATCGTGTAATGTTTTCTGTGGCTTTGATATTTGAAGTGTGCTTCTTTTCTCGAACTTTGTTCTGGTTTTTTCTTTCCTTTTATTTATCTTTTTTGTTGTCTTTGTATT
>CM054136.1:20463206-20465706 GCA_028751875.1 Rapana venosa | reverse complement strand
TCTCTCTCTCTCTCTCTCTCTCTCTCTCTGCGTTCCCTTACCAGGAAGGGTGCCTAATAGCCTGGTCTCCTCCTGTACTTGTGACTTTCCAGGAGGTCTTCAACCAACACTTTCCGACTTCACAGTAGCTCATTCCATTATACAGTTTTTGCATGCTGAGTATGTTCGTGTTTCCATAACCCACAGAACGCTGACATAAATTACAGAACCTTTAACATACATATTTGCTCTTCTGCGTGTGTACATGCATGAAGGGAACTAAGGCACTGGCAGGTCTGCACTTACAGGCGGCATGAGAAGATTGTAAAAGTTCCTACCCTGAATTACACGAAACGCTACCACCAAATTCCAAACCAACCTCTTCACGATCTTGCATGATTGTTGATTGGTCTTAACCACTCGGCTACAGCGTCCATCCATTCCATATTAAGATGGCCAAAAAAAAGAAAATCACCTGTTTGTCCACTTGATCTGTCCTAGTGACAGGAGGGTCCATTATCACACCCTATAAAGCATCGTTAGAGTAATCGTCACCATCAATATTTCTCTGCACTCCACATGCCCCACAGCGGTTTACAACCGTTTCCTGTGTTCTACCAGAGTTCAGCCGAGGTGAAATAATTGATACATTTATCGATTGAGTGGGTAGTGATTGTCACTAGGTACTGCCCGAGTGAGTGGTACCACTGATAACTGTGACAATAATGATTCTCATTAGCAGAGCCCCGTGCGTGAGGAACAAAGGAATTGATAACAATGGTGGACTGTGCCTAAAAGTAGACTAATGTAGAAGTGAGGAAATGGGGAAACATTGAAAGAGAGAGAGAGAGAGAGAGAGAGAGAGAGAGAGAGAGAGAGAGAGAGGAGAGAGAGAGAGAGAGTAGATGAGTACTCAGAAATAGGGAAGACTACAAAAGAGATGGCACAGAGAGAATGTCTCTTGATGTTTAAGTAAACTAATGACAAGGATTCTGTTTAGTTCAGCGTTTTTCTATCTGTGTCTCTCAAAGTGTGCCTTTGTCTGTTTTGTCTGCCTGTCTGCTTGTCTGCTTGTCTGTCTGTCTGTCTGTTTCTCTGTCAGTCTTTCTGTCTGTCTTTCTATCTGTTTTTGTCTCTGCCTGTCTGTGTGTCTGTGTGTGTGTGTCTGTCTGTCTGTCTGTCTCTCTCTCTCTCTCTCTCTCTCTCTCTCTCTCTCTCTCTCTCTCTCTCTCTCTCTCCTCCCTCCTCCTCCTTCTCCATCTCATCTTCCTTTCCTCCTTGCACAAGTGTCTGTGTTTTCCCTCTGCCTGTACTACTGGGTAAGCTTCCAGGACTGCCACTGCCATCATTACTATTCATGTTGTTTACCCAGTGGTTCATTGCTAACTAGTGTATCTCGGCAACAAGTCTCAGCATTATTCAAGCGACTCGCAGTAACAAATGCCTTCCACTAATGGATAATCATAAAGGCATTATAAGCTGTTTCATCTCCGTTGAACACGGGCAAAGGAGAAACAATTGCCTCCCATTTTCTTTTGCGTGGGTAGAAGATCAAAGTATTCATGACCTCGTTAGTGTAATGACAGTGAAGTATCCTGTTGCTGAGACAAATAGGTGGGGTAAGCAGGTGATTTGGTCAATCTGATCTTATGTGAACACACGGATCTCTCTCCAAGGCCATCAGTCAGCTACAGACGCTGCAAGGAAAGGAATCCAAAGAGATGAGACACGATTTCTTCAGTCCTTTTTTTCTTTTACTGGCTAATGATATACTAGGTTTGACTTTGTTTGGACAAAGAGTGCACATCAGCCACAATCAGCCACAATTAAGCACACAGGGCTTTTTACCCATCATTGAGATAGTTTTAGTATTCATGTTCTCGAAGTTGGACTTGGAGTTGGTCTTTAAGACGTATGCACCGCTTCAGCTTTCCATATGGAAATATTTCAGAGATGTCGTTATCTCTCATCCGATGACTGTACAAATCCTCTTTTAGTGGCTGAGTCTTGACGAGCATGGTTTCTGCTTAAGTGAATCGCTTTTTTGTCATTACAGGGTCACTTTCATATTGCCAGTACACTGTACATGTCTTTCGTAGACACTGTTGGTGGTAATGTTGCAGCAGAGGGTGTGTGACTAAGGTCACAGAATAGTATAGTCAGGTGCTCGGGACTAGTTCTTTATTTTTGAGAATTTCAGTACACATAGTAATTTTTCCAGCGTGTGTAAGTCTATGACAGCCAGCTCTAGGTTGTACAATTGTAATGTAAGTTTGCTAGGTTGTGCATTCGTAAGCTAACATCTCGATGTTCCGAGATCCATTAGAGTTTGCAGTATCACCACATAGCAGAATGCATCCCCACTGGCGATCTTTGCTGGTGGTCTTGACTAGAAGTATTAGGAGCTTGTAACAGTAAAGAATAAAACATTCTCTGACTTATGGCTTTTATATTTATTGGAGTATGTTTTGTGTTGGATAATTTTTTTCGGTATGATTCAAAATGTATTCACAAAAGATGA
>CM054136.1:20430706-20458206 GCA_028751875.1 Rapana venosa | reverse complement strand
ATATATACTCAAAGACAACCCAATAAAAAAAGTTCATCAATGATGGGCATTCTACGCTCTGCATAATTCTACATTTTTAGGTATTCTTGAGCTCGCATTGACAACATATAGGATTTAGACGAGTGAAATCTGTCTTCATTATCACTAAATCTTTCGCACTAAAGATTAGAAAACCACTTAATTTTTCACAACTTATGCATCCTTTGGGGACGGGACAGCTCTGGTCAGAGCACTCGCATTCCCCAACTGAGGTTAAGCAGCATTAAGCGTGGCTACCTCTTGGTTGGTTGACTGTTTGCCCACCTTGGCTTCAGTACAGTCTCCCAGTTCACCCAGCTGTAAATGAGCACCTGCTTCTTTAGGGTCAGGGAAGGTAAAGCAGCGAGGGAGAGGAGATGGGCGTTGCCCTCAATTTGCAGGCTCCGTGAGAAGTTGAGGTCTCTGATGCCTCACTCCCCTAAGACCACATAGGTTATGGGACACCTTTACCTTTTATACATCCTTTGTGTGTTCATCATGGAACTGTGCATCCCAGCTGTCCTGTCTATATTGTTTTACTGGTGTAACTTTGTTTTGCCTTTGAAGCTCATACCACTATACTTTTCTGATTTTTCCAACACTCGTGTTTCTTGATCTTTCTCTTTCTCTTTTTTCTCCCTTTTTTTTTGAGTTTTAAATAATTTGATTGTTGGGACCGCTTTTGTCTGTTTGATAACGAACATCACTTTTTTTTAAAACCCAATCAATGATACAATGAATGAGTCCAAAAACACGTTTTCTTAATTGCAAAGGTAAGCCACGGGTTATTTTTCCTGGTAAGACCTTCTTTCTACCTCTTTTAAATCAGCAAGCAGTGTTCGGTTCTACAACATTTCATTCTCATACAAGGTGTCATAGGACACATTATTTTTTGTGCATTAATAAATTATCTTTTCGTGAAAACTAACTCTTTCTATTTTATTCGGTTTACAAAACAATTTCTATAAATCACAATTCATCAGTGGCAGAAATCAGATTTTGCACTTCAAGGATCTCTCTGTGTCTGTATCTCTGTCTCTCTCTCTGTCTCTCTGTGTCTCTCTGTCTATGTCTCTGTCTCTCTCGTGTGTGCTCGCGCGCGTGTATGCATACATGAGTAATCATGCATAAAGAGAAAGAGATGTTTTTTTCCCCATTTTTTCCCAGAGGAACAATTTAACCCACTTTTCACAGCATGTAACAGTGTGCCATGTCAAATGGGCAATAAATCTCTCTCTCTTCCTCTCCCTCTCCCTCCGTCTCTCTCTCCCTCTCCCTCTCTCTCTCCCTTTCTCTCTCTCTCTCTCTCTCTCTCTCTCTCTCTCTCTCTCTCTCTCTCTCTCTCTCTCTCTCTCTCTCTCTCTCTCTCTCTGTGAATCATTTGTAATAGCCTTCTGCCATAATGATGGCAGTTACTTTCATTGGCTCCATATGCTTCATAGCGGACCGATGGTACTTTACTTGTGCAAAATATCGGAGTACCATGCTGGGTGTGTTTGATCATGCTAAAGTTCTCCCTCACTCTGCAATCAATACTTGTGTGTTTCCATAATTATCACAGGAGGTAATATGTAGCATCTCTCTTTCATGTAGCATGATTATAATGAATGTGATTTTGATGCTATCGACATGGTTAAGTTGTTCTTAAAAAAAAAAGGTAGATGTGTCCCATAACCTATATCGTCGTAGGGAAGCGAGCCGTCAGAAACCTCAGTTTCTCCAGAGGCTAGCATATTGAGGGTGGCGCCCATCTCCTCTCCCTCGCTGCTTTACCTTCCCTGACCCTAAAGAGGGCAAGTACTCATTGACAGCTGGGTGAACTGGGGGACTGTACTGAAGCCAAGACGCGCAAACGGTCACCCATCAACTTGGTAACCACGCTCGATGCTGCTTAATATTGGCTTGGGCAAAGTGAGCGCTGTGACCACTGAAATATCCCGTCCCCAAAGTTGTGCTAGCATGTACATTATTTTGTAAATGATAAGGGGGGGAAACATAGCGGGATTCATGCGTACGGTAAATTAAGGTAAAAGCTTTTCTCACTTAGTAAAACACAGCTGCATTTTGTAGTTTTGAGAAAATCCTGTTCTTCTGTTTTGGTCCCAGAACATAGTTTACAACATGTAAAAATGTGTCAGATATGTAGATTAAACAGGTATTTAAGCAAGAAGTATGTTTCTATTGAAGAGTGAGATTTATAATAGCTTACAGACCAAATGTATATTTTGTGGTAGAGCCAACAGATAGAAGAAACTAATGGAAACCGGAAGCAGATCGTAAAAAAGAACTTTGAAATAATGAGCCAGTAAAAGGTCGTAAAAATAGTTTATCTTTCAAATGTTTGGACTGGAATCGAATGTTTGATCAAATGTTTCACCTAATGGCTTATTAACGACTCTAGAAAAAATGCACAATAAATTTACAGAATTGGGCACATTAAAAGACCATTTCTGATTAAGATTAGAAAAGTAAGGTAAAATAGCAAACAGTTCAAGATATCATTAGATTTTTTTTTAATATCAAAGTGATGTTTTTTGACAGCTCTTGCCTGATGTCTTTTCCAATAATTCTTATCAGCGCAATGCATGTGATAGTGCTTGAAAGACAAAAAAAAAAGGCATTTTTATATGAGCAGGACTGCAAATAGAAAGATTTGATATGTGCCCAAGAAAATGACGAGTGTTTCATTTGATGTATCCATCAGTCAAGCTGCATACAGATTTTCAAGAGGACCAGCAGTCTGTCAGTGTGAATACAATCAGATTCTTGCTGGCAGCCTTTAGCACCTTCCCTTTGATCTGCGATCTTTCTTTGTCAGGGGCGGAGATGGTGGGCGTGCATTCTTTTTTCTGCCCATAACTGTAACTTTGATGGTAGAGGAGGATTAGAGACCTCTGGCATGTGTCACGCTAGTTCTTTCCCTGAGCCTTCTTTCTCTCCCCTGACGGAGCGTGATGCCAGTAGTGGGCAAAAGGGAATTTATAATAAAATAAAAACAACTAACCCCTGTTGTTTTTAACTGATCATCGAGAAAATCAGAACTCTGGCCGTAGGTGATTTTCTTGCCTGATGTTTTGAACTGTACAAAAAGGGAAAATGAGAGAGAGAGATGATGATGATGATGGTGGTGATGATGTGATGATGATGATGTGATGATGTGATGATGATGATGGTGGTGTGATGATGATGATGATAATGATGATGTGATGATGATGATGATGATGATTATCTTTATTTCCAAAGATAACAGATAAGCATATTTACTTGAGAGAAACAGAGAGTTTGCATGCAGACTGGAGTAACTCACCTATTATAATGATATGAACGCACTGGAACTGAGATACCCAAATAATGGAATGAGGCAAGCATTGCATTATGAAGATGAGATTTGAAATAGTAAACACACAGAAAAGTATGCCAAACAAAAATCATATTGAAACAGCTCTTGTCTGTTGATGGCTGTGACAGTAATAGTAGGGGACATTTTAATGCATCAGCCAACTAAGAATGGAATTTAAAAACAAAAAATGTAGTAGCAGGACAATTTCCTCCTACGATTAAAAAAGTGAACTGAATTTGCCAAAAAGATCAATACAAATATTCCAAAATCACTAACAGATCAGAAACCTTGGTTGCACCGCTGTATCGATACTCCAAATATCGTTGCTGTTTTGCAGTATCTGCATGCTTCTGTACTTGTATATGTGCATGCAAAATGACTTTTGCAAGGGGGAGAATACAGGGGGATTTGATAAAATGAGGCCTTTAGAGAAAAATACGTGTCTTGTTCCATGCAGAGTGGTTATCAGTTATGCTGCAGGTTTCTTTCCTGAAGGATCAGCAGTGTGTAAACGTGAATACTATCAGTTCTGTGCTGCCAAGCCTTCAGCATCTCTCCTCTGATGTTCGATCTTTTTTCAGTCTGGGGCGGAGAAGGAGGGCATTATTTCTGTCCACAACTGTAATTTTGACAGCAGAGGAGTCTACTAGACCTCTGGCATTTGCCACGTTAGTTCCAACCTAACCCCCTCTCTCCTTCCCACCACTCCTCTTGTAGAAAAGAATGCACTCACATGCCAAGGAAAAGAATGGGCTTTGTTAAACTGAAACCTACAGTAGTTTGTTGGTTTTTCTTGAGGGAATTTTTTTTTTGCCCTCTGTGTCAACCATTCTTTTTCTGTGACAAGACGTGCCAGGGGTAACGGTATTCAGTCATTTAATTCTCACAAAGTAATCTGGATATCATGGGAACATCACATCTCTGACCCGAGGCCACTTGGTTGCCTGTAACATTTTGAAGCTCAGAGAGAAGCATGTAGACAGACGGACAGACAGAAACAGACAAAGCAGTAAGAGGATGCTTATGAATTAGTACTCTCTCTCTCTTTCTGTCTGTCTGTCTGTCTGTCTATCTATCTATCTATCTCGAGCATACTTTAAGTGCTTATGTAGCTTTTTTGTTGGTTTTGTATTTAGGGCTGGATGAAAAAAAATCACTGCACTTAATCTACTACCCTCAAAATCTAAATTTTGTCCTCTCTCTCCTCTCTCTCTCTCTCTCTCTCTCTCTCTCTCTCTCTCTCTCTCTCTCTCTCTCTCTCTCTCTCTCTCTCTCTCTCATCTCTCTCTCTCTCTCTCTCTCTCTCTCTCTCTCATTTGATTTTACTTTTATAAGTTCAAATGGCTCTAGTGTAATTGACTATTTTGTTATGTCTCAAAATTTGTTTTCTCGAATGAACAGTGTTATGCAAGTCATGGATCGTTTAGATTCTTGGCACCTACCTGTGGAATTGCACTTGGATAATATAGGCAGAAGTTCTGAAACTGAAGTCATAAATGACATGAAAGAGGATCGTGTGGTATGGTCAGATGAGTTTGCCCAGTTGTACAAGAATGAATTAGCCTCATTAGAATTTAAGGAGATAGTTCAAGAAGCATGTCATGTTTCAGACGAAAATATTGATAAACCAGTTGATGTAACGACAAAGGCACTGCTTGGAGCAGCAGAATGTATGGTCAAAACTGTTGGGGGCAAAATGAAAAAAACCAATGACTGGTTTGATTATGAATGCCACGAAAAGAAACGTCAAGTTAAAAGGCTTCTGAGAGAATTTAGAAGGACAAATAGACTCGAAGTGAAAGAGACATTTGTACAATCCAAGAAGGAGTACAAAAAGATGCTAAAGCAAAAAAAGTATGACTTCGACCAGAATAGACTGACAAAACTTAAAGAAAATGTGAGAGACTCCAAGTCCTTTTGGAAGACTATTCGTTCTGTTAATTGTAAACGAAAAATCTGTAACTCAATTTCTAATGACCAATGGTATGACCATTTCCTTAGATTATTTCAAGACTTTGAGAATACGATACAGGACCAGGAAACAGTGGAAGATGAACTGTCAGAATCGACAATGTTGTGCAAGACCAAGTCCTTGAAGAACCTATATCTAAACAAGAAGTAATCGCAGCCATAAAGAGATTGAAAGGGGGAAAAGTGCTGGTCCAGACAGAATTATAGGAGAGATGCTTAAAAATGTGGATGACACTATAATTGACTATTTGGTGCAGTTGTTCAATAAGCTTTTTGATGAGGGTTTATTTCCAAAGGAGTGGTCTAAATCTATAATTGTGCCAATACATAAGAAGGGAGCAACTAGTATGCCAGACAACTATCGAGGAGTTTCTCTTACAAGCATAATGAGTAAAGTATACACATCCATATTAAATAGAAGACTTTCAGACTGGGTTGAAACAAATGAAAAAATCAGAGAAGAGCAAGCAGGCTTTAGAAAGGGATATAGCACAGTTGATCATATTTTTACTCTCTATGGCTTGTACAGAAACATTTACAGAAGCATGCTAAACTGTTTGTTGCATTCATAGATTTCAGAAAAGCATTCGATTCGGTAGATAGGAATATACTATGGGTTATACTTCATAAAACAGGAATTAATGGGAAACTGTATAGGGCTATAAAGGGTGTATATTCATCTGTAATGGCTTGTGTACGCAACAGATGTTCTTACACAGATTACTTTGACTGTCCCAGAGGCGTTAAACAAGGTTGTTTGTTGAGTCCCTTAATGTTTTCAATTTTCATAAACGAACTGGCTACAGAAGTAGCGAACTCCGAAAACATGGAATACAAATGATCCCAGGAGCAGTTGAATTATTCCTGTTACTTTTCGCAGATGATGTCATTCTTTTGTCTAGCACACCTACAGGACTGCAAAATCAACTGAACACATTAAAATCAGAAGCAGATCGTCTGGGCCTCACAGTAAATTCAGAGAAAACGATGGTTATGGTATTTAGGATGGGAGGCCACTTGGGAATGAGAGAAAAATGGACTTATGGGGACCAAAAACTTAAAGTAACAAATAACTATAAGTACCTTGGGGTAACATTTTCAACAAAGTTGTGTAATAGCTCTATGTTTGATATGATGTGTCAAAAAGCTAAAATGGAGTTATGCAAATTATCAAATCAATGAGAAGATTAGCTTCTGCTGATAGTACATTATTTTGGAAACTGTTTGACACACAAATAGAACCTGCCTGACGTATGCAGCAGAAATATGGGGTCTAGAAGATACCACACAAATTGAAAAAGTACACACCTTTGCCATGAAAAAATTCTTATGTGTTCCATTACATGCATCAAATAAACTTATGTACGGAGAAACTGGTAGATACCCCTTTTATATAAGAACCATAACTAAATGCATTAAATACTGGATTAAACTTATCAGGCTTCCTATGTTAAGAATAAACAGACAAGCATACGAGATGCTGCTTATACAACATAATAATGGTAAAGTAAACTGGGCGACTAAAGTAAAAGATCTTTTGACGATAAATGGATTTGGTATTGTTTGGCTATGCCAGGGGGTGGGTTATGAAGAACAGTTTGTTAGAGAATTGAAAGATAGACTTATTTCATGTTTTCATCAAAAACTGCATGAACAGTTAATGTCTAGTGAAAAATACACTTGTTATAGCTCCTTTAAAGATGCGTTTGGTCCAGAACAGTATCTGATATCGTTAACTAATAAAAGGCTTCGAAGTAATTTACTAAAATTTAGGCTAAGATTGTGTGGTCTTTTGAACTGCAAACAATGGTATATACAGCAGAGACAGACAACAACTCTTGTCCAGCATGTGGAGAAGAAGAAGAAGACGAATTTCATTTTTTGTTTGCTTGTAGAACTTATCATGACATTCGCCAAAAAATTGCTTTTTTGACAAACCCAACCAACAGGTCCACCAATCTTGTACAAAAGGTGTTATCTTCAAATAATATGTCCGAGCTTAAATCTTTAGCAATATATATAACGCAGGCTCTAGATAAACGTAAGCAGACTATGAATGAAACGGATCCTATACGTAATAACTGAAAATATTGGTTGGCATTTATCTGGACTTTGGATTATTACTCATGTCCTTTTCATATTCATTCCTATGTTAATATGTTACTTACAATTACCCCCTTTGACTGATGGGCTTGTAGCTTTTGTCAAATAAAATTCGTTCATTCGTTCATTCATTCATTCATTCATTCTCTCTCTCTCTCCTCTCTCTCTCTCTCTCTCTCTCTCTCTCTCTCTCTCTCTCTCTCTTCTCTCTCTCTCTCTCTCTCTCTCTCTCTCTCTCTCTCTCTCCCCTGAACTACTTTGCCATATGGCCAGTAATTATGGCTTCGTTCATTCTACGGTTCACTGTTAAAGGTTAGACCACTACCAGAGAGGTATCGATACCAGGCCTGCAGCACGCGAACACTGCCGTCACCTGCCAATCAATAAAGGTATCCACTATTTCATGCTCTCTGGGCATTGATGGAATAGGACATGGTTACATGCATCTCTCGTTTTTGACTCAGCACACTGAAGAAATGCTGATACTTGTTATGACTATTAAGATGATACTGTAATAGTGAAATCTTACTATTGTATCAATACTTCTATCAGGTCTGCAAGCAACATGAATATCATCCAGAAATAAACTGATTAAACAATGAACGATGGAGTGAACCGTATTATTTGAGATAATGTAGGACCTCAATGAAGAGTATGGAGAATTAGTTTTCTTTTTGCAGCTGCTTTAGGGGGTGGTGTTTTGAGAATTTGTTCGTTGTTTTCGCTACAGTTTCTTATTACAGTGCTTCTGCTTGTAATGTCGGTTTCAGCAACACCACTGCAAAGATAATTGACTTCGTTTAAGGTAAAGTTCTTGTCTCTGTTTATCTTAGAAACTAAAAAGTTGATTCTGTTTCAAATCAGAGCTTTGAGGTAGCCAATAAGGAAAAACGCTTCATGAATACTAAGCACTTATTTAAGACAAAGTAATGACGAAGTTTTAGGGAGAGAGGAAGAGCATAAAGCAACAATAATATATTACTGACAATCAAAAACTGAGAGAGAAAACTATAAAGACAAAGTATCAACAATCTAAAACACATCTTAAGACAATGTATTGATGGTGTCAGTCAACACAGCAAAAGTCACGAAAGGTACAAGACCATACTGATTGGGCCTGGAGCCACGTGTCTTTTTGACGCAAATACTGGATAAGGACAGGTTGACGTCAGACCAGAAGGTATCAGCACCCTGCATACTCCATACCAAACCTGACAGACCAGGCAGCAATCTCTGTGATGCTGACAACCAGGACATGACAGCTGGATCAGGTGAACAGCATGACTAATACATCAGAGAGGAGGTCTGAGCAAGAAATAGAAACGTATGTTCCTGGGTCAGAAAGTGCATAATATTAAATCATATTGTATCGGATTGGATTGGATTGGATTGTAGTGTTTTCCACTTTCAGTTACAGCAGATTTCTTTGTTATATTGTATTGCATGCTGTATGTATTTTGAAACTTTGAAACTTTTTATGGAGGGAAAAGAATAAACACACATGAAGGGGTTTTTTTTAACATCCAGCCCTTGTGTAACAGAGTGGCAGTTATATTGCATTTTGTCGCTTTGTATGCCTTTGTATTAAATCCTGTTGTTTCGTATTGCAGCGTGTTGTATTGTATCGTATTTTATTTTATTTATACTGTAGTTGCAACATTAATAATCATGGCAATTTCTCGATGGAAAACTCGGGCTGCTCTCCCCAAGAAGATTGCCTCGCCATTGCGCAGTGCCTCCCATTTTTTTTCAAATTAAAAAATTCAAAATTTTGAAAGTAATGTTTTATCTACTTTGAAAAAGGTAAAAGGTAAAGTTGTCCTATAACTTATGTGGGCGTAAGGGAGCGAGGCATCAGAGATCTCATCTTCTCCAGGGGCCAGCATAATAAGGGCGGCGCTCATCTCCCCTCCCTCGCTCTTTTACCTCCCCTAACCCTTAAGAGGCAGTTACCCATTTACAGCTGGGTGAACTGGGGGACTGTAATAAAGCCAAGGCGCGCAAACGGTCACCCATCCAATTGGTAACCACATCCGATGCTGCTTAACATTGGCTAGGGGAAAGTGAGTGCTCTGACCCCTGAGCTATCCCGTCCCCCTCTACTTTGCCAGACAAAAAAAAATCTCTTGTTCCCGCGGACTCTTGTACAGACCTGACATGTGTGTTTCAACCTCGACCTTGGCTCATCTGCAAGGTCGCCTTGGCCAGACTCGAGTTGTACTGAAAGATTCAGCCTGCAATCTCTTTCCAGACAGGCTTTTTTCGCAAGACCTCCCAATCCATCATGGTTAGGTACTTCCAGTTGTGTCCCCTGTTACAGGATTGCTGGTATTGGAAACCATGCATCATTTATGGGCTGCGCTTCTGCTGATGAGGTCGTTTTGAAATGGCAGCCATTTTCAAACTATCGTCAATCAGATGAAATCGTTAGCTCCTGCACTCACCATTATTTGCCACTTCTCATTGAAATCGCCCCCTATTTTTTTGCAATCACGATAACACGAAATCGTTGGTTTAAATACTTAAAGAAATGTTAAATATGATAAGCTAGTCTATGTGAAAGTAGAAGTCATGTGGTCTAGAGTGACTGGTTTAATTTGTTTTACTGTCCTTTAACTTACTTATAGATTAGTTAAGAAATGTTAACAAGTTGTGTGTGTGTTTGTGTGCGTGTGCACGCCTGCATGGGAGTGCTCAAGCACATTTACACAATGGAATAAGGGGATACAGGAAAAATAACATAAAAAGTCGCTTTTATGAAAAAGAATCGAAATAATATGCAGTATCTCTTGTGTATGACATGCTCATTCATGAATTTTTCCTTCATGCTTGTGCCCCATATTTTGATAGCGTTACTGTGTTTAATTCGAAAAGAAACATTATAACAAAATCATATAGTACATCATCTTGTAAACAGCAAGTTTAGAGTTTGTATATTTGGATTAAAGACTCTGAATAGAGCAAGACAGGAAACTGTATTTACCATTCTCTCACACTATTATCAGTTCAGCTTATCAAGTCAAACAAGTGCACTTTTACACATGTGGAAATGGCTTCTGCGTCATGGGCACTACAAAGTATGTGATTTGACATGATCTGGCCCCAAGAGAATGACGCCTGCCTTACGCTTAATGCAATGTAACCATTAGCCGTGTTCCAGTTTTCACTTCAAGATCGCATCACCAGCCTGTAAGTTAATGTGAACGCAGTCGCACTCATACCAGCATCCCTTGAGCACTTTGCCCTTGATGTTCCTTCCATCTTTTTATGGCTGAGCAGAGGATGACGCGAGAATCATTTCTGTTCATTAATGCAGCGTTGCTGGCAGAGGGGACTAGATTGTCAGACCTATGGCCCTTGTCACACTAATGCTGTTTTCTCAGTTTCTTCCTTACGAGACCTACAGTGCACACCAGTGACATGGAAATGGAGAAGGAATGATGGCTGGCTGGCTAAACTGATCCCTCTGGGGCTTTAGGGTGTGCGTATCGGGGAATTCAATAATCTGATTCTAAGAAGAGGGTTTGGGTTGTGCGGAAATGCAGTTTTCTGTCTGTCTCAAAGATTTGTGTGGAGAGGAGTAACATTTGGTGTGGGAGTGTGTGTGTGTGTGTGTGTGTGTGTGTGTGTGTGTGTGTGTGTGTGTGTGTGCGTGTGAGTGTGTGTGTGTGTGTGTGTGTGTGTGTGAGTGTGTGTGTGTGTGTGTGTGTGTGTGTGTGTGCGTGCGCGTGTGTGTCTAATAGTTTTGAGTACCATTCTTGTAAACACCCACCTTATCCAATTGATGCATGTGTCGATTGTTTCACTGCTGGGGATATCGATACGCCGTTAGTGAGAAAGCATCAACATCTCGTTTTCTTCAAAATGTTAATAAGTAAGATGACAATGTTCTGGACATGGTACACTTGTGTTCCTCTCTGTAGAGTTGTCATGGGTAATACTTAAAGTATCAGAATGCGCCACGCGTAAGACCAGTGAATGCAGAATCTCAGCTGCCTTAGGTTCTGTATCTATTAAAAAATAAAAAAATAAAATATATATATATATATTATATATAAAACCACCCTGATATTCCCAACACGTTAGACAATTTTTAGTTTAGATTTTTTAACAAGGAAGTGAAATAGCAAACTGATGATGGTAATGATGAAGATTTAGAACTAACCAAACCATCACCAAGCCAAAACGTTCGTACATTCACTCACGCAAAAACGCACTTCAAACATCATTGCTTTTTTGGCTTGATCAATGCTCTTGCAGGTAAAGATGCCTGTGTGGGCAGGAAGGCAAACACAAAGAGTTGACATGATATGGCCTGTAGAGAAGGATGCATGTCAGTGCACAATGTCCACCAGATGTGTTCCCAATTTCCCGGAGCACCGGCAGTCTGTAAATGCGAATGTAATCAGATTTTGTGCTGGCAGCCGCCTCTAGCACCTTCCCTCTGATGTTCACACTTTCTGTGTGTGGGCCAGAGATGGGGGCATTCTTTCTGTCCACAGCTATAACTTTGATGGCAGAGGAGTCTACCTGACCTCTGGCATTTTCCCCCTGTCGTGCATTCTTTTTGCTGGCTCTACTTTTTCAGAAGAAGGAAAAGTTCAGTGGTTTGCAGGGGAAAAAAAGAAGCAGGTTTTGTTATTCTGACCTCGGTGAGGTTTTGGGGTGTTTTGGGTTTTTCCTTCATAGAAGAACAGGATATCCATTTATCTGATTCTCATAAACAGAGCTGGTTAGGAAAACGCTGTCCCTTAGTTATCCAGTGTATATGATGTTTGGAAATGCAAAGAGAGAGAGAGGCAGACAGACAGACAGACAGACAGACAGACAGACAGAGCAGATGCATAGACAGACAGGGAGAATAGGATGTGAGTTAGAAAAGTGAGGAAAGATAAAGGAATGTTTATCAGTTATTTCATCAGTAATTTCTCTCTCTCTCTCTCTCTCTCTCTCTCTCTCTCTCTCTCTCTCTCTCTCTCTCTCTCTCTCTCTCTCTCTCTCTCTCTCTCTCTCTCTCTCTCTCTCTCTCATCTACTGTGCCATGTGACCAGTAATTATCACACCTAATTTCGTTCATTCCATGGTTCACTTCTAAAGGTTTGACCACTACCAGTTATCTCCACGCTACTTCTGTCGCACGTAACTACCACCTTCACCGATCAATCAATAATTTATTGGTAATTCCAGGCCCTTTGGGCAATGATAGAACAGAACATGAGTTTAACCTTACTCATTATGGACTGTTGCGATGAAATTATTTGAAGAGGGGGGGGGGGGGGGGTTCGTTTCTGGCTATAGCTCCTAGGTTTACCGATGGTGAGATTTTACGTATGCGACCATTCTTGCCCACCATGAAGGTAGCCTCATTCCGACTTCTGGAATGATGTCTAAAAATGACACCAGTGTGCTTGCGGGGTTTTTTTTCTCAAATTTTGTCATTTTGAATTTCGTCCCCCTGCTAGAGTTCCGAGGTTTATCAATAATGAGATGTTGTGTTTGCCACCATTCTTGCCAGGCAAGGAGGCAACCTTATTCCAACTTCTGGAATGACGTCTAAAATATGACACTAGTGTGCATGTGGTTTTCTTCTCTCTCCAAATTTTCTCATCTTGAAATGAGAGAGAATAAAATGAAGACTGCGATAATTGTCAAAGATTGACGCATTGCTTGGTAGTGAAGATAGAAAAGCAAGTAGGAAAACCAAGTACGTGTCAACAAGCTATAATGCTTCTAAGGGCGATTGATAGATTCTAGACACTAAAGCAAAGCCACGGAAGATATAAGCACATAATGACCGGGACCTTGTTGGTGGCCTCTACTGATGCTAATGCCGGATAAACATGGGTTTAGATGAGATCAGTAGGCATCAACACCATGTGCTGTCAATGAAAGGATCATCAACAGGCCAGGCAGCTGCCAGCAGTATGTGATGCTAAGAATTATCACATCAAAGAAAGATCAGTAAAACAGCATTACAACAGTTTTGAGAGGGAACTTGTAGCAGGTGACTCACACTTCCTCTGTATCTTAGTCATTATGTATTGTTCTATTTGACATTCTGCTGTATTGTGTTGTGTTGTGTTGTGTTGTGTTGTGTTAAGATAAAGTTATCAGATAAAAAAGGTAATTGTGAAACAGCTTATACCCATATACATTCAAATTCATCAAACCACCTCACGCACAATAACAATCTACCTTTTTATCAATTGTGTTACCACAAGTGTGTATTTTTTTTCAAATAGCTTTCACATCACAAAGACTATAGACAACTCAGTTTGACATGATCCTAGTCCCAAGAGAACAACACCTTCCTTATACTCAATATGATGTAGCCATTAGCCGTGTTACAGTTTTCCTTCAAGATCACATCCCCAGCCTGTCAAATAAATATGGACGCAGTCACATTTATGCCAGCATCCCTTGAGCACTTTTCCCTTGATGTTCCGTCCATCCATCTATGGCTGAGCAGAGGAAGACGCGAGAAGCATTTCTGTCCATTAATGCAGCTTTGATGGCAGAGGGAGACTAAGTGTCAGACCTATGGCCCGTGTCACATTATATTTTCCTCCCAGTTACTTGCCAATGTGTCCTAAAGGGCAGAGCCAGCAACATGCAGAGAGATGCATGTCCTGCTAAACTGATCCATCTTACAGCGTTGTGGGAGGGTGCGCTTGGAAATTCAATAATCTGATTCTCAGGGGAGATCTGGTTACGCAGAAATGCAGTTTCCTGCCCCTTAGGTTTGTGTGGAAAGCGCGGTGAGATTTGGAAAGTTGTGTGTGTGTGTGTGAGAGAGAGAGAGAGAGAGAGAGAGACTGTGTGTGTGTGTTTGTGTGTGTGTTTTCGATTTCATTTCACGTTTCCTCACAAAATGTAATATTAGACACAAAAATGGCAGGGGTCGAGGCAACGGTTCTGGGAGTGGTGTAGGGCTTTATTTTACTAAATCTACAAAGGGGGGGAGGGGTGTATGTGTGTGTGTGGGTGTGTCTGTGTGTCTGTGTGTATGTGGTGTGTCTGTGTGTGGGTGGAGTGTGTGTGTCTGTGTGTTCGATTTCATTTTTCGCCTCTTCAAAAAAAGTGATATTAGACACAAAAAATGTCGAGGGTAGGAAACAGGTTCTGAAAGTGGTGTAGGGATTTAATTTACTAAATCTATAAAAGTGTGTGTATGTGTGTGTTCTCGTGTGTGTATGTGTGTGTGTGCTGAATGTGCACATATATGAGTGCTGTCTCTTTCTTCAACTATTCTCTTTATTACTCTCTGTTTTCTCCCTATCTCTGTCTCTCATAAATAGATAGATAGATAGATAGATAGATAGATAGATAGATAGATAGATAGATAGATAGATAGATAGATAGATAGATAGATAGATAGATAGATAGACAGAGACAGACAGACAGGTAGGTAGGTAGATGATAGAGATAGATAGATAGATAGATAGATAGATAGATAGATAGATAGATAGATAGATAGATAGATAGATAGATAGATAGATAGATAGATAGATAGATAGATAGACAGACAGACAGACAGATAGACAGATAGATATGTGTGTGTTTCTGTACGCGCACGCAAAACACGCGTACCTATGATTGTATGTTTTGACAGAAATCACTGGAAAAGGGGACGTAGATGAAAATGCAAATGAAAAACGTTACTGAGAGTCAAGATAAAAGTGTGACTATAGAAACAAGGTATCAAAAACCCTATGATGTATCTTGAAACAATGTTATTGATGCCAGTCAAGCCCAGTGTAAAGCCACGCGAAGGTTATGAGTACATGATCATTTCAGCATCGCTGATGCAAAGATAAGATAAAGATGCGGCTGTATCAGTGGCCATCGGGATTGTGTATGGTCAATAAGAGGCTTGACAGGCCAGGAAGCAGCATCAGCAGTAGCAGCAGCAGCAGCAGTATTTATAGGAAGTATCAGCACATAAAATAAGAATAACGAAAGTAGCATGATGAATGTAGAAGGTGGGAAATACCCAGCAAGAGACAAAGACTTTTAGAATCCTTCATCAGATGGGTATTACAGTGTATTGGAGTGCAGTGTGTTGTTGTTGTTGTTTTTTATTTGTATTGTATTGTATTGCATTGCATTGCATTGCTTTGCAGTGTACTGTAGGGTAGTGTGGTGTGGTGTGGTGTTGTGTGGTGTGGTGTAGTGTGGTTTAGTGTGGTTTGGTGTGGTGTGGTGTGGTATAGTGTAGCGTAGGGTGATGTGGTGTGGTGTGGTGTGGTGTGGTGAGGTGTGGTGTGGTGTGGTGTGGTGTGTGGTGTGGTGTAGTGTAGTGTAGTGCAGTGTAGTGCAGTGCAATGTAGTGTAGTGCAGTTTAGCGTAGAGTAGTGTAGTGTAGTGTAGTGTAGAGCAGTGCAGTGCAGTGCAGCGCAGTGCAGTGCAGTGCAGTGAAGTGAAGTGTAGTGTATTTTAGTACAGTGCAGTGTAGTCTCGTCTCCACATCGTCTTGTACAGTCTAGTGTAGTGTCGTGTAGCAAAATGTATTGTATTGTATTGCAATGTTTTGCATTATATTGTATTGTACATCATAACCTTTGCTCGTTTTGAAAGTAGGAAACATAGACTACTCTCCATTGGAAGATCCTGGCACAACCTTTACTTTAAAGAAGCTTTCTCTGTCCACTTGAGCATCTGCATACATACGCGAGTGGCTTTTTCCCAACAGAATTAACCAGGGACCATTCTTTAGTTGCATGCGTTGTTTTATGTATGCTAAAGGTATGTTTTTGGATGGAACCTTGGTTTATCGTCTCATCGCAAAGATTAGCACTAACATCACATCTCATAGCCTATGGATGGGTGAAATGTCCATGTATATTCAAAAGGAGCTTGTGTCTAGAAAGGTGTATTACTGTTTGCCCACCAATCCAACCAAGGTAGGAGGTTCATGTGTGTGTGTGTGTGTGTATGTAAAATGGCTTTTGTATGGGCAAGTCTGCACACAGCAACATTTGACGAGATCTGGATAATTCTACTCTCAGGAGGATAATGGAATAAGCGCTCATGTGGGTTTTTTCATCCAGTCCCCGTGTGTATGTGGTTTGGTAAATTTTGTCATCCATTCCCATCGGCACACTATGGCGTACTCTTCCGAAAAGCGGAACATGTTTTAACGTGTGCGCAAGATGTTCTACGTGCGTTCGCATTCTAGATCTCGGTTTATAGTCTCATCCGAAGAATATTTGGCGAAAGTGGAGTCGGCACTGATGTTAACTCAAGGGGAACAAATCCCCTTGAACGAGATTCGAACCCGGGTCAGCAGATCACGAGTGCAATGCGCATGCTTTAACCACCAGGCTATCCCCTCCCCCTATTAAATGAAGTGTGCGCCATTTCATGACCCGTGGCCATCAGTTGTGTTGTAGTTTTCCAGAAGGATCGACGGTCTGTAAATGTGACTACAATGGTGCTGATTCGTGCTGGAAGCCATTAACGCCCTCTCTATGTTGTTCCGTCTTTCTTGGTATGGAATGGAGATGAAAGGATCATTTCTGTCCCCAACCGTAACTTTGATAGTCAAGGAGATTGTCAAACCTCTGGCATTGGTCACATTGATTCCTTTTTCCCGTGGTAAGGCTGATCAGTGATGTTCAAAAGGGAAGAAGGCTTTGTTTTTAAACTGATCCTGCTTAATCTCTGGGTTTTTCTCGGTTTTTATTTTCTTAAAGTAAATTAGGTTATTCCTTTGAAAAGTCCTGCTAGGATATTCTCTCGTCATGTTTTTGGAGGGGGAGACTGAGTCGGATATCGGAAAATCAGAATTTGTCTTTTCAATAACGGTAAGATTTTGAAGTAGAGAGGAAGGAAGGAGATTGTTGCTTTTCGCTTTATTTTGCAGTCGAGTGCAATAGTAAAATAGATTTGTATAGGTATGCCTAAAATCAACAGGATTTGACACTCACTTTCTCTTAGAGAATCATATATATCTTCGCCAATGCAGTGTGACATCTAGTTGCTTTCCAGTTTTCCGTACGGACCAGCAGTCTGTAAAAGCCGAATCAATCACATTTGCGCTGGCAGCCTCCTCTAGCACCTTCCCTCTGATGTTGCATCTTTCTGTGTCTAGGGCAGAGATGGGGACGATTTTCTGTCCACAACTGTAACTTTGATGGCAGAGGAGTCTACCTGACCTCTGGCACTTGTCACCATAGTTCATCCTTTCCCTCATCCCTCCACTTTCTCCTAAAGAAAGAGGGCCAGTGACGAACAAAAGGGAAGCAGGCTTTGACCTACTGACCTCTGTAGGGTTTGTGGGATGGTTCTAGGGCTAATTTTTTTTATTGTGCTGTAAATCAGATTCTATCCTGTGAAAAGGCGTATCTGAACATTTTATTCATCCAGTTCTGATTAGCTGGATTCATCAGCAGCAGCAGCAGTATTCTTCTTCTTCTTCTCCTTTTTCTCTTCTTCTCTTCTTCTTTCTTCTTCTTCTTCTTCTTCTCTTCTTCTTCTTCTTCTTCTTCTTCTTCTTCTTCTTCTTCTTCTTCTTCTTCTCTTCTTCTTCTTCTTCTTCTTCTTCTTCTCTTCTCCTTCTTCTCTTCTTCTTCTCTCCCTGTTTCTCTCTCTCTGTCTCTTTTTCTGTCTCTATGTATCTCTGTCTATCTGTGTCTCTGCCTCTGTCTCTGTATCTGCGACTGGATGTAAAAAAGCACATGAGTGCTTATTCATTATCCTCGAAATAAAAGAATTTGTCATTGTCATTGTCTGCCTCTGTCTCTCTATCTGTGTCTCTGCCTCTGTCTCTGTTTCTCTCTCTTTACACACACATACACACATGATATGTGTTTTATAGATAGATAGATAGATAGATAGATAGATAGATAGATAGATAGATAGATAGATAGATAGATAGATAGATAGATAGATAGATAGATAGATAGATAGATAGATAATGCTTTTTAATTTTATATATATATATATAATGTTGTTTTCTTTTATTCTCCTTCTCTTCGTCCTTCGGCTTCTTCTGTCTCGTGTCAAGTTTGTCACATGGCCAGTATTTATCGCAGCTAGTTTCGTCCATACCATGGTTCACTGCTAAAGGGTAGGCAACTGACTGGCTTCAAGAGTTCTCGATACCACGTCTGTAGCCGGTAAACACTACCGTTACCAAACCAATCAATAACTGTGTCGGTTATTTCATGCTGTATGGCTATTGATGGAATAGGAAATGACTGTGTTTATTGATCGTTTGGGGTTTGACTCTTTGAAAAATCGTGGATAGCTGTTACGACTGTGTTAGTGTGTCACAACAGTCTAATCATACTGTGACGTGAACAATTCTGTCAGGTGTATAATTGAATGGATGGATGGAGGGAGGGAGGGAAGGAGGGTGGGATAGATGGATGGATGGATGGATGGATGGAGGAAGGAAGGAAGGAATGGTCCCTATGTGTCTAGATTGTGAGTGTGGACAGGTTTTTTTGTATTGCCCATATTTAACTTTTTTTCATAAAAATGGTACAACTAGTACTCGTTCCTTGGTACGAGCTCCGAGGTCTACCATTGGTGAGATTTTGTATAATTATGCGACCGTTTTTACCTACCATTAAGGTAGCCGCATTCCGACTCCGAGGATGGTTTCGAAACACGAGACCTTTTGCACACGTTCTTCGTTTAATAATTTTGTCATCAGTCCCTACTACCACGAAATGGCCTACTACTTTAAAAAAACAACAACAACGGGATTTTGACGTGTGTGCAAAATGTTCTGCGTGCGTTAGCACACGGGGCCTCGGTTTATAGTCTCACCAGATAGACTTTCGGGGGAGTGGAGTCAGTATTAATATTGACTCCAGGGTAAAATTCCTTATATCGGACTCCTCCGTAGAGGTTCGATCCCGGGTTGTCAGATCACGAACGCAACGCTCTAACCGCTAGACTATCCCGTACCCCATCACGCGTCTAAATATCAATGCCGGTCTTAAATCACTGAAGTTAATACTGATAAGACCATAATGTCTCGGTTACTGCTGAAGCCAATACTACTTGATAAGCGGGGGTCTGTATCAGATCTGTCGCCATCAGGATTGCCTGGGGTTAGTAATAGGATAAAGGAGGCAGACAGCAGTAGCAGTACCAGCAGTAGCAGCAGCAGCAGCAGCAGCAGCAGCAGCAGCAGCAGCAGCAGCAGCAGCAGTAACAATAATGTCATCAGAAATCAACGCATCAAAGGCAGATCAGGAAAGCAGCATAACACAAAGTCTCTAGCAGGCATTGTCTGTCTGTCGGAAGCAGAGACTTCCATTTTTCTTTGAAAAGATTTCGTGTTGTGTTGTGCTGTTCTGTGCTGTGCTGTGTTGTATTATGATATATTTTGGTATTGTATTGTAATGATATTTTGTGTTGTATTGCATCCTCTTGTATTGTTTTGTATTCTATTGTTTTGCGCTCGTGATCTGACGGCCCGGGATCGAGCCACCACAGAGGCGCCCGTTTAGGGAATGTTACCCTGGAGCTAACATAAATACTTACTCCACTCCCCCCCTCAAAAGTCCATCGGATGAGACTGTAAACCGAAGCCCCGCGTGGCACGGATAACATCTTGCGTACACGTTAAAAAAAAAAAAACCCGTTCCACCTTTCTGAAGAATAGGACATTTCGTAATGGTAGGAACAGATGACAAGTTTGTTTAATCACATGCACACTGGTGTCCTGTTTAGACACCCCCTCCACCCCACCCTCACCCCCGAAGTCAAAATGCGGCTACCTAAAAACGGTCTCATACGCAAATCTTCACCAGCGGTGAAATTCGGAGCTCTAGCCAACCAACGAAAAAAAAACAAGGAGAAAAGAAAAATCTTGAAACTGCAACCCTAAGTTTCCCAACCAAACGTATAAGCACAAAGCTGCTGATCTTCATTCGCCACAGACAGAATGTTTGTGTCGACGGTCACAAAGGCTCCTTCTCTGCTTCCTTCCCCCTTCAGGACAATGGTCATGCATTAAAGATGGGGTGTTATTATAGCGATGGGGTCGTCTTCAGGTGCTGAAAGGATGTTCAAACCCTCTTTAATTAAACCAGATCAATAACTGCTGTGGCTTCCACCCTGCCTATCTCTGTCTCTCTGTCTCTCTCTCTGTCTCTATGTCTCTTTCTGTCTCTATGTCTCTCTGTCTCTGTCCCTCTTTCAATAAAAGAAAAAAGAAAAGAAAAGAATAAATAAATTAAATATATCTCTCTCTCTCTCTCTCTCTCTCTCTCTCTCTCTCTCTCTCTCTCTCTCTCTCTCTCTCTTGTGTTTTTGGGGTTATTTTGTTTGTTTGTTTGTTTTAGTTTTGATAGTCCCTAATCAGGCCAAGGGCCGGATGGGAAAAAAGGTATGTGAATGCTTATCTGTAACCCTTGAAAAATACAGATTATTCATTCATTCATTCATTCTCTTTCTCTCCTTCTCCTCCCCCTCTCTCTTTCTCTCCCTCTCTCTCTCCCTCTCTCCTCTCTCTCTCTCTCTCTCTCTCTCTCTCCTCTCTCTCTCTCTCTCTCTCTCTCTCGCTCTCTTCTTTTTCGTCGTCCATTTTATCCAGTTCCTAGGTTTTAAAAAATATTGATTTTTTTTGTTTGTGTAAAGTAATCTAACTCTGGCCTTTCTCCTGATGGGAAAGTAGAAACCGTACTTTGGACTATTATTTTACTTCACTCGTTTTACACCTGAATTATCAATGTTGATATTGATTTAGCCTTAACAACACAGTAAGTACGTGCGCGCGCGCACACATACACGCATATGCGCACGCATACACACATACGCGCGTGTGCACGCACACGGACACAAACATACGCGCACACACATACACGCACGCACACACACACAGATGGACACACACACAGTCACACACACAGACACACACTCACGCACACATACACACACACACACACACACACACACACACACACACACTGGGAGGAAAGACAAACCGCATTCTGTAAAATTGAGAGCGACAGAAGATAGACAGGCAGATATATAGACAGAGAATGGGACAGACAAAGAGAAAGATACGGAGAGAAAGACGGTAACAAAGCTAGAGGGAAAGAGAGAGAAGGAGACAGAGATATAGAAAATGAATTGAGAAAGAGATGCTTACAGACATACAGACAGACAGATCACTAATGAAATACCCATGAAATTTAATTTCGGGGCTTTAAAAAAAAAATCTCATTTGATTCCTTCACACATGCATACACACGATGGCTCACACACGCGCGCGTGCGCGCAGAGACAGACAGACAGACAGAGACATAGACAAAGACTGAGTCAGAGACAGAGAGACAGAGACAGAAAGACAGAAAGCCAGAGAGACAGACAAGCAGAACTACAAAGAAGATCAAGAAATAAAAAAGAAAGAAGAAGAAGAAGAAACGCCATAAATCGGTTTCATGTTACCATATTTGACGCAATATTTCGGTGGCCTACAGAACTAAAGGGAGAGAACTTGTCGCCGCTGGAGCCAATTTCGATAACTCCCATGTTCAGGCAAGCATGAACAACAAGGGGACGGAATGTCTGGTGCCATGATTAACCCCACCCCATGTCTAACCCCCGGTATTTTTGGTGTTTTTGTGTGTGGTTGTCTCTCTCTCTCTCTCTCTCTCTCTCTCTCTCTCTTCTCTCTCTCTCTCTCTCTCTCTCTCTCTCTCCCCTCTCTCTCTCTCTCGGCAGGTATTTCATGCCCGTGGCTCTGACAAAAATTGCACATCTTTACAACACACCGGCTTTTTCACCTTGACATCCGTTCTTACATACCAACTGTAATTCACATACAGGCACACTTCACCACCTTGGGTGTTTTTTCTTCTAATTCTTGTCTTTTTCTGTATCTATTCTAGGTGGCACACCGATACCACTCAAAGCGACACACACTCTCTCTCTCTCTCTTTATTTTTTTAATATTTAAACCAGCTTTCAGTAAAGCACAGTGATCCAGAATTTCTATATTCAGAAACAAACTCGATAATTTAATTCTTCGAGGTTCAGATTGTGTCCCTTTGGTTTGACTGATCGCGCTTTAGAGAAGTAGGTGAAGCAGGTTGGCTTTTAAAACATCCTCATCGTCTTCTGATTCCTCCTCTACGATGTCTTCTTCGTCGATGCGTACCTGTATAACTTCTGGCATTGTAATCACATTGTATTTCCTGTGGAATGCCGTGTGTACAGGGATCAGAGAAGAAGGGTTTTAGTTCTAAAAGAAATGTATCTCTATGATAAACTAAATATAAACGTGAGGTTAGGGAGTAAGGGTGGGAAAGGGGGGATTGGGGTGGGGGTAGAGTGATCTATGAGGTTGGTTGTTTAAAAGGAGACATGTTTATGGAATGAAAAAAATTTTTCCTGCAGCTAAATATAATTTTTTAAAAAAAAAATATATATATATATAAACGTGAGGTGCCTGCATCTGTGTGAGTATGGCTTTCGTTTTCAAAATGAAGTCCCCTTGACAACCATCTTGGTCTAGGGACTGCTGTTACTAATGCTGATGAGTTATTTTCTCTCCAGTCTTTGTAAACAGACCCAACCGAACATTATTTATTTTTTTGCTTCACTCATGTTTTGATATCAGCACGTACCCACTTTTACTGATCTGATCAATGCAGACGATTACTTCTGGAAAGCGGAAGAAGGGAACCAATCTAGCACTAAACCGCAGCACCATGAAAAACAACAACACATAAAAAAATAAACAGTAAAACATGTCATCTTTTGTGATGGAATGACCAAACCTCCAACACGAAACTTCTATAAGCCTTGGTTCCTTCCCACCAGCCAAGCTAGTCAGACGCTGTCTGCCATTTCTGCTGAAATGTTGCCCTGTTTAAATTCGAATCGCGTAAAGCGGGAGAAATGACCACCTCAAAAAAAAAAGAGAAAAGAAAAATAGAAAGAAAGCGTTAATCAAACTGCAATGCAGGCTTTGAGAAACAGCCCACCCAAATCGTCAGGAAAGCCTCCAGGGAGTTCATTCTGGCAGGGGAGTGTTTCTGACGGTCGGCTACGTGCAGTGTTTCGTGAAAATGCGATTTTATCCCTAGCAGTTGGGCTCGTTTCGTGATAGTCGTAAAAGAAGGGGAGGGAAGAGAGAAAGAGAGAGAGAGAGAGATGAGAGAGAGAGAGAGAGAGAGAGAGAGATGAGCACTGGCTGGGCATCCAGTTGCATGCATCGAGACGTTGGGTTGGAGGGGGGTATACCGAAGTGACCAAAAAAAGGTTGTTGGCTCCTCCAAATCGAAGTTGTATTGCATTACAGGATAGTTCATGGGGAAAAAGGATAGGAGAGAGATGGAATTACAGTCCCCGAAATTGAAAAACAGGTTGTTGGATGAATTCTCTTATCCACGGGTCGATTTTTGTCCCCGCAGAGAGAGGTGTGTGTGTGTGTGTGGGGGGGGGGGGGGGGGGGGGTGTGTGGTGTGTGTGTGTGTGTGTGTGTGTGTGTGTGTGTGTGTGTGTGTGTGTGTGTGCGTGTGTGTGTGTGTGTGTGACATTCAGATAAACAGACTTACAGGCAGAAAAGAAAATGAGAGAAAATATAAAGTTACTGTAGTCAGTGCGGGTATGTAAATCTAAACACACTTAGAACACATACAGAGAAAAAAATATAACAAGTAAACAATATAATTATAAAAATTTACTAAGTGCAGAAATAGTCACTAACATAGCTAGAGTAGCACCGATATATTCAATTAATTCACAGGGGGATTTGGGGGGGTGGGGGGGTAGGTTGTTCCTCGTTTAGAGCGTCGGAATTCTCCAATGATGAGAATTTGCATATACGACCCTTTTTGGCCCACACATAAGGCAGATGCATGCCCACTTCGAGAATGCTATCTAAACACGACACCAGTGTGCATGCGTTTTTTAATTTTTTCATCCGCTCCCACCAACACACAATAGCCTACCCTTTCGAAAAGCGAAACGGGTTTTTAAAGTATACGCGGGATATTCTGCGTGCATTTGCACACAGGACCGTGGCTGAAAGTTACATCCGAAGGACTTATCGGGGAACTGGAGTCGACACTGATATCAACCCCAGGGAAGAAACTCGCATCGAACCGGCAATATCTGATAGCTGAAAACCTGGGGTCGATCCCTGGCCATCAGATCGCGAGCGTATCGCTCTAACCACCAGACTATCCCCATCCCCCCAAGGCGGAAATGAATACCAGATGATGGCGGCAGTCTCTGTACCCAAATGTAGGTGCGTTTATTTTGTAACATTTTACCCCGATCAAGCATCCCTGTCACCATTTGGTAACTAAACTGGGTAGGACTGCGGTATAATTATGTGTTGATTGAGACAAGTCAAGCACAGAAGTTGAGGTTTCAATCCATTGTTGTTGTTGCTGGGTGGGGTTTTTTTAACTCAACTGGGTTTTTCCCCTGTGTATTTGATGAAAATTTGATAGGTCTTTGCGTGGTGTTGTGTTGAATCGATTGGATTGAATTGATTAAAAGTCTTTCGTTAATCTCTCTCTCTCCTCTCTCTCTCTCTCTCTCTCTCTCTCTCTCTCTCTCTCTCTCTCTCTCTCTCTCTCTCTCTCTCTCTCTCTCTCACACACACACACACACACCCTCACACACACACACACACACGATATGAATAATAATAAATGTAATAATAATAATCATCATCATCATTTAGTAATGATGATGATGATGATGGTGATGATGGCGATGATGGTGACAGAAGAAGATGATGATGATGATGATAATGATGATGACGACGATGATGATGATAGAAACGACAAGTTAGAAAAACAAGACAGAGAGAAAACAAAGACAAAACAAATGTTGCTGATGATGATGCTGACGACAATAATCTGCTGCTGCTGCTGCTGTGCTGCTGCTGAGATGATGATAAGATGAAAAGAAAGCTACGACAATAATACTGCTAGCTACCATGTGCATGATGATGATGATGATGAGATGCTAGACGAAATAATCTGCTGCTGGTGCGCTGCTGCAGCAATATGAGATGCTGACGAACATAACTCTGCAGCGCAATCTGCTGCTGCGCTATATAGATGATCATGCTAGGATGATGCTGAGTAATGATGGTCCTGATGACGACATAAAGAAAGAACAAAACCAAGAGCAATACACCTACTTATAACACTACCCAGGTGGACAGGACGGGGGGGGGGGGAGCGGGGGTAAGAACGTGGATGTATAAATGGGTTGGGACGAAGTGGTCACAAATCACTGAATGACCGTGACAGAAGCCATAGCACTCAGGAAATCTATCTCCATTCTCAGTATCATTTTCTCAGCCTTACGGGGCATTACGAATGGCTGCAGTGATGCCCTGGCCAGACTTTCAGTAGCAGCCTACGTACATTAGCAAGCCAAGATTGGAAACACTCCCCCCGCTTTTACCAATGTATCAACTGCAGAATTAATGGTGTGGTGGCTTTTACGTTAACACATCTATATGGTAACAAGTGGTCCGCGGTTCGAAGCTGATCCGAAGTTTAAAAAAATATTACTCTCAATATGAAAATTTTGTGTTGATAAACAAAATATTACTTTAAATATTCAATTACTTTGAAATAGAGAAAAAATGTGACCTACAACAATCAGGATGACTCTGCAAAATGTTATTCAAAAGAATAATACTGCTAAAAATAGAATATAAGACATGTTCAAGGAATTTGAAATAGTAAATGGAAGATAAATTGCCAATTTGTCTTGTAAAACTGTGTTGAAATACTGTAATTGAATAGTGTATGTCAACTAAAGTTGTTTATTTATGATTTCCGTTTGTGATCTTGATATTTTGTGTGTAGCCTTTCTTATCCCTAAAGAAATGACAGGAATAAAAACATTTAAATCTCAAAAGCAGATAAATGACCAAGGTCTCTTCATTGTGCCACTGCGTTGGATTGTAAAGTTGATGATAGATCTAGTCTTCCGGATGTCTGAGATGAGGAAACGAAGCCCCTCGTGCAAGCAGTCACTTAGCGTATTAAAAGAATGTACCGCAACAAAGGGGTAGCTTCTGTGAATGATTCTTGCGGACAAAAACAAAATCTTTTACACTAACACAGACACACAAATCAAGAATATGGACAGCGCTGACATGTGGCGACAAAACTTCAGAGAAACGCAACAACAAGTTGCAGAGAAGCCAATGAACACATCTTCGGACTTTCTGACATGTAGGTCTAAAAAGTTACGTTCTTGTAGGGTGAAGAAAACCGAACTTAGTTAACAGCAAAGAGAAGAAGACTAAGGAAATCTACAGGGGAGAGAGAGAGTAGGGATGTGCAAAGAAGCAAAAAGAGTGGCGAAAAGCCAGATAGATGCGTGAACATCAAGGAGACTTGACAATAGAGCAAGAGGGCTGTGGTTTGACGTCTGTACTGTCAGCCACGCCGTCTGCTTTGCTGACAGAGTGGAAAAGTAACGCCGACGAGAATTTCCGGATCCGGAAATTGCTGCTTCAGTTTAATGGATTGCTGACGCATGCGCTGTCTTTATATCAGTAGGGCATTGCCTCCCTTTCGCTTAAGACCTGTCAGTGTATAGTTTGATCTTTAAACCAACGTTCTTTTTTCAAATGTGAATTGTTTCGGTGGAAGTTACGTCATGAAGTTTGATTGTTTGGTTTTTATTGACTTTGATGTTTGTCTCAATGGCTTCTTTAGCTTATGCGTGTTTGTTTTTGACCCAAACGTATATGTGCGCGCGCTCGCGCGTGTGTGTATGCGTAAAGCGGGAGAATGGGATGGGTAGGAAGAAAATAGCCCTGAGAGAGAGTGGGATGGGGGTAAGGGGAAAAAAAGACAAAAGCAAAAGGGAGTGACAGAAAAGTAAGACATTTCAACCATAGATTTTCTAAAAGGTGGAGATGCTGTTAATACTGAAAGATCCCCCGGCATCCCCACAGGGGACGTAACAACTACCAAAAAAAAGGTTTATAACATCAGAATTTGATCGTAATAAAGTTAACTCTCAAAGTAGGAAAACGTTGTATTCATTGTTGCCCTACTCTTTACGGATATTCATCATAAAAACTACTATCACACTATAATGTCATACAGTT
>CM054136.1:20425706-20428206 GCA_028751875.1 Rapana venosa | reverse complement strand
AACATGGACATTCCAGACATCAAATCATAAATAAATAATCAGCACGTTTTTTCCTCCAGATATTTCTTTTTCTTCTTGTTGTTACCATTGCTTACTTGGAACTGTTGTGTTGAGATTGTCTTCTTCCATGACAAGTTCCTAGCCCTACGACCTGTACCCTGTAGGTAAAGAGACACCCACCATTTCTCTGAAGTCGGAGAATGGCTGCCTGAATGGCAAGGTACTTGAAAAACTCCATCCACACAAGCGTCTTCATCATTAGCCATTACACCCAGCGGTGTGTAGGGCAGCAACAACACACAAGCGTCTTAGCCATAATTTAATGGCTATGTCAAGATGATTCTCAAGTGTGGTTGGTGAGCTCAGACAGATTATATTGTATTCTGGGTGATCCTCAAGATGTTGAACTAGGGAAACGTCAAATGACAACAGATTTTTTTAAATATTATTTTCTTTTGTCTTGTTGTTGTTGTTGTTGTGGGTGGTGGTGGTGGGTGGTGGGTGGGGGTGTTGTTGTTGTGGTGGTGGTGGGGGGTGGTGGTGTTGGGGGTGTTGTTGTTGTGGTGGTGGTGGTGGGGTGGTGGTGCAGGTGGTGGTGGTGGCGTTGGGGTGATAAAAATAAAATGGCAAGAGAAAAAAATGAAGCGAAAAATTTAAGAAAGTGTGGAAAATTCCACAGTGAAGGAATAACAAAAAAACAACAACATAAGATTGCGAGGCAGCTGGGGAGGAATCCAAGGAAGGGAGGCTGGTATAGGGGGTGGGGGACAAGAGGGCACTTGGGGTGGGGTAGAGGGGGTGGATGGGGGGCAGGGGGCTATGATATACCGTAATTCTATCCCCTCAGGGTCTATGAGATTCGTGCTTGGAATCGCTGCAGCATTTTGCTTGAAATTAAAGATGGATTTTTTTTGTTGGTGGTGTGTGTCTGTCTTTCGTCTGTTCTTGATTTGGCAGGTCAGCGTGTTCAGACATGCTTGTCGTTTTAAGACTATCTGTATACATTTTGTATGCAAGGGTCTCCCAACATGTGCGTGCGCGTGCACACACACACGCGCGCGCACGCACACACAGGCACACACACATACATACGCACACACACAAACACAATCGTCTAATATCACTAAGAGTGAACAGACGTTAAATTGAAGACAACAACAACACACAAACACACACACACACATGCACACATCTTCGTGTTGTATGGGTGCGCGCATACACACACACACTAACCAGACACACACACATTGCTTACAGGCTCGGTTAATGTTGAACAAGTCTGTACACTGACCCTTTGCTTAACCGTACAGTTTACAATCCTGTCAGAAAGATCGATGCACACACAACTCAACTCCACTATATTCATAGCCGCTGTCGTCGGTAGGAGCACCACGCAATGCCACCACCAGGGTTCGCCATCTTTCTCTCTGTCTCTGCTGAGTTCTACGATCTCCTGTAGCCCTCCTCCCAGACCACTGATCTCAGTGATGCTGACAATGTAGGATGTTGGTGGTGGTCTGCCTCTTTTCCTTCTGCCCTCAGCCTTACCTTAGACATCTGTCGTCATCAGATTTGTCTGTGTGTTTCAGTTTGCATGTCAAGCATATCTCAGTCTGCGCTTATCAGTTTCAGCCAACAATTGTCTTTGCACCGAGAGTTCATCAAAAAATGTTTTTAGTTGCTCTTCTGTCTGACCGTTTGACTCTTAGGACTCGCCTGTCCAGTCACATTGGGCTGCGTTTATTCTGTCTCTTTTCAAGTTTCATAGTGTGTCCAGGCTTCTGACCCATACAGCAACACAGGCCAGATTAGTGTGTGGTCAATTCTAATAGTAGAAATATTTAAAGGTACAATACATAACACCATTCCTAAATCCATATACTCTTAACAGTTTAAACATGAAACCCCAGTCAAGAAAATCAAAAGCTTGTTCAGTATGAAAACAAGCACTAATCCTTCCAACTATGCAATGCGAGTTACGCGAAAATATTGTTGTTGCAGCAGGCAACAAAGTTATTATATTATTATTGATAATATACTTGATCTTCATAATTATAACCTGTTTTAATCTGTATATAGGTAAGGTAAAGGTAAAGGAGTCTCATAACCTATAAGGTCGTAGGGGAGCGAGGCGTCAGAGACCTCACTTTTCTAGGGCCAGCATATTGAGGGCGGCGCCCATCTCCTCTCCCTCGCTGCTTTACCTTCCCTGATCCTAAAGAGGACAGGTACCCATTTACAGCTGGGTGAACTGGGGGAACTGTACTGAAGCCAAGGCGCGCAAACGGTCACCCATCCAACTGGTAACCACGCTCGACGCTGCTTAACTTGGCTGGGGGAAAGCGAGTGCTCCGACCACTGAGCTATCCCATCCCCGATCTGTATATAGTTGCACAATTTTCATATACTTTTTCTTAACATACCCTGTTTCAATCTGTATAGAGTTGCACAACAATTTTCATCTGAGATATGATATATTTTTTTACAAGATGATAGCCCC
>CM054136.1:20410706-20413206 GCA_028751875.1 Rapana venosa | reverse complement strand
TGTGCTGCTAGTAAAGTGGAAATTATTCCCCAGTTGTTCTCACCCTTCTCAGTTGTCGTGCTGCGGGACAGGCCCTGTTATTCCCTGTTACTTTGTTCGCTCTGACTTGTGAGAGGTCAGCAGTGTATATCTGTCTGTACTCTATTGTTCTTCTTATTCTTTCTGGGTTGTTCTTCATTTAGTTTATACATATTTTTTTACATTCAAAATGGATGTCGCAGAGACACCGGCGTCACCTCGATTGCTCTTTACATTTATTTTAAGCTAGAAATTATTATACCCTTCTTGTGATTGAATGCGATTTTTTGGTATTACCTGAAACCAGAGAAATCCATGTAGGTTGGGAGCAAAGGATTAAAATGTTCAAAACCGGTATTACTTTTCTTCCTGTAATGTCAGTGAAAGGCGTGTCACTTTGCCTCACTAGCACTGGTTTCATGTGGTTGATTTTTTTAAAACTTATTTTCCTACTCTTCAATCTTCTTCTTCTTCTTCTTCTTCTTCTTCTTCTTCTTCTTCTTCTTCATCGTCGTCTACTTCTTCTTCTTTTCACATAAATGAAAGATGTATCGCTTTGCCCCACTATCCTTCGTTTCCTGTAAAATGATCGCACATAAGTTTTGTCCTCAATCTTCTTTTCCCCCATCATCAGCCAATCTGTTTACAACATGTACGCATATAAACAAAATGAGGAAATCAGACTTACGTGTTACAGACTTGTCAGAAACAGATTTGTGCCTCTCGGTAAACAACTCTATTCAAATACATGCATGAATTTGCAAAATCATTTATTCTTTTTCCCACACCGGCCATGAATATGCATAGTTTAAAAGTTTTGGTGTGTCCGAGTTGTATTTCCTTCTTTACATACAGCTTTGAATTCAGTTTAGACGCTCTCTGTAGTAATGGCTTAAACTTTCGAACTGAACAGTTTAGTTGGCACAATGTATGACATCTGATGCTTATCCCAAGGGTCATGTATTTCTATCTCACCGTTGACGACTAGTGTCAAGAAACTTTCTCTCGGGAACCAACAAAATGTACAGTTTCCTAACACCTGCAGTTCCTTAGACATACTTTAAACCGAGATCTATTGCGTGAACACGTACATAGACAATTTTTCCATAAAAGTAACATCCTTTTCCCAAAAAAACAGCGTGTAGGCCATGTAACGCTGGTAAGAATGGGTGACAAAATAAAAACATAATACTGCACAGTGGTGTAGTGTTGAGACATAGCCAAGTTGAACAGTGGCGTCTGGAGGGGCTGTAGGTTGGTCTTGGAAACTCTGTGTGTGTGTAACAATAATAACAATAACAATAACAATAATTTTAATTCAGTTTTTGCAGGCCATATGGCCCATAGGAACAACAGTTAATCATATACTTTCATGTAAGGTGAACATCCTTACTTCTGATATCTAAACATTTAGTAAGAAATAATCCAACTTTAAACATCAAACTAGGTTTAGTGTTCATACAAACAAGCTGCACTTTCAGATTCGATGGAAATCTGTAATAATACAGAGGAATACATTTTCTTCGCAATACAGCATATTTTGGGCATACAAGTAAACAGTGACAAACATCTTCAATTTGTTGGCCATCACACTGAGAGCAGAATGGATCAGTAATCGGTTTGCCATAACGTGAAATACCATTTAAAGGTAATCTGTTTGACCTCAGTAAACATATACCTCTACGGTATTCTAAAGATTCTACTTCACATACATAATTTGCTCTACAAATAATCGGGTGATAATCTAAATAGTCAGGGTATGCTGACAGAGAGTCATGCCATTTTTGTTGGTACACATCTTGTATTCGTATTTGGAATTCTTTCATGAAGGATGAAGAATTACCACAATTTTGCATTGTCCAAACATAACCAAATCCGTGGGTCCATAAAATCTTTCTAACATGTGTTACCCAATTTATTCTCCCTGCTTCATCCTGTCTACACAACATATTGTAGCATTGTCTGGGATATCTATGATCAGGCATATCCAAAATTTTTAGCCAATATTTGATTACTCTGGTAACAGTGTCAACAAAAATGGGATATCTACCACAATCGCCAAGGCAAATATTATTTTTAACATCTCTGCCAACCCCAGGACCATTTTGCAAATTTTTACCTGTATTTTTTCAATATCATGATACTGCTGAAAACCCCAAATTTCAGAACCATAGAGGAGGATTGGTTTCACTTTTGTATCAAAAATACTAAAAACTGTAGATGCTGGAAGATTCTTTAACCTGAAGTACAATCTCTTGATACCAGCAACAGCCTTCAATGCTTTTCCAGAGAGATTTTCGATACATTTTGACCAGTTCAATGTTGAGCCAAAAACCACACCCAGATATTTATAACTAGATTCTACTTGTATCTGCTTTTCTAAATAACACCATTTTTCAGACTTCCTAATAAATCCACCATTTTTAAAAACGACTACTTTAGTTGTGTGTGTGTGTGTGTGTGTGTGTGTGTGTGTGGGTGG
>CM054136.1:20395706-20408206 GCA_028751875.1 Rapana venosa | reverse complement strand
GCATGCCACCCATACTTCTGGTCATGGCTGCCTTACTCTTCTTTAAAAAAAAACAAAAAACATTATAAGCGTGGTTTTGATATGCGCAAGATGTTCTGCAAGCGTTTGCACACGAGATCTTGGTCACAGTATCATCCACAGGACATTTGGTGGAGTGGAGTCAGGACCATTGTTAACTCCAGGGGGGAAACCCTCCCTCGAATAGACACTCAGAAGAGAATCAAACCCTATGCCTTTAGTTACTATAAACTAAGTGTACAGCAGTCTAACCACTAAGCTATAAAGGTACAAATGTTTCCATAACCTATGCGGTCGTAGGAGAGATTGATGTCAGAAACCTCAGCATCTCCAGGGGCCAGCATATTGAGGGCGGTGCCCATCTCCTCTCCCTCGCTGCTTTACTTTCCCTGACCCTACAGAGGGCAGGCAGCCATTTACAGCTGGGTGAATTGGGGGATTGTACTGAAGCCAAGGCGCACAAACGGTCACTCATCCAATTTGGTAACTTCGCTCAATGCTTCTTAACCTTATCTTGGGGAAAGCGAGTGCTCTGACCACTGAACTATCCTGTCCCCACACTAGGGTCTACAAGCATGTAAATGTAGAAAGTCTTACTTGTGCAGGTCCTTAATTATCCTATCAACATGGTTCTGTTTTTGAAGCATTTAGCTCTGCAGATTCTTCTTCTATTTTTCCCTTCAAAACTCGGCCGGTTTCAGCCATTCTTTTTTTGTATGTGTTAAACTCTGCTGAATGTAGCTGATTGAGCAGAGCTGGTGTTTGGTATAGCATTATTTTGTGCTTATGGTTTACTGGGGGAGTTATTCACCATACACAAATCACGCTCTGGTTAGCATACCTATACCCAAACATTTTATTTATCTCTCATCTACATAGATGTTTCTCTTTTTTTAAGCACATTGAGAGAATTGCCTATTACAAGTATAAGTGTGCATGATCGTTATTTTAGTTTTTTAATGTTGCTCTGATTGTTACTGCCGTTGTCGTTTGTTTGTTAGCGTTTCAGATGGGATGGTGAAAAAGTGCAAATAGTCAGCTTCACAGAGTAGCCTATTTGGCGTTGGATATTATGTTCTTGAGCTAAAAAGACAGGGTCATTGAATGAGTATTAGTATGAGTAATGAAATTTGCAGAATCTTCATACATTCAAGCAAGCTTTTGTGATTGAGTCTGCCGATGAGGATGAATGTGGAGTCTGCTTTTTTTTCTGTGAACATCTCGTTTGTCATACATGGTTCTTTAGAAACGTTCGTGGCTGCTTGTTTGTTTGTTTTTATATAATTATATAGACTTTTGTGTCCCTGGTGACAAAGTGTTTGGAAGATATTTTAATACTCAAGTGGAGCGTTCTGCTATTGTCATTTATCTGTTAATTAATTATGAACAAGATCTCTTCCTCGGTCTGAAATTTGTCAGGTTATGCTGCAGTCACATTGTAGCATGTGTAAGTCAGATTTTTTGTGTTTGCTTGGTCAGTTTCTATTTTGAATTTGTTTCGATTTATTAGGTTTGTTTTTTGTTTCTTTATGTTTGTTGTAACTTTTTGAATAAAACAATATCTTTGTACCATCATGCATGTTCTTTATGATATATCATCCAAAATTAAAGTGTTTTTTTTTCCATTTTGAGTGGACATTTTAAAAGATAGGATGCTTTTAGGACTATTGTCCTCAACTTGACGTATGAAATATCTTCGTGTGTATGGTCAATGATAATGTCTTATTCTGGGCGCTAAATGCAAAGTAGGGGGAATCATCAAGCACGAGTTATCCTTATCCCTCGTGTAAAAACAAGACTGCTTTCTTGTCTCCCTGCTCCTTTTCCATGTGTCTGTCTCTGCGACTGAATGGTGCATATATGCAGTGTGGTTTTTCTTCCAGAACAAAAATACTAGTGAGTCGCCATTCAATGAAAGAGAACAGTGATGAATCCACTAAAAAGAATACAGTTTGCACAAAGTTGACCTCACCCCTAGTTTTAAAGGACTTTTTTTTTGTTCCTCGGCTAGAGCTCCCAAGTTCATCAATGGTGAGATTTTTGCCTACGCGACGCGGTTTTTACCCATCATTAAGGTAGCCGTTCTCCGACTTTGGGGATACTCAATAGCTTGATTCGGCTACACTCGCATGAGTGTCACAAAGTAGAACGAACAGGAAACAAAAGCAGACATACCTTTGAGTCACATTTCCGTGGTCTGTCTCTAAGTTCTCTATCTGTCTTTCATTCTGAGTATCTAGCTGAATTAACATTTATTCTCTCTCTCTCTCTCTCTCTCTCCTCTCTCTCTCTCTCTCTCTCTCTCTCTCTCTCTCTCTCTCTCTCTCTCTCTTCTCTCTCTCTCTCTCTCTCTCATATGCTCACTCTGTCTCTTCCCTAAAACTAAAACGAGAATAAAACAGATATTTTCTGAAGATTATTCATTTTCGTGTAAGGTCCATCTATGTCCATTTGTGCATGTTACTTCTAGGAATAGCTTCAGGCATTTACGTCATGTTGCACTAAATTTCAAAAAAATATTTCTGGACAAATAGAATTTGATATATTCATATAATGAAAAGAAGTTTTTTATATCGTTTTTTGTTGTTGCTTTTTTATCAGGCTAGATACCTGATAAATGGCTGGTTTCAGATAAGAAGAAGGGTCTGTCTGTTCATGAAATCACGTCCAAATCTGATCATGCTGTCTTAAATCTTGTAATAAAGTGGAAGATGCAAATTGAAATAAAAGACAGACAGCGGAGAATGGGTTAGGTTGTGGTTTTTTTACAGAAGGTCCCTGAGGGCAGAGAGAGAGAAACAGAGACAGGGACAGAGACAAGGGGGGGAGGGGGGGGGATCTGTGCCATCATTACATTAGCCAACTTCATTTTTAGAGTGATGCTGCATTGTTCTGAAGCTACTGTCATAACTAACGTCGTCATCGCTTACATCCTTCACCCTCGATATTTCTTACAATTTGAACATGCATTGTCAGTTCCAAACTTGTCAAATGTAAATCGATAATTACGTAATTATTTTCAGATTTGAGATAGGCCTAATGATAATCTTCTTGACTTTTTGCCTTTTGGTGCATAGAGAAAGCTGAGCTGATGAATAAGCAGATATCTACGTTTTTCAAGCCCTCGGGTCTAGAGCTAGCTGCTAGAAAAAGGGTAGAAGTATACAAAACAAAAAAAGAAATGAAGCCAGTCATTAAATAATCGACTAATGCCATAAAACTCATATCTACGCGCAATCAAAGTGACCCCTACTTTACGGTTTGCAGGTGCATTGAGTGAAAAGCTTAATATTCTTTAAACCCTCGACAGGAATAGGGCGATCTGGGATATGAACAGATTTTAATCATAAGAATACGTTTATCAGGCTCTTAGTCATGCCCACTTCAAAGGGTTTCTCGGTCTGTGTTCTAGTCTGATCAGATTTAATCAATAAGTATCTTATCCTGAAGTGCTTCAAGCCAACATGGAAGATTTTTCTCTCCTTATGCCAAGAAATCTATAGAAGTTGTAAAAAAGAAAATATATATATATATAAAAAGCAAATAAAATTCGACTTGCTTATTTCACAAGAAAGCAAAAGCAAACGTAATTTTATTTTACGAGGGTAATAGAAAAGTAAGCTCAAGTGGGTTGCTAGTTTATTGTTAAACAGAGATCGATATGTCATGAAGTGTATCTGAGAAAATGACGTTTATGGAGGAATGTTAATTTATATATCTGCATGTGTGTACATGGAAACACACACACACACACACACACACACACACACACACACACACACACACACACACACACTTCAAACTGCTGTTTGGGCTTTTCTGCTTGCAAACGATGGTGAATGTTACATGTCTGACGATTGTGGGTTTTTTTCTTTTTTTATTGATCACTATCCAAATCTTTCCGTTTGAAGTCAGCCTCTGTTATTCCAGCTGTCATTTTCGAGTCAATATCTTTACTTGAAAACTTGTGATCTTGATAATTATCACGTGGCAGATCATGACCAATAAAACCGAATATTTATGACGTGCTCAGGGGCAAAACGTATTCTCATCAAAGAAATTAATGCTCTATTTCCAGGCAATATTTTCTCTCTGACTCTGGCACTGCTTCTAGACATAACAACAGTCAGTTACCCAAAAAACCTCTTTTTTTTTCTCCAAAACTGGTTCTCAAGGTTTTTAGATATGACTACAAGTGGAGAAAGCTGGTTGCAAAGTCTTCAGTGGCGCTCCTACGGTTGACCAGGAATAGGTTAAGGGGAAGGTAATGTTTAATTAACTTCTCTTCAGAACTCCCCATGACTTTCAATCCTAGTGCAAGTTTCCCTCACTTTCCATTCTGATTCTCTGGTGTTCCATTTCTATAGGTAGTTGTCAAAGTCAAAGTCAAAGTAAAACTTTTATTTTCAGATGGTACATTGAATAAGCAGTGCATTTGCTTTTTTTCATCAAGCCATCTATCTAAAGAAAAAAAAGAGAGAAAAAAGATAATATATATATGCAGACATAGACTAAAAAACCTAATCAATGATAAACCATACAAAATTGTATGTGTGTGTGTGTGTATTTGTGTGTGTGTGAGAGAGAGAGAGAGAGAGAGAGAGAGAGAGAGAGAGAAGAGAGAGAGAGAGAGAGAGAGAGAGAGAGAGAGACAATGACAATGAGAGAGAGAAGTCAAGTCAAGTCAAATTCATTTATTTCGAGGATAATAAAAGAGTTTGACGTGTGTGTGTATGGGGCCCCGGGGGGGGTTGTTTATGTGTGTGCGTGCAAGTATTCAGTTCATCAGAACCATTCCTCTTTTCTTACCATTATAAAATATTGTGTGTTCTACATAATACATCTTAGAACCATACTCAAAGTATACATGATTATCTGCTTTACTCATTTTTGCAGTTTGGAAGTCGTGGCTGCATTAAAATAATTGTCGTTATAATTATAATATAGGCTAGGCATTTGCACCGTCATTTGAGTCAGCTAGCTGCTGCAAAACTTACCTATTCAAAGAGTAGTACACAATAACTGATGTCTTTAACGTCTGTCAAGTGTACTCTTCTTTGTAGTCCCTCTACACGCTCTGTGTGTGTGTGCCCGCGTGCGTGCGTGCGTGCGTGTGTGTGTCTGTGTGTGTGCGTGCGTGCGTATGTGTGCGTGTGTGTATGTGTGTGTGTGTGCGTGCGTGCGTATGTGTTTGTGTGTGTGTGTTTGCGCGTGTGGGTGTGTGTGTGTGTGTGTGATAATGTGTGAATGGAAGACAGAGTGGAGAGGGATATATTGTATTTGTGAGAATTTGTGAAAATTTGTCATAAATTAAGATTCAATAGAGCTGCCTGCATATTCGTGTGAAGCGCACATGGCTTTCTATAAGTCTTTGAGGAGATGTGTTAGATAGAGACTGTTGATTTTAAAATGATAACTATCATTGTTATGTTTTCGTCATTATTGTTGTTGTTGTTATTATTATAATTACCATGATGATGATGACGATGACGATGGTGGTTGGTGTTGTAATAGTGGTTTTTCATTATTATTATTATTATTATTATCATCATCATCATCACTATTATAATTATAACATATTAGTGTATTTTTATCATTATCATCAATGTTGCTATTGGTATTATTTTCATCATCATCATCATCATCATCATCATCATCACCATCACCATCACCATCATTATAGTCACCATCAATTTGCAGTCGTTTTATTTTGGAATAATGATCCTTACCATAGTTTATATTTTACACTGGTTCTTATTTTGTGTGTTTTTGTGTTGTCGAAATGTTCATAGCAGAGCACGTTATGGTTTTGTTGTTTTTAATGTCAACTATCCAGGAGGGGGGGGGGGGGGTGTTCAGATGCATTTTAATCTCTGAACTCATCATTTTCGTCTAAACTCTTTCTACCATCAACAAATAGTAAGTTATTTTTATTTAAAGTAAACTAGGTTGGTCAAAAAGAAATAGGATACGGTCTAAGCATTAATTTTGCACGTAAATGCCAGTGCATGAAGTGTTCTATGTGCAATTGTATTGTTATTGAAAAAAAAGGTGAATGTACTGTTGATTATATTTTACGATAACATCCAATGAAGGTAAATTATCCACATGTGTATACTTTTGATTTATCTTGTTTGTGTATATGTACAAATGGTATAATAGTGTCACTCTATAAACTCGCTTCATTGTTGTAAAGAAAGCCCGCTTAACTTACATGTGATTGTACTTGTACTGCTGCATGTACATACACAAACTTTAAATGCATACAGTGTATATGCGTGTACGTCAGTGTGTGTATGTCACTGTGCGCGGCATGTGTGCGCGAACCTTTATTTATGCATGCGCAATTTAATGTATCAAGTGTGTATGGTTCATACATGCTTTGTAATGTCTGATTGTACTAGTGGTGTACTGAATTCAGAATAGATGTACATGAACTGTGCTGTTCACCATTCATCAGACGTTGAAGGCTGTCATGATTCACGTGTAATCAGTATTTACAAATTGATCTTTTTCATCGGTCCCTAGCATTTGTGTGTCACAATTCTTAGATAAATCATTGTTTCATGTTAACTGTCTGTCCATATTGGTTCAGAAAATCAATCATATCCACATAGCATCAACAAGCTCAAAGCTTTAAGTCTGCCCATAATCAAGTCAGGAGGTAACTCTCTTGATAAGCATCACAAAGACTGAAGATAATAATAATAATAATAATAATAATATATGGAATTTATATAGCGCTGAATCTTGTAAAGCAACAAATCAAAGCTGATATGTGGAAAGGTCGAGATGTATCTTCTAAGTAATGCTATTGAGAAAAATCCATTGTCTTATTTTGGCATATTTGTGAGACAGACAAAGTATATTGTGGGCTTGCTTCGAAGATTCCAGAAATAAAACACATGTCATAATTTTATTTGTAAGAAAGATGAAAATTACCATCACCGGTAAAATGCTTCAGTTCCTATGCCAGGAATACCTCCTAAAATGCTTTAACAACAACAACAAAGCAGCAATCAGACAATAGAGAAAGTATAGCGGTTTGCTTTTGGGGTTGTTTGTTTGTTTTTTCGTTCCTCGGCTAGAGCTCCGAGGCTCACCAATGGTGAGGTTTCTGTGCATACGGACCGTTTCTTTCCTCGCTGTTAATGTAGCCGTACTTCAGCTTCGGGGCTACAGTTAGGAAATGAACCTATCAGGTTTGCCAGGGCAGACGTGATGTACCTCTCTGCTCTTTCAGATTGTCGTGGGTTCTTTTGGCGTGCGCAAGTCTGCAAGCACACGTGGGTGGCTGGTTAAGAAGACTCTCCTCAAATAAACTTGATATTCAGCTCGATTTTCTTCGTCCAACTGGGAAGTCATGGCAAGGGTTGGAAATCAAACCCAGAACCTCACGGTCTACTTGCTAGGCATGTGGACGTCTAAACTATCCTGCCACCTTCTTTCCCAAAGAAGACGAAGAAGAAGAAGAAAACTTAGCTCAAAACTCACTTGAAAAGCAGCCGGGCCCATTTTCTGAGTTATGAAGTTGGGTTAATCGTGACGTCAAGTTAACATGGCAGATATTTAAGTTTATTCCCATCCACTGAAACCAATACACACATGAACTCTATATCTACACTTTTATCACAATTTTTGTTTTGTTTTGCGTGGACGGGGTGGGAAAATGTGGACATTGCCCGTGGGGTTATCGTTTACCTTCATAACCCCACCCCCAACACACACATGACAAAATTTACAAAACTGCATACACAAGGGGACTGGATGTAATAAAAACACATGAGTGCTTATTCCATTGTACTCAAAAGAAAAGAACGAATAAAGTCTTCAAATCTTTAGAGTCTACATATGTAGTTTTCTGATCCAAGGGACATAATCAATATCATACTTCACACTGGCAGTAGTTGTTCTTCCCCCCTCCCTTTCCTACTCTTCCTAATTCATTTTTCCTTCACGTAGGCAGTAAAACTTACACTGACCTGTAGTGGTTGAATGTGCGTTCTGCGAGTGTTAACAAGAAGAAGTCGGCATGGTGGTGTTCATCGTATAAATACTTATCTTTTTATGCTCATGACTTTTTGTTAGGTGGCACTTTCAAACATCACCTGTGTATCTATATAATACAATATAGGCTACATTTTTACAAGAACAAACACACACAAAAGTGAGACCACAATACCCAAGTATTTGGCAGAACAAAGCTTTGGTTTGCTTAAAACTGTCCTCTAGCGAAAATATGGGTCAGCTTGATCTAAACATTCTGAATTTACGAAATGTTTCTTTTTTTTTAAATTAACCCATGGGCCTTCTACCCTCTTGTTCCTTTAACTTTTTCCTCGGCCTTTCATCAAAAGGTGAGATTTTGTGTATGCGCACAGCTTTTACCCACCTTTAAGGCAGCCACATTCCGACTTCGGGGCCCTCTTGTTGTTCTAATCTTTCAGAAAAGAATACTAAGCTGGCTCTTCTATATCAAACCTTGTAGAGTATGGTTCTTTCTTTCTTGCTTTCTTGCTTAGTGTCTGTTTAAGGGGTCTGTCTGTATTCTAGTTTAGTTCAGCGTAAGCCTATTCCGAGTAATGTTCTTCTTTACACATTTCATTGAGAAATGTCACCAGACTTGTTCCAAAAAAAATATATAATATATACACAGATCCATCTAATCTTTATTTTGCTTTTAAGATGGTTGGGAAAAGACAGATAATGTAATGAAAGCATGTAATCGATACCCCCCTCCCCTCCCCACCCCCACCCCCCCCCCCCCCTCCAAAAAAAAAATCGAAGTAAATAGTTTTGAACTTTTGAGGGATCATTTTTACTTCTTAATCCCATTTTTTCATTGTCATGAGTTGATTGTATATTCACGTGTCGAGATCAGCATTTTATACTTACATTATGAATGTAGCTCTCTCTCTCTCTCTCTCTCTCTCTCTCTCTCTTCTCTCTCTCTCTCTCTCTCTCTCTCTCTCTCTCTCTCTCTCTCTCTCTCTCTCTCTCTCTCTCTCTCTGTGGAAATGTTATACAACACTAGACTTGGGGTTTTGTGTGTGTGTGTGTGTGTTTATTTTAAACGTGTGTGGATGTCCAGTTTTTTGTTTGTTTGGGTTTTTTTTCGTTTTCAGCTTTCTTGGTGTAGTGTAAATGCTGCAAACGGAATCAAGTCTGATTTTTATTTTTTGTTGTTGTTGTTTTTTGTTTGTTTTTTGTGCGAGGTGTTGATATTGTATTCATTACACAATGTATAGTCAAACTGTCGAGTGAATTTTCTTCTTTTTTCTTTTTTTGATAAAAAAAATTCTGATCCAGATAACTTGACAGTATCTGGTTTGGATGATAATTTTTTTTATTCATGTTTTCATGTTGCTTTTGTTATTATTATATTTTTGTCATGTTGTTGTTGTTGTTGAGTTGTACAAACTGAAACAATAAACAATGATAAAACTAATGCCGGTGTTTTTGAGTGTCAACTGTCGACTGTTGTATGAAAGAGACCGAAAACCCCTGTCAGGATAGTTGTTGTTGTTGTTGTTGTGTGTTGTGCGTTCCCCAGCTTAACACTCTGGGGGTCACCCAGAACATGCACTCTGACTCACTCATCCCACCTGGGAATCACTGTGAGACTGAAATTGCACACTGAATGAAAAGTTTTTGTGTATGACTGTTTTTAAGTACCTCGCCGTAGAGGCAGCCATATTCGACTTCAGAGGAGTCAGGATACTTTGTCTGGTTGTTTCCCCAAAGCAGAAAGACAGAGAGGGATAGAAAAGAGGGAATTCCTTCCACATCATTTCATGAAGGTGGGGATGCTATTAGAAAAAAAATTCTGACAGACCCCGGGTATCCCCATGAGGGGGGTAGGGGGAGGGACGGTACAGTCCCACCTCTTTTTTTTTTCTTTTTTTTTGTTTAACTGATGGATTCGAGGAAGCTCAAATGGTGCTGCTCGCATACTCCTTAAAACTCCAACAGAAATGCAACTGTCTTATTTATGAGTCAATTTAGTACGAAGAATTCATGAATCAGCTTCCCACCCCACCCCCAACCCAACCCAACCCCATCACCCCCCCACCCCCATACACACTCACACACACACACACACACACACACACACACACACACACACACACACACACACACACACACACACACACACACACCTTTCCTCACAGATTTTTCCCGCTCCGTGTTCTTTTCCGATGAGATTTAATCAATAAATCTGTTCCCGAAGAGAGCGCCTCAAGCCAGCATAGACTATATTTGTCTTAGATTTTTATACTTTTTTTTCTTTTTTTTTTCTTTTTTTTTTTTTTTGGGGGGGGGGCTAATAAATCTTTCTCAGAAGTTTTTTTTTTATCCCTAGCACAATACGATGAGCTTATCCAGGGAGTAATCTCAGAGTGAGTTGTTGCTTTTCTGATCCTTAGAGATCGAAGTGTCATTCGGTGTATCCAAAGTTCTCAAGTTTACGTGGGGGAACACGGCAAAAGTTCTATGTGAGGCAGCGGGTACACTCACACATATATCTAGACATACACATACGTGCGCATGTAGATAAGAACGTACGCGCACGCAAGCCCAGACATGTGTGTACACCACACACATATACACACGCACACACGTGCGTACTTATGCACGCGCGCGCGCGATCACACACACACACACACACGCACGCGCGATCACACACACACACACACACACACACACACACACACACACTCACACACGCACCCGCACATTAACAGCTGTCTTCTTCTTCTTTCGAGCCAGAAGGCCCATAGAGCCGGAGCTTATCCCGGTTTCTGTAGCGTTAAGCGAACTGATGGTTTTTCATCACCCCTGTGACAGGACGCTAGTCTGTCGCCAGATACTTCCCCAGCAGAGCTGGTACCCACTTGTACACCTGGGTGGAGTGAGGAAAATAGGAGTAAAGTGTCTTTCCCAAGGACACAACACCGAGCCGAGCGGGGATCGAACCCGCGACCTCTGGATCACGAGTTGACCGCCTAAACCACTCGACCACGGTGCCTCCTAACAGCTGTCTTGCACCTTACTTAATCTTGTTTTCTGTCTGTATAAAATAAAACACAACACACACACACACACACACACACACACACACACACACACACACACACACACACACACACACACACACACACCAAGTACATTTTCTTTTCTTGTCAAGAAAGTCACTTTAACTGCACATAACAATCGCTGCTGTGTGGTGTGCATAGTTATGTACAAACCGTATTATTTTCATTATGTTGTGCGCCAAGCGTGTACATCACTGTGTCCGAGTGTGCACGTATGCATAAAGCTTCAGAATTGATTTCATGTCTGCAAATTAAATCAGAGGAAGCCTTCTGAATAAGCTAAATTAGCACTATATACCAACAACAGTGAGGGACCACATAGGTATTTCTCAGACACCGAATTTGTTTGGAAGAAAAGTGGAAACGCTATTGTAGAGACATGCCTTTGGTGTCTGTTGGACAGAAAGGAAGGTATGATTTATACCGTAAAAGATTGTGGTCAGTACACCAGATACACAGTATCTACAGCGTAGATGCAACAGGAAGAAGAGCCAGTCTCAAGCTCAAAGCCAAAAAGACCAAAGTGCTGCATGTTGCCAGAACTAGCTGCCAAACAGCATGAAATACAGATTGACAAAACTCCTCTAGAAAATGTCAAAGGCTTTAGATAGCTCGGCTCAGTCATAACAAATGACAGATCATGTACCAAGCAAATAAAGACAAGACTAGACATGGCTAAAAGTAGAATGATCCAACTAAATAACATCTGGAAAGATCGCAGCATTCTTTACCAGCTGAAAATGAACACAATGAAATGCCTAGTATTGCCCGTCATGTTATTATGGCAGTGAATCCTGGACACAAAGAAAAGACGATGATCAAAGAATCGAAGCAGTGTGTGTGTATGCGCGCGCGCGCGCGCGCGCGCGCGCACGTGTGTGTGTTTGTTTGTAGAAAGCTGCTCTGAGTCAGTTGGACAGGTAAAAGAACCAATGAAAGCATAAATTATAACACGAACTGGGAACAAGAAGAACACTTCTTACTTTAATAAGTGAAATGAAAACTTAAGACATGTAGGCCATGCGCTGTAAAACCAAGATATACGGACCTCATGAACACTGTCTTCCAAAGCAAGATCGAGGGAAAACTATAAATACAAGAAAGGGGGAAAAAAGGCAGACCACCAGTGTTTCTACCCTTGGCATCATCACCGAATCCTGTGGCATGAGAATCCATGAAGTCAGCAGGACCAGAGAAGACCGGAGTAAATGGAGAAGAAGACTCGTGTCATTGTCATTGGGTGTGATGGCTTAACGCCGAACTCGGTGATGGCGACAGGTGGGACAGGTGAGACGCCAGCTACCTCAGCAAACCTCTGTGCAGATGTCGGAGCCTCTTTCAGTAAGTGTCCTCACATTCTGGACATTGTATGCTACCTAATGTCCT
>CM054136.1:20353206-20393206 GCA_028751875.1 Rapana venosa | reverse complement strand
GAGAGAGAGAGAGAGAGAGAGAGAGATAGAGCATGGTAAAAGATTAAATTTACCAAAAACATTTTCGCCCTGCCCTCACAAAAAATCGCGAAAACTGACTTATAAAAGTACATAAAAAGACAGTGTTAATCTATAATTATTAAAAAGAACAAAACTGAAAGTGTTAAATCCAGATTTCACAATATAAGATGATACAACCCCCCGCCCCACCCCACCCCCCACCCCCTATTAAAAAAAAAGTAATAAAATAAAGGGTGGCGCTGCTCTTGTGGAGACGCGCTCTCCCTGGGGAGAACAGCCCGATTTTTAAGCAGAGAAATCTGCCGTGACTTTAAGTGGTATGAAAAATGAAATTAACCAGAACATGTGCTCAATTCAGACAGACAAGTAATGGAAAAAAACAAAACAAAGGTAAGAATAACGATTTAGACAGTGATGTGTGTGTGTGTGTGTGTGTGTGTGTGGTGTGTGTGTGTGTGTGTGTGTGTGTGTGTGTGTGTGTGTGTGTGTGTTGTGTGTGTGTGTGAAGTCAAAGTCAAAGTCAAACTTTTATTTTCATATGGTACATTGAATAAGCAGTGCATTTGCTTTTTTTCATCAAGCCATCTATCTAAAGGAAAAAAAGCGAGAAAAAAAGGTAATGTATATGCAGACATAGAATTTTTTAAAAACCTAATCTACGGTAAACTATACAAATCAAACAAGAAAACCAATAACATATGCATATGTGGAATTAAAAACAAAACAACAAAAACAGAAAAATATTAAACCATACATTTCAAATAATTTTAAAATCTTGAAAAAATATCCGTCATAACACAAACAAGCAACAATGAAAAACCAAACCAAAACAAACAAAGAAGACAAAACAGAATAAACATTTTTAAAAACCACACCAACTGCTTCCCTCATGTGGCTGAAAATATTAAATCTGATGAAGTACTAGATTTCATTATTCTGTTTGGCAAGTTTTTTATATATAAATGTAGAATCAATCAAACTGTTCCAAGCATTCACATATTTTTAAGAGAACTAAACACAAAGTTTAAAATTGATATGCATGCAGCTTATTTGAATATGACTTACCATGTTTTCCAGAGAAGATGGCTCCCATATATGAGCTTAGTTGAAGCATGAAAAGAACCCTAGAGGGAAGTGAAAAGCAGGTAAAAGTATATAAAACAGACACGCAGTCTCCACAGACCAAAAAAAAGTTGTAAACAAGGAATAACTGTACGAACTACTTAATACAGGTTTTGATATCACTTGTTATAATATGTGGCTTGTGGAATACGTCCTTAATATATACACATCCAAGGCATATATATCTTATCTGGATTTTTGCTGTTTGTTCTTTTTTCCATGCTGCACATCCAAGAGTCTCTTGCTCTGATTGAGTCTGCATCAGTGCAGACATGTATGTTTATCAATGTATGTATGTATGTATGTATGTATGTATGTATGTATGTATGTATGTATGATTGTATGTATGTATGTATGTATGTATGTATGTATGTATGTATGTATGTATGTATGTATGTATGTATGTATGTGTGTGTGTGTTGGATTGTATGTATCTATGCATGTACCTATGTATATAATATAAAATTTTGGATGTAAAGATTATTATTGTTATTAGAATAATATGCTTGTATGTTTGGTAGATCTGTTTGTTTCTGTATTTCCTTCAGTGATCATGTTTCTATACACAATTATGTATGATTCAGAAAGGGAATGTTGGTAATGATGATACTGGTCTCGTCTTTGCTCTAGATCATGAGTTTTTCGGGGGGGGGGGGGGGGGGGGGGGGGGAGTATGCCCATCTTTTCATACTATACACGTACTGAATGTAAACGGAAACTTAATACAAGGGAAATAACCACGTACAAACGAATGGACGTTCTTTTCATTCATTGTTTCCCTTATATTACGGAAATCATTCCAGGACATACATTCTTACATATGCACCAGTTAGAACAATAGCAAATCAACACAAATCAATCCTGGGCACTGAAGTGTTAAATCGAGTCACTAGTAGCCAGAAATGTCATCCTAAAGTGTGTCGTTCTCTTCCGTAACTATCGGAAATTGCCGAAGTCGAGTTCCCACAATGCATAGGATAGTAGAACTGAAAAAGAGGCCAAGTAAATTCTAAATTTAGCTACTAACCTTGCAGAAGGAATTTGACTTCGGTCAAGATCGAATCTGAATCATTGAAAATTTAAGTCATCCTCTAAATTGAACTATTTTTTTGTAATCGAAGACGATACAACAGATGCATTAAGAGACTTTATTTAGAACAGAGGATGCATAGGAAAAGCATACAGCGCATCTTTCATACGTAGCCAAATCATCATGAGGGCGGCCATTTTGTCTGCTACAAATACTAAACACTGAAAGGAAGTGGGGTTCTAACGCTAAGACAGAAAATGACATGAAAACGATAACTTCTCAGAGGGGAAAACAGTTAAATGATTGTAATTTCTAAGGCAAAATATGCCGAGAAATCGTCGAGAAGATACAATTTATGAAGAATACGACGACAGATCATATGCACAGTATTCTCAAAGCGGCGAACATGTCCCTCGTGGCTCGGCTCGCTACGACGAATACAATTATGACAGGCCCATTAATAGCCCACCGACAAGTTCAAGATACAAAAAGAAAAAGAAGAAGAAAGGTCACAAAAGGGATAGGTCTTCAAAGAGACATTCCCAAAGTCAAAACGTCCACTTGACATACGATGATATCAGCTCAAACTCAGACTTTTCCGCCTCTGCGAGTCCCGACTTCTCTGCCCCAGTTTCTGGAAGAACAGACTTTGGAAATGATAGACCACAAGCATCATCTTTTGGAAACATTCGTTCAGCGTCTTACGCCGATCAAGATCGCTATGGTGTTCCCGGAAGCCCTTTCGCTGAGACACCGGGACATCGAACATCGAAGTCGAGAAAACGATCCCGTAAAGAACACCATGCATCACCCTCAGATCAGTGGGACGAGAGTTTAGACTCGTGTGACAGAAAAAAACATCGTGCTAAAAATGACAGTTCAAGTCGACGACAGTCCAGATCGAAAGATGGTGTTCGTGGTCACCAAACACCAGATTCGCCAGACCCTCCCAAAGCTGCTTTACCAAAATCTTACACTGATCTGCCCAAGGCATACAGTTCCAGAGGTGCCAGTCCGTCACAACGATCTGCTGCCTTTCCTCGATACACATCACGAAGCCCATCACCGTACTTCGACGATGGATGGAGGGAACGAGGAAGAAGTCGGAGCCCATTGGCAGGAAGCAGATCGAAAGGCAAGAGTAGAAGGTAAGTCGATTGCAAATCTGTGTTGTAGATCAAGTATGATTTTAATTACGTTGTTTTCGTGTCTCTTTGTAGTTTCCCTGAGTGTTAAAACATTACTATCATCACTGTTACTTTCACGTGGGGGGCCGTGCTCTCCCCCTTTATAATAATTTATAGAAACCCTCCACATCTTTCATACTCACCTTTGCCCCTCACATTCGCCCACCTTCCCCATCGCAACTGATAGCTATAGCTTTTGTGCTTTGTTGTTTTAGTTTCAGTTTCTGTATTCAAGCCTCATTTGCTCTGTAACAAACTGTCTCTCTTCACAGCAACTAGCATGCATACTCTTGTTCAGCATTATTCTTTTAAAAGTTAATAATTAACACATTGTCACACATCAGTCACTTTTTTGCACAGTTGTTCCTTAATGCAGTTTTTAACATTTCATATGCATGTGCATGTACCAATACAATTACAATATAGGTCCAACATGATGTGTTTGCATGAAGACTCATAATGCAACACAAGTTTTTTTCTCTCACAGTCACACACATTGATCTCTCTCAAGTCGCACACACACACACATACATACACACACACACATTGACATACACACAGGCACAATAGCCTAGAATATTATGCAGGCACACATGCGCGCACACACACTCACACACACAATGACACACACACACCACCCACAGGCACTTATTTACTTGCGTCAAGCACAAATTCACCTTTTTTTTGTAAAGTACGACCCTGAGACTAATAGATCTTTTTACTTTCCCATTGATTTGCAATTGTGCAGGTTCCACTTTTAGCATAGTGTTCAATTGTTCTGTGTTTTTGTTCTATTTGCATTTCTTTGCCAAGTTTTTGCCACATATCATTTGTATTTTTGGGAATGAAAATTTAGACACACTCACATTTTTTAATTACCAGGACTTAAATTCTTTGCTTTCAACTTATTCAAGCCCTCATTTCAACACTCCTAGTCCTACTCCACCTCTTGTCTAATAATCACTTAAAAGTTAAAATATCACACACATGCACACACAGTGACACACACATGCGCACACACAGTTACACACACACACACACACAGAGTTAGTGAGTTACAGAGCTGTACACACAGACACACACACAGTGACACACACACAAATTTAATATGAATTTTTAGTTTTTTATCCACCATTGTGCAGGCTACACTCATAGCATATGTTCACACATAAGTTTTAAGTAGAAATTACTAGGCTTCTGTCCACATCAATTCCATTATCCTCAGTTCTGATAATTTAAGAATAAGAGTTTCAAAATAAGATAAAGAGGAACTAACTAACTTTGTTATGTAACTGACACTGTACATGTATGCATGCACTCGCATTAATTAGTCACACTTAATGACTCACACATACATGCATAATGTGCGCACGTGTGTGTGTGTGTGTGTGTGTGTGCATGTGCGTGCTTGTTGTGGTGGTTGTTTTGTTTTCGTTTGTGGTTTTTGTTGTTATGTTTAGTTGTTTCTTTGAGGTTTTCTGTGTTTTTTGGTTTGGTTGGTTTTGGGGTTTTTTGGTTTTGTTTTTCACTTTTTGTTGTTTTTTGTAGGTGTACTTTTAAAAGGTTTTTATGTTTGTTTTATTTGTATGGCTTATTTTTAGGGTTTTTAAAATTTGATGTATGCATACATATTCATATCAATTATTATTAATTATCATTATTTTTTGTTCAGATGTATCATATGGCTTGATGAAAAAAAGCAGTTACTCTGCAAGCTTATTTGGTGTACATACCATAGGAAAATATATGTGTATACCTTTGACTTCCAAGTTAACTTTTCACACACTCACACACACACACACACACACACACACACACACACACACACACACACACACTCACACCACTTTCTTTTAAGTTACAGTTCAACACATACACTGATACAGTCACATGCACACAATACAGAACAAACATAAATATTAATTTTTATAAATTTTTGCTTTTTGTCCATCATTGTGCTCAGTGACTCACACACCAAACACATGCATGAGTTTGTATTTTTAATTTAAATTGGGTTCCTGTCCACATCATTTGGCTGAGTTGCATGTTGATTGTTGTTTTCTGGGGGTAAAACAGGTAGCCTAATCTAATGTAGTAATGATTCATTTAATGTAAATTATTTATCAATTATTCTTTCACTAGTTTCACTTTCACAGTTTCAGTCTCAAGCAAATTTAGGTAGAACCTACTCACTAAAAGTATATTTGAGATAAAAAAAACAAACAAAAAGAAAATGAATAGGGTGTGTTGATAGATAATAGGAAATAATATATCTATAATCTTAATTGTAGTTTTTATTAATTCATGTAACTTGATCTGTATATTATATAAAGTCTCTTAAAGGTAGAATGTCAAATTAGCGAAGATGCCTTTAAGCTTAACAAATCCATGCTGTTTTGTTCTTTTAGAGGTGGGCTTTTTTATGTAAAAACAAATTATTTGTTAAACTTTTTCTCAATTTCTTACTTCAGGAAGAAGAAGCATTCTTCTACTGGCCGAGAGAGTAGTAGTCATGGGTCAAAGTCCAAACGTGCCAGTAAGAGGGCGCTGGATTCATCACGGTCATATGGATCTAGAGAGACCTCCTCCTATTATCGGACATACTCCCAGAGCCCAGAAGAGGATACGTCACATGGAGCAAACTTCTCTCGAAGCGGCATCAGCATGTCTGAAGCCAAGTTTTCTACAACGTAAGTGATTCTTGGGGGGGTTTCCTGCTCTCCCATGCCCTTTTTTTTTTGTTTGTTATGATCAGATTTATGTGTATGCTCTGTATTATTATAGGATGTCATGTGTATTACAAGTGTGTCTGTAGATCTATCATGTAATGATGTATTGATGGTTATTTAATTTATGTCATTTGTCCTTTCATGGGTATTTCATTTAGGAGTTGAACTTGCAGGGTCTTTAGTTTTAGTTTGGGGGTGGGAAGAGGGGTTGCATAAGTTTAAGAATTTAGGTACATTATTGACCAGGCGATTTTGTAAATTTTGTCATCAATTTTCAAAAGGAGGTGCAGGTTTTAATGTGTGCACAAGATGTAAAATTTGTCATCTGTTCCCACCAAGACACGATGGCCTACTCTTCTAAAACACAGTAAAAGGATAGATTTTAAATTTAATATATGTGCGCAAGATGCACCGACACAATGGCCTACTCTTTGAAAAAGAGGAATAGGTTTGCATAGTGGTACTGATAGCATTCTCAATGATGAACTGATGTGCCAAGATAAGGAAGGAGAAAGTTTTCATGCTGAAGATGGATTGATTAAATAAAGCTTTCATTGCTGAGAGTATCAGTACCTGCAGTGCTCTGTAACTTATAAATTTAAAACAAAAATGCTTATTAAGAAATTCCAAGGCAAGGCATTAAGATATGGCGCAGTGGAAGCAATGGTATAATATTCATTTGATTTTAAATAGTTCTTATTGTTCATTTTCTTCCATTTCTGTCAATCAGGTTGGCTGCTGAACTGTCCAAGCATAAACGTGCACGAGAGCTCAAGAAATCCAAAAGTTTGGGTATGGCTGCTCAAGAGCCATCGCAAACGCCGGGTAAAGACACCGGCTCACTCGTGGGTACCCCGCTGACGCCTGGTGAAAAAGACACCGGCTCCCTACTGGGAACTCCAGTGACACCGACAGGAAAGGACACGAGCTCCTTGATGGGCACCCCTGTGACCCCAGCTGGGAAAGACACAAACTCACTGTCAGGCACCCCACTAAGAGATGTGGGCAAGCTGGAGTCTGACAATGACCCTTCCTGCTGCAGCACCCCATCACTGCCCCCCAGGATTCTGGAAAAGGTATGTGGGGAGAAAACTTTTGTAGAAAAAGTAATATTTACTATGCTGTCTTTTTGCTCTGTTGCATCACTCGTCTTGATCGTTGGAATTAGTGTTGTGTTTTTGTTTTTCAGTTTGGGTTTTGATTCTGATCTTCTTCTTTTTTTTTTCACAATTGTCTCTGTTGTCCTGCTCTTTTTCAGGATAGATTGCCTTTTTATGTAACATGAATGTTGATTTGATTTGGTGAACTTAAGATTTCCAAAACACTGACTTACAAAAATAAGGGGAATGGATTGCAGAGTGACAGGGGCCAAGACCACTCGGATGTGGAAGGACGAAGACAGCATTCGCCTGCGGGCATCACTCCTGCTGCATCCCGCTCCTCCTATATCCCCACTCCACCACCCAGCAACACCGCTCCTCGGCACATGCACACGGCATCTCCAGGGATCCAGGGCAGTGGAAACAGTACAAACAGCGCTGCTCCCCCAGGGCCCGGTGAGAAAGCAATGAAGAAGGAAATGCCAGGGAAGGCCAATGGAACCAAGTCCTCTCTGCTCCAGCTACCCCTGCCTGAGATGCCTGAGGAAGCTGAAAGCAGCCCCATCAGGTAAGGGTTCTGTGAGGCTTTTTGCTGCGGTGATAATATTCGCATGCTGTACCTTCTGCTGTCTTGTATGAATGAAACTTGGGTAGTTTTTTTCTTTTTGGGCTCTGTGTGGGAGAGAGCAAGCGGTACTCTGTGTAAATATTGTGGCTTTAAAAATATTCATGTTTTGTTTACATGCGTGTATTTTCAGTGATATAAATTTCCCTGAATGTTACAGAAATCTATTGAAAAATAATTTCAAGGAGTAACAAGTAAAGTAAACAGCATTCTGGAAAAGAGCATTGCAACTTTCCTTTTTGTTAAGTATGAGGTGTTTTGAGATAATCAAACAAATTAACAGAAACCTGTTGTTTTAGTGGGCTGTGATACTTTGTTGACAAGTGTCTGCTGTGTTTGATACTTTGTTGACATGTGTCTACTGTGTTTGAACTTTAGATAGTTTGATTTAATGTAATTAACTAGGTTGGGATGTTTTCATCTCAGTACTTTGTAACACTCTGAGCACAAAATGAGGGCAGTTTGGCCTCTGTGAAGTCAGTATAAAAAGAAAATAAACATTTTGATGGAAAGAATATGCTTGCACACAGCAATAGAAAATTGTATATGATGCAATTTTGGCAAATAGAAGCAAATAAAACCAGTTTGAAATTAATATTATAGTAAATAACACAGCTCAAAGGGTTGGTTTTTTTAAATTGCTGTAGTCTTCTCACACGTTGTTTAAGGGTGTTTTTTTGTGCAAACAAGTTGGAAAATGTAGCCATGAAATGGTAGTCAACACAGTCAGTTTTACTCAAAAGGTTAAGATTTAGTACAATATTTGCTAGCAGTTTTTGAAGATGTATTAATTTTCAGGGTATTTTGATTGATATAAGTTGGGGGGAGGGGGGACAGAGGGAGTGCTTATTGTTGAGTTGTTGTTTTTTTAAATGATTGATATCAACCTTTGGTTTTTTGGGTTTTTTAGGCATAGTACTACCAAAGAAAGTAAAATTTAAGTTGTTAAAATGCAGCCATCTGTTTACTCTGTGTTTTCTTTTTAGAGGAAAAAAGTCATAATTTTTTTTTTTTTTAAACAAAAGAAACGAAGCTGCTTGTTAAAAAAAAAAAGACAAAAAATCATACTGACGTTAAACTCCTTGATAATTTGGGATCACTATCTTGTCTTACTGCAGTGACAGTTTCAAGCCATTCTCACACAGCGTTGCCCCAAAACATGCCACGGGTCCTAAAAAGCCTGTCTCCCATGATGGTCGCAAAGAACCTGCTTCTTCGAAGTCAAAGCGCCCCCCTCGCATCATCGACCTTCCTATGCCTCCTGCAGTTGATGGGCCTGAAGAGGAGGACAATGAGTCAGGGGGAGGTACCCCTGGAGGGGACTCCATGAGGACATCGTCCAAAATCCGTTTGCCCAAGTAAGTTGTATGCTTTGTTCATTAATGAGGTTGGTGGTGTAATGACATTGCATCCATCTGGAATGTGGTCTTCAATTTTTGAGGGGGGGGGGGGTTGTTGTTTTGGTTCCTCTGCTAGAGCTCTGAGGTTCACCAATGGTGACATTTAGCATATGTGCCCATTTTTACGCACCATTAAAGTAGCCACGTTCCAACTTTGCGGATGAGCTTTGATTTGTATCCCATCCATAATCAGACTAAAGAATTGTCATCCACTTGATCATGAGTGGTAGTCTGGCTATTAGTCTTTTAGGATGAGACAATAAATTGAGGTCCTACATAGAACATATTTAGGTCATAGATTAAAGAAAGAACATAGAAACAGATAGCAGTAGTTGTTCCAAGCAGAGTTATCTCTAAAAAAAAAAGTTTGTAAATGGTTAGACAAGACAACAATAACAAAAAAAAAGAAATTCACTCACGGAGAGAGCTTGAATCTCAAACAGTCTAATCTACTGTGGTTGTATATGCTATCTAATGGATCTAGAATCAACAGAGTAATTGCTAAAGGTTAACTGTGTTTTGTTTGTTTATTAGTTTGGCTTTCTTTTTTTCTTTTTGGTGGGGTGGGGCGGGTGCTTTAGTTTTAACCTCTGCTTCATGGCAAATGTTATTTTATTTTCAGACTCTGTCAGCGACGTTTGGCTGACAAGAAGTTGGGGACTTGGGGTGACCGATGTGTAGATGTTTTCACTGATCTGGAAATCATTGGAGAAGGCACCTACGGTCAAGTGTACAAAGCCAAAGATACTGCTTTAGGTAAGGACTTTTGGATTTTCTTTTTTTCATTTGTTTAATGTATGAAGTAAAATGATACAGCTGATTTAAAAGATATTAAAGTTGTTAAAAATAATAATGATTCATTGTTGATGCAGTAATATATATGGCTTGGATAGACAGTCACTCCAGTCTTAGGATCTTCTCTCATTTCTGTTACTTACAGTCCATTGTAAGGTGGTGTTTCTACCTCATAGATGGAAAGCGTGTAGTCATGTTCATGATGGCCTGTACCAAAGCCTTGCACCATTTTTCATTATACCATGTTGTTGTCTGCAGGTACCTATGTAGCCTTGAAGAAAGTGCGCCTGGAGAACGAGAAAGAGGGATTTCCCATCACAGCCGTCCGTGAGATCAAGATCTTGCGTCAGCTGCAGCATCCAAATGTTGTCAACCTGCGAGAGATTGTGACGGACAAACAAGACGCTCTGGATTTTAGGAAGGACAGAGGTATCATGTGTTTTTTCGCATACTGTCATTATGTGTATGTGTAGGGGTTTTAGTCATTCAGTCAGTTATATCACATAAACACAGACGCTGTATCAGAGCTCAGATATATTTTCAAACTATGAGGGAAACTGTGCAAGTGAAGATTTTTTGTGCCTCGTCATGAACTGTGATATGTCACTTTTTGAGGTTTAAAAAAAAAAGTAATACCTTTTAAAGCCAGTACAGTTTGGTTCTCTCTGTCTCGCTTTGATGCTCTCTCTCTCTCTCTCTCTCTTCTCTCTCTCTCTTCTCCTTTATCTCTCTCTCTCTCTCTTCTCTCTCTCTCTCTCTCTCTCTCTCTATATATATATATATATATATATATAATATTTATGTGCTTCTTCTTCGTCATGTGCCAGGTCTGTTGCAGACATCGGCGATCATGGCCTTCCATTCCTCTCTGTTGTCATTTCTCCTGATGAGCTCATTGTTGGGGGATTCTTTCCTCGTTGCGTAGCTATTCAGACTGTGTATTTTGTGCGTTGTCTTCCTCTGTCTTTGGTACCACAAATCTTTCCACACAATATTTGCTTTTCTATTCCATCAGCTCTGTTTATGTGTCAAAAAATTGTAGTTGTCTTTTTCTGATGGTTTTGAGTAGGGATCTTTTGTACCCGGCCATTTCCATTACTTCTTCGTTTGACTTCTTTTCAGTCCATGATATTCTCATAATTCTTCTGATATACCACATTTCTGCTGCTTCAAGTCTTCTTTCGAGGTCTTTTGTCAGCGTCCAGCATTCACATCCATACAGATCCGTACATTTATGTGCTACATATTTTAAATGTTTATTGAACAAAGTCTGCAAAATTACCAGTGCATTTTTCATTTGAAAGGATCCTGAACTGCATTTTAGGTTTTGACCATCTGTGACGTGATAAGTGCCGAGCATTGTTTGCTATCATTTTTTTTTGTGTATGTGTGTGGTGGACCTAGTTTGACTAGTTGTGTGTGTGCCTGTAAGTGTGAGTGAGTGATTGAGATATAAATTCAGGAGTCTTTTGAGAGAAGATTTTTTTTTGGGGGGGGGGGGGGGGCAGCAAGATTTCATTCTTTCTATATTTCTTTTACTCATGGGGTTTTTTGGTGTGTTTTTTTACCCTTGACTAGGTTCCTTCTATCTGGTGTTTGAGTACATGGACCATGATCTGATGGGTCTGCTGGAATCTGGGATAGTGACATTTGAGGTGGGTCACATCGCTTCCTTCATGAAGCAGCTACTGCGGGGTCTGCAGTTCTGCCATCAGAAACGCTTCCTGCACCGGGACATCAAGTGCTCCAACATCCTCCTCAACAACAGGTTTGTCACAGACGCTTTTCTTTCGGGTTTAAGCTTATGTGTTGCATATTTGACTAGGTGTGTGTGTTTGTGTTAATGTTGATTTTCTTGTCTGTTTCCATGTATGTTTGTAGGTGCATATTTGTAATGAAGGTGTTGATTTCTGTACATTAACCAAATATTGGAGGACTGCAGCTTTATATGAAAATTGCCTTTTCATATGTAATAAGTATGATAAGTGGTCTAACTTGATCTGCCAGCAATGCCAGTAGACTGTTATCTTTTAATGGGAGGTAATATTGTGAAGAAGAAAACAAATCACCTCCCATGGACTGTTCACATTGTAGTAGTATTGCCCAGCACCTTTTCTTTTTTTTGTTTGTGTTGGGGAAGGGTAATCTGTGATATTGTAGTTAAACAATTAAAATTTCTTATAAGATATTTTTCAAAAATATATCAGTTCATTGGAAATCTCTTTTTTCAAATCAACCTTGTGGTACCAAACAAACAAAAAAAGAAAAGAAAAAAACCCAACAAACCAAAAATGCCTTTTGTTTGTCTTTCAGCAAAACCTTTAAAACCTGTGTGTTCCAGTGGGTGTATGTTAACAGTAGGCCTGTGGAGTAGAGGGTAACTAGCAGATACAAAGTCTTTGGTAGAGTGAAGACTGGCACCCGCAGTAACATGTCAGCGAGGGTAACTAGCAGATACAACGTCTTTCGTAGAGTGAAGACTGGCACCCGCAGTAACATAACATGTCAGTGAGGGTAACTAGCAGATACAACGTCTTTCATGAAGCGTTTTTGACTTGACTTGACTTGACGTGACGTGATGGCGGCATTGACAGAGGTCAGATCAAACTGGGGGATCTGGGGCTGGCCCGCCTGTACAACGCGGAGGACAAGGAGCGCCTGTACACCAACAAGGTCATCACCCTCTGGTACCGGCCCCCAGAGCTGCTGCTGGGAGAGGAGAGATATGGGCCAGCCATCGACATCTGGAGCTTGGGGTAGGTTTGCTCTGAAAAGGTTCAGTATGTCTTGCGCTGGGTTGGAGGTGTAGGGGGCTGGGGGAGAGTTACTGTGTGGTTTGAGTGTCAGAACGGTTGATGTGTGGTTTGAGTGTCAGAACGGTTGATGTGTGGTTTGAGTGTCAGAACGGTTGATGTGTGGTTTGAGTGTCAGAACGGTTGATGTGTGGTTTGAGTGTTGCGGTTGAACTTGTGGATTCGGAGGTATTTGAGGGTAGGCTAAAAGCTTTCTCAGGGTTTTTCTTTTTAAGGGTCTCCTCCCCCCCCCCCCCCCCCCCCCCCCCCCCCCCCCCCCCCCCCCCCCCCCCCCCCCCCCCCTCCTCCTTCAACCTGAAGATAACATTGGCTTTGACTCCATTTCCTTGAAAGTTCTTTGGATGAGGCTAAAAACTGAGGTCATGTGTGCTAATGTATGAACAACAATGTGCACACGTATTAAAACCCATCCTTTTTTTTTTTTTTCACAAAGAGGGGCCAGTTATGGCTGATGGGATGCGTAACACAAAACATACCTTGCACATATATAGTCTGTGACATGGAGCGTTACAGGCTCCACCATGTCCATTTTACCCAAGAAACACTGCCTGAAAAACTGTATGTAGTGCCTCAAGGGGTTGAGGAAGAAGTTGAGCCATATGGCATGCTGAATTGGAATGGAAGTGAATAACTGGATGATACTTTTGAAATTACAAATGTCAGTAAAGTTCAGGAGTAATTTAAAAACAAAAATACCAAAACTTGTTGATTACATGGGGATGGTTGAAGCGCTTTCAGTAAAATACTGAAATGGACAGACACCTGGTGAGAAAATCAGTGGGGGGGGGGGGGGGCAGTTTTCCAATTTCCAAGTCATATACGTTGCATATATCTTGTTATTCTCTTTAACATTGCTGAAACAACAAGTAACCCACAGTGACAAGAGTGTTGTCAAGTACATCACAGAAAATAGAAAAATATGTTTTTTGTATTGATTCTCAAGTTACATCGTTTAAAGTGCTTGATGGCAATTTGTTTTGGGTTGTTGTTGCTTTGGTTCAAGGTGTATCCTGGGAGAGCTGTTCACTCGGGAGCCCATCTTTAAGGCCAAGGAGGAGTTTGCACAGCTGGAACTGATCAGTCGCACGTGCGGCACTCCGTGTCCAGCCAACTGGCCAAACGTCATCAAACTGCCCCTCTTCCCTTCCTTCAGGCCCAAGCGGCAGTATCGCCGCCACTTGAGGGAGGAGTTCCAGTTGTAAGTTCTTTTTATTTTTATGTGTGGGAGGGATGATGGGTTTCATATGGGGGGGGGGGGGGGGGGGGATAGTAATAAGTTAATGTGTGAGGTAGGGATATGTTGGTTTTGTTTTTATTTTAGTACAAGTTTGTTGGGGGGGGTATGGATATGTTAGTTGTGGGTTTTTTTGGGGGTTTTTTTTTTTAGTAAAATTTGGGGAGGGAGGGCGGGTGTTGGTTTTTCTCTGTTTTTCTTTTCCAGTGGTTGTTAATGTGTGGGGAAGGGATGGTGGGTTTTTTTTCCAAGTAATGAGTTAATGTGGGGCTAAGGAATGGTATTTTTGGTTATGTTTTTGTTTTTTCCTGTAGTAAAGTTCATGTGTGGGGAAGAGATAGTGGGGTTTATTTCTTTTTCTTTTTTTCCAGTAATAAGTTCATGTGTGGAAAAGGTCCTTTTTTGTCCATTTGCAATTTTGTTTGGGGGGTAAGGGACAATGGAGATTCCCCCCCCCCCCCCCCCCCAGTTACAAGTTCATGTGGGGAGGGGAAGGTGGAGTTTTCTTTGAGTTGAGAGCTCATGTGTGGGAAGGAATAGTGGTGGGGGGTTTTCTTCTTCCAGAAACTTTGCAAGTTTATATGTTGGGAGGGATGGGTTTTCCCCCTAGTTGAAAGTTCATGTGTGGGTAAGGTAGGGTTGTTGTTTTTTAAATTCATGTGTTGGGAAGGAGTTGTGTTTCTTTTCCAATTGTATGTTTGTGTATGGGCAAGCAGTAATTACTCCTTCTGTTCCCTATATTTGCAGTAAATGTATTCCAGGGGGTGAAACGCTGGGGATGTTTAAAGTGTTAACATGCGATCTGACGTAGACTTCAGGAAGAAGTTCTAGTCACAGCTTAAGTGCAAGAGGGGGAATTTTTGTCCTGGAGTTACAATTGACAGAAGAGGGCCCTGTCTAGCAAGTGTGTAGATCCTTGTACTCTTGACAGGGGTTGAGGGGAGAAAATCACAAAGATATGGCCTGTCTCGAAAATCAGTCTATAATCAAAGAGAATTATAGCGGCCTTTTCCCATCACAAAGATATTGGCTAATTTGAGTGCACAACATCTGACTGGAAGCCTGCCTTTTGAATGAGATAAGTTGAAATTCATTGTGCAACATGCATGTAATGCAGGGGGGGAAAAAGATGAGATAAACTAGCAAACAACCAACAACAGAAAATCGGAGATGAAGTAGAGTTGTTCTTTGCAAAATTCTTCAGAGAAAAACACTCCTACAGGAAGACAAATAAACACAGACAGGACAGTAAAGAGAAAAATTAGAAAAGCTGTATTATGACATGCTTTTACCAAGCAGAGCAGCCCAGATTTCATACAGAGAAATATGAGCACAAATCCTGCGCTATGCAATATAATGATGCTGTGAAGCCACATTGTCGCACCATTCCATAGTGGGAATCAACCTGTTTGCTATAAGCGTAGCTTGTTACAGACTTCTTACTTGGAGATCCATCCTAATGCAGGACTGCACACTTCATAGTGGGAATCAACCTGTTTGCTATAAGCGTAGCTTGTTACAGACTTCTTACTTAGAGATCAATCCTAATGCAGGACTGCCCACTTCATAGTGGGAATCAACCTGTTGGCTATAAGCGTAGCTTGTTACAGACTTCTTACTTGGAGATCCATCCTAATGTAGGACTGCACACTTCATAGTGGGAATCAACCTGTTTGCTATAAGCGTAGCTTGTTACAGACTTCTTACTTAGAGATCCATCCTAATGCAGGACTGCCCACTTCGTGTCTTTGCAGCATTCCTCCTTTGGCTCTGGACCTCATGGACCACATGCTAGAGCTGGACCCTTCCAAACGCTGCACAGCGCAGCAAGGCATTGACTGCCCGTGGCTGAGGGACATTGATCCTGACACCATACCACCACCAAAGTATGTACCTGCCATGCTGTTTGCCTGAAATCTTTTCTTTTTTTCTTTTTTTTCTTTTTTTTTTTCTTTTTTTTTTTTGGGGGGGGGGGGGGGGCATAGGAGGGGCTCAAATATGCCAAAAGAAGAAAAAAAAGGAAAGAAATTGCTTCAACTTGGTCTACAATACAAGCCTTCTTTGGGGGGGGGGGGGGGGGGGGGGGGTTGGGTTTATTTTGCTAGTTGAATTTCTGCCATCTGCAAGTCGATTTCATTTGAGCTTTAGTTTTTCTATCATTCTACTACTTGGAACATAGAGGACAACAACAAAAAAGTAAAAATCGGAGGGGGGGCAAAGCAGGAGTGGGGGGCAGGGGCAGCCATTTACATGTCTGTTACCTTTTTAACGCTACAGAATCTTCACTGACTTTTCCCAGCATTCCAGGGTTATTTCGTATTTGCATGTACAGTCATTCTAGACAGTTCGTGTCCTTTGTTAAATCTAATGATTATTCCCCAAACACCAGTGACTTGTGTGGTGTGTCTTTAGCATATTGAACTATGACTAAAATTGTAGAATTTATTTATGTATGCAATGAATGATGACAGATTGATATCATGCTTATCATCATCAGCCTTAGACCTATTGATAAAGCACATTAAATAAAAGAAAATCCACAGGTAGGTAGAGTGAGTGTTTTGTTGTTTTACCACTAGTTAAAACCTTCAACTTGTGTACCTGTTGTGTGCAGCTTACCCAAAGACCAGGACTGCCACGAGCTGTGGTGCAAGAAGTTCAGAAAGACACAGCGTCAGGAGGTGTTGGTTAATGAGGGGGAGGGAAGCAAGGGGACCACTCAAGGGACTGGTCAGCCTGCCAAGCCGCCTGTCCCTGGACCTAGCCAGCCTGCTGATGCCAGACCTGAAGTCAAACTTCCGATTGACCCCCCTGCCCTGGCTGATTCAGAAAATATGCCGGCTGCTACCTCATCATCTGCCAAGTCACTCCCGCCGGCTGTGCCACCGTTGCCTAAGCCATCAGTTCAGGGTGTGCCTTCAGGGGAAGCGTCAGTGGCTGCGCCTCCTCTTGAGCCGTCGTTGGTGGCCGCACCCCCTGTCAAGCCAACTGCATTAACTGTGCCACCTGCTGAATTGTCAGCAACTGCCCCAAAGCCATTGGCTGTGCCACCAGTTTCCCCTGTCAAGTTGTCAGTCGCCTCTCCTCTACCCGTCGCCTCCAGTGTTGAAACACCAACGACGCAGCAGTCTGTGATTTCTACCACCTCTTCTGTTCCGGACACTGCCTCGGCAGCCATGCCAGTCTTCACGCAGCATCATGCAGAGCCTGCTTCAAAGCCCTTGCCTCCTGCAGATCCAAAGCCGCCCTTGCCTCCTGCAGATCCAAAGCCGCCGTTGCCTCCTGCAGATCCAAAGCCGCCGTTGCCTCCTGAAGAAGGCAGCAGTAAACCAGCAGCAGAGGAAGTGACCTCCATACAGGACCAGCTGTCGCAGGTGGTAGAGATGATGCGGAGTGACTCCTCTCTTACTGTGTCTGAGATAGCAGAGAGGTTGAACATCCAGTTGGACCACAAAACGGCTTCTCTTCTGGACCAGTTCCGTCTCGAGACAGCAACTCGGCACAGTCGCTCAGAAACCAGTCATCCAGCTACGTCGGATCTGGCAGTCAGCAACAGTCTTTCAGAGCAACAAGCTACCGACAAACGTCCTCTCACTCAGGTAACGCAACACATAGGAGAGAGAGATAGAGTCCCTGTGAAAACACATTCGACACCTCCTCTGTATTCTCAGGCTCATTCAAGCGGTGCTTCAGCCATTCCCTACTCAAGTTATGGTACTTCTGCTAGTGTAAGTGTGCCATCAAGTGCATCCTCTTCATCCATTCAGACAGACAATGATGGGCGCTTTGGTCGCGCTTTTTCGTCTGATAGCGATCGGCAGTTTGCTCCTCCCCGTAGTGATGTCCCTTCATCTTTCTCCTCAGAGAGTGGAGGGCAGTTTGGCCCTCCTGGAGGGCGATTTGGCCCGCCGCACTCTGACAGTAGTGATAGACAATTAGGCCCTTCCTCCTCAGAGAGTCGTGGACATTTTGTTCCTCCCCATACGGAGAGTGGGGGGCGTTTTGGCCCGACACACTCCGACAGTGATAGACAGATGGGCCCTTCTTCTTCTTCTTTAGAGAGTGGAGGGCGATTTGGCCCACCGCACTCTGACAGTGATAGACAGTTCGGCCCTTCCTCTTCAGAGAGTCGTGGACCCTTCGGTCCTCTCCGTTCAGAGAGTGGAGGGCAGTTTGGCCCACCTCCAGTAGAGAGTGGTGAGCAGTTCACACCTCCTTCAGATGGTGGTAGGCAGTTCAGTTGTCCCCCTTTCCCACCAAACAGTGAGGGGCGCCTTAACACTCCCCTTTCTGAGAGCGGCAGGCTTTTCAGCGCTCACCCCCCAGACAACGATGGGCGCTTTGGCCAGCCCTCTTCAGGAAGGGATGGGTGTTTTGGTACCCAGCCTTCAGATGTTGAGGGGCATTTTGGCCCGTCCCCTTCAGGCAGTGATAGGAGGTTTGGCCCATCCCCTTCAGGCAGTGATAGGAGGTCTGGCCCATCTGACAGTGATAGACAATTAGGCCCTTCCTCCTCAGAGAGTCCTGGACATTTTGTTTCTCCCCATATGGAGAGTGGGGGGCGTTTTGGCCCGACACACTCCGACAGTGATAGACAGATAGGCCCTTCTTCTTTAGAGAGTGGAGGGCGATTTGGCCCATCCCCTTCAGGCAGTGATAGGAGGTTTGGCCCGTCCCCTTCAGACAGCGATAGGCAGTTTGGCCCGCCCCCTCCTGATGATAGGCAGTTTGGCCCGCCCCCTCCTGATGATAGGCAGTTTGGCCCGCCCCCTCCTGATGATGGGCGGTTTGGCCCATCCCCTTCAGGCACTGATGGGCAGTTTGGTCCATCCCCATCAGGCAGTGAGAGACGGTTTGGTCCACCTCCTCCTGATGATGGGCGATTTGGCCCATCCCCTTCAGAAAATGATAGGCGGTTTGGTCCATCCCCTTCAGGCAGTGATAGGCAGTTTGGCCCATCCCCTTCAGGCAGTGATAGGCAGTTTGGCCCATCCCCTTCAGAAAATGATAGGCGGTTTGGCCCATCCCCTTCAGGCAGTGATAGGCAGTTTGGCCTGCCCCCTCCTGATAATGATGGGCGATTTGGCCCATGTCCTCCTGATAATGACAGGCGCTTTGGCCCACATCCTCCCGATAACGATAGGCGGTTTGGCCCACCCCCTTCAAATAGTGATAGGCAGTTTGGCCCACCCCCTCCTGATAATGACGGGCGGTTTGGCCCACCCCCTCCTGATAATGATGGGCGGTTTGGCCCACCCCCTTCAAATAGTGATAGGCAGTTTGGTCCACCCCCTCCTGATAATGATGGGCGGTTTGGCCCACCCCCTCCTGATAATGACGGGCGGTTTGGCCCATCCCCTTCAAATAGTGATAGGCAGTTTAGCCCGCCCCTTCCTAATGATAGGCCATTTGGCCCACGTCCTCCTAATACTGATGGGCGGTTTGGTCCACCCGCTCCTGATAATGATGGGCGGTTTGGCCCGCCCCCTATAGAGAGTGACAGGCGGTTTGGTCCTCCCCCTCCAAATGATGATGGTCGGTTTGGCCCGCCCCCTGATAACAAAAGAGGGTTTGGTCCTCCCCCTCCAAACGATGATGGTCGGTTTGGCCCGCCCCCCGATAACAAAAGAGGGTTTGGCCCTCCCCTTCGGACAGTGAAGGGCGCTTTGGCCCACCCCGTTTTCCTCCTGACGGTGACAGGCGTTTTGGCCCCCAGTCTTTCCCCCCTGGTGAACGTGGTTACGATGATTCTGGGAGCGGTCTGGCTGGCAGGGAAGACGTCACCGACGGTACCTCTTATCCCTACAACCGGGACTACGCGCCTGGCCAGCAGGGGACGGGATCATCGCCGCGAGGATTCACTGACAGGGTGTCCGTCTTTCCTGACCCCCAGCCTGGATTTCCAGAGGGACCTCTAGGACCACGTTTTCCAGGACCGCGTCCTCCTCATGCACGGGACTTTCCAAACAGAGGTAGGGGTTTCCCGCCGCACAATAGAGGTCCTCCTCATCCTCCTCCTCCTCCTCTCCCACCTGGGCCATCCAGGTTCAGAAAAGACGATCGCAGAGGGAGCGCGGAGGAGTTCCGGCCGAGGAGACCCAGTGGTGAAATGTTTGATGCATTCCATGGAGACGGGGATTCTTTCCAGAGAATGCCGGGGAACAGGATGGAAGGCCGCGAGGAAGGGTTCAGACACAGAGGGCAGGGCTATGATGGTCGTGACGAACACCAGGGGGGTCCAAGTGGGTGGTGATAGTTGTGCTTTGCCCCCCCCTTTTTTTTTCTGTTTTGGTTTTTTGGGGGGATAGATTTTACTGGCAGTGCTTGAAAGCTGATGGAGTGCATAATTTTGGAAGTGATGATCATATAATTTTTGGAAATGTTGTGGATGGCTATTCGTGATTGGTAGGCCTGATGTCGGATCTCTGAGCTGTATCGTAGTGTGCAGTTGATCTTTTGAATCCTGGTGTTTGTGATCTTGGGCAGGCTATGTAAAGTAGCCTATATGTGTGTGTGTGTTGTACCTGTTGTGCTCATATTGTATCACAACCTTATGAGCATTGTTGAAATCACATAGTTGATTAATTGCAATGTTCAACAAAAAATTTTCACCTGAAGTCTTTTTTTTTCCTGAGTGGTGTAGGGATTGTAGCGAGTCCTGGAAGGTTAGAAAAGTTAGGGAAAATGGGAAAGCCATTTTCAAACCAGTTAATATCCAAGGAATATCTTATTTGACCTGTAAGATCTGGAAAGTCCTGGAGTCTTTTTTTTTTTTTTTAAGTCACCACAAAACTAAGCTGATTTTTGTTTAAAGTTAAACAAAAATTTAGTTGAAAACAAGATCATGATTGCCTTAGATTTTAGGCAGTTAAGAACTTTAGTGGATCAGAATTATCTCCCTTTTCAAACAAGTGTATTTATAATGGCAAATGTTTGCAAAATTACCTGAGAGAGTTTTGAAAAGATCAGATTTGTAAGTCTTCAATTCTGTTTGTAGTCAAATCTGAAAGAACCCTTTTCCAAGGTTCTATCATAATATTTATTTGTAAAAGAAAACTGTGGCGCTTACCTGACTGTATGTAGCTTCCTCTCCATATTTAATCAGATGGGGTTATGTGAGATGCTGATGTAGGATCTAGAGAAGATTTTGAAACTTTTTCAGACCACCAGCCTGGACTTCTGAAGAAGGAAGGTGGCAGGATGGCTTAGACGTTCACCTGCCTAACAAGTCAACCGTGAGGTTCTTGGTTCAATTCCTGGCCTTGCCCTTCCCATTTTGACGGGTAAATTGAACTGAATGTCAACTTCGGAGGAGACTCTAAACCAGTCGGACCCGTGTGTTTACCGACTTCTTCACATCAAAAGAACCTACGATGGTTGAAAATAGGAAAGAGCAGGGAGGTACCTCCAGCTGTCCTGGAAAAATTGGTAAGTTCAATTCCCAACTGTATCCCTGAAGTCGGAATATGGCTACCTAAATTGGGGGAGGGGAATAATAGTTGCATATGCAAATATCATACCATTTGTGACCCTCAGAGCTCTAGCCAAGGAACAAACAAATAAATATATGTATATGTGATGCTCCATGACAAAATTAGTTGCTGTGCACTGACCTACTTTTCCGTTTGGAGTGACTTTAGGCAGGTGAGGGTCAGGTTGCTGATTTTGAATGGTTATAAAGCTATAAACTTTCTTCTACCTCGTACTGAAGTTTTAACACATTTTAAAAAAAACACCCAACCTATTACTATGCAAAATTCATCAATTGATCATTTTGCTACTTCCTGGAGTCTGGCATTTCAGTTTGTAATATTAATTGTTTGATTTTCAGTCTGTTTTGTTTTTTTTGGGGGGGGGGGGGGGGGGGGGGTTGGGTGTGTGTTTTTTTGTAGAATAGCTTTTTCATTGCAGATTAAAAACCATGCTAACAGTTGAAAATTGACCTCTTGTGTAATGTGACATGTGATGTGGTGGAGGGTCACATACACTGATCAATCACCCAACAGAAAGGAGCAGGGTGGATTGTGACAAATCCCACAACCAATAGTGAGTATAATGTGTCTGTGATGGGAATTGAACCTCATCCTCCCAGCCAACTGGGGTTTTTTTGTCTAACCACTGCATCCAGCGTTGGGGTTTGGGTTGGTTGTTTGGTGGGTTGTTTGTTTGTTGTTGTTGGGGTTTTTTTTTTGGGGGGGAGTCATTTAGATAAATAATGAGGGATTGTCTGACCAACTCTTGTCAGTGTCATTGTCTGAAAACAATACTTTCCAGTCTTTTGCTTGTTGTCACTGGCAGTCAATTGTGATGGCCTAGAGTGCAGCCAGCAGGAAACCAATTGGTAATTGCCGTGTTCCTTTCATTTTGAAGTTCTAGCCCTTGAGATGAAACGCTGCCTTAGCAGTCTGGTATCCTGTCTCTGGTCTCTTTCAATCGTGCGAGACCTAACTTAAACTAGCTCAAATGTCAGGGAACAAAATATAAAATTATCAGTTATGTTTTCAAACATTTTTGTTATTTAAAAAGCTGTGTCAGTAGTGTGTGAGGCTCTGTCACATCTGTGTGTGTGTAAGTAATTTTTGTTTAATTTCCAGATGGTATGTATAGATGCATTTGCTTTTGTTTTTCCACCAAGCCATCCATCTTTTTTTTTTTAAGGGAAAAAAAAGGGGGGGGGACCCAAAGAAGAAGAGCAATACAATGCAAAGAAATAGAGATGTAAAAAACCCAAAGAAGAAGAGCAATACAATGCAAAGAAATAGAGATGTATCATGTTATATACAATCTCACCACCTCATTTCCTTTCTTTTTCCTGTCCATTCTACCACAAACACGCATAAGATACAGGCATGGCACTCATAATGTCATGATGTATATTTTTCTGTTTTCATGTTTGTTTGGGGGATTTTTGGAGAGGGGATGGAGGTGTAATTGATAGAAGTATGCTCGGTATATAGGTGAGCGAGTGAGTGACTCAAAAGATACGCATCAACTTCAATCCATCATGTTCTTTTCAGCAAGTTTTCTTTTTTTTTTTGTGTGTGTGTATTTTTCAGTATAGAAAATTTTCCACTTCAGGTTTCGTTTGTCATTTATCATGTATTCTAAAGTGATGTGAGGAAGGATATGTGTGCCTACTCTGCAAGTGTATTATGTGCACACAGAATTGCAATATTTATGTGTTGGTCAGAATGACCGTGTTTAATCATTTCACTTCAAGAGTTGCATCAGTGTTTATGTGCTGTACCAAAGTACTGTATGTTTGATCACGTAAATCGCCGCCAAAGATACAAAGACCATTTCATTTGGAAAAGTGTTTGTGTTTCCCAAATTTTTGTGAAAGCGCCCAAACGAATGATCCGATTAAAAGATGGCTATTATATTGATCAATATAACAGTGTACTCTGCTTGTGAGCGTGCTTGCAGTAAAAGCGTGGTTATAATTAAATGCCAAATTTGTTGCACGGATATATGTAACGGTTAATGTGCGATGTATGATGGTGACAATTGTGTTTTCATTCTTGTTATATAGTGTTGCTCTGAGGTGTGCTCTGACTTGGTGAGTGAGTGGACATTACACTTTTAAACAAAAGTGTCCTGACTCGATTGGTAAGAGAATACTGCACTTTTAAGAAGTGTCCTAATTTGATGGGTAAAACTTGAAGGATACTGCACTTTTAAAAAGTGTCCAAAATCTAGCAAATAGGAGGATACTGCACTTTTAAAAAGAAGTGCCCTGATTTGGTTGGCAGGAGGATACTGCACTTTTTAAAAGTGCCCTGATTTAGTTGGCAGGAGGATACTGCACTTTTTAAAAGTGCCCTGATTTAGTTGGCAGGAGGATACTGCACTTTTTAAAAGTGCCCTGATTTAGTTGGCAGGAGGATACTGCACTTTTTAACCACTAGACTGCCTTACCCCAGAAATTTTCTGGGGCTAAACGTGCACCCTATACGCCAACAACCCGGAAAATTTCCGGGGTGTCGAACCGAAGTAAACAAGCCTGCTTCCTTGACTACAGTTAAAGGGAAAGAACTCCAAATTTAATGGAGTTCACTCTCCTGTTGCTTGGCAACATCTAACTGCAAAAACCGTAGCAAAAACGATCGTTTTTTTAGCTCGTATTTTGTGTTTTTATGCATGACTGTTTTGGAAGTTCGTGTTCAAAATGGCTGACACTTCTTGTTAAAGGCATAAATAACTTTACACAGCTGTAAAATTGGCAAATAAAACTGTAGATTTACCTAACAGTGATGAAAACGATCGTGTATTATTCAGCTGATCGTGCATTAAAAAAAAAGAGAATGAGATTTGCCTAGACTTATGTTTGACGTTATTGAGATCGGGAGTACTCAGAATGACAGTGGTGATAAAGAAATCGTATTTTTTGGTCAATTTTTTTACATTTTAAATATATTTTCGCAGTGAAATAGCATGCTAACTAATTTGAGCTTGCCTCGAAGTAATCTACGATATATATACTGTCATTAGGCAGACTATCAGGAATATTCATGTAGTAGTTTCTGAGTAAGAGGGATGTGAACATAGCAGTGGTACATAAGAATTTTATTCCCCGGCATATAGGGTGCACTTGCACTGGGCAGTTAAGAGGTTAAAAGTGCCCTGATTTAGTTGGCAGGAGGATACTGCACTTTTAAAAAGTGTCCTGATTTGGTTGGCAGGAGGAAGGACACTGCACTTTTAAAAGTGTCCCAGTGTGGTTGGTAAGATGTTGCTGCACTTCGAAAAGTGTCCTGATTTGGTATGCAGGTGGTCACGAGCAGCTTTTTAGTTTGAAAGAGCTCAAGTGTCATGGCATGGTACATCAGTAGTCGTTACACTGTATCAAAAGTATCTTCATTGGTGTCAGTGGTTGTTGGATTTTGTTCTTCAAAAAAGCATGTTTTGATTATAATTATCAGTTCGTGGGCACAAGAGTGTAACTGGTTTCAGGCAAAGTGAAACGGTTGGAATTTTTCACTGATATGTATGGATTTGTTCACACCTGACCTTTTTTAGTTTGTGTACATTTTGTGTGTGAGTGTGGGTTACTGTATTTGAAAAAAAGGAAGGGAGGGAGTATACCACTAAGAGAATTCAAATGTATTTTTGCTTGAAACCAGTAACTAAACGTTCCTCAAAGAACATTTTCAGGAAAGTAAAGGATCTAATTGAAGTCAAAAGATGGTCTTATCGAAAGGAAATTTTCAAGTCTGATACGTTTTTTTCTTGTACAGTTCTCTCATCCCCTCATGTAAAGTAGTACCCAATGACATAGAATATATGTACATTTTCAGTAGAAGCTCTATGTCCATAAGAGAAAGAAAAGATAAAGAAAAAAATATGATAGTGTTCTCATCTTTGCTGCAGTGATTGGCCCAGAATAATGCTGAGCTTGTTGTGATGTGACAAGGCATTGTTCGTGAATCAGTTTGATCACAATGCGCAGTAAATTGATCAAATGTTTTTCTTCACAAGCCAGTGGTAGCATTTTTCACTAGAGATGACAAGTTTGTAAAATGAACCCCCCCCCCCAAAAAAGATACATGATGCATGACAGTAATGAGTATTGTCCCCCTCAATGTTCATGTCCTATGTTTATTGTTTACAGAGTCACGACAAACAGTATTTTTGTATTTATGTACAATTCCATACCTTAAGATTTTCCATTTGAAAGAATGTAGAAACTGCGCTGATGTAAATGTGTGTGTAACAAAGTAACAAAAAGAAGCTACACCTACACTCAGTTGTCGCCATGGTATAGTGCATCGTCCCTCAGTCTCATTGCCTTAGACCACACCAGGGCAGTCAATATGCAGTAAAAGAACCAGAGTCTATGGTTCAGACACCTTCAGGAAAATGGCATTGTAAGATTTTCTGGCCAAAGCTGGGTTTCAGTTAAGATTCTAGTTAAAATGTTATAATTATGGATGAAAATGGGGGGGGGGGGGGGGGGGGGGATTCATATTACATTAGATCACAAGTGATATGTCCATGCGAATATCAGCTAGTTCAATAGCATGCTTTATTGCATTGCTCAAATTCCCTGACCAAATATTGCACATGTCTCTGTACATCTCTAGCTTGATTGAGACAGTGATCTCTTCATTCATGCGTCTCACCTATAATGCATTTTTAACAAATTAACTTTTTACAAATATAGTACAAGAAATGATTTTTTTTTTGGGGGGGGGATGGGTGGGGGTGGTCCTTGGCTAGAGGTCCAAGGGTCACCCATGGTGAGATTTTGCATTTACAACCATTTTAACCTATCATTTACGGGTAGTCACATTCCGACTTGGAAGAAAATTAATGACAGGAAAAGAGCAACGGATAGAAAAATGAATTGTAAAACAAGTCTCAGAGGAGAGTAGGGACAGAAGGAAGAATCGAACCAAGTCTGAGATTCTGTGGCTATTTCTGTACCTTTTTAAGTTTAAATGAATTGAAGGCAACCTCACTGAAACAATCACTTGATTCATAACTGCCTCAACTTTGTAAGCTTTTCACCACACATGGGGTTGATTGAAGTGGGGGGGAGGATCAGTGAGAGGGTGAAGGTAGTAAGTAGTCTGCTGTAGAATGGATGCTCGCACAAGTTTGGCTCTGTGACAGAGCTGTAGCTGTCAGCCTGGGAGCTAGTGACCCTAGTACAGTGTTTGCTTGTGTAATATTCTGTGTCATTTCACGCATCAAAAATGACACAGTTTATTACACTATTAAGCACTGCTACCAGAGTCAGGATTCTCATCAACAACAACAACAAAAGAGATGATCGCAAAAGAATGGAGGCAGCAGAGATGTGGTGGTTAGAAGATGATATATATATATGTGCTGAATGGAGAGAAGAAGCAGTGAAAATCTCTTGGAAGAACTTGATCGTGTCAAAAATTATAGGCAGTCAATGTTTATAGGCAGACACATTGACTAATTAAGAGACAAAACCTCACATTGACAAAATCCTGTTGAAAATTAAGTAGAACAGTTGTTAAGTATGGCGTGCAGTTGAAATATCAAGTTTACAGCTTTGAGAGATGATCCAGCTAACAATAAGGGGGGAAAAACCCACTATCCTACAGTATTATCATTGTACTATTTTTGGTCTGTACCAGCTTGCTCTGTGCATGTACACACACATGTGCGCTTGCCCGCGTGCACGCACACGCACATACACACACACTCTCTCTCTCTCTTACTTTTCTCTTTGATTACAAGTCCAATATTCTTGCCACAAGTATCACAAGAGAGAAAACAACAGGCTGAGAGACTGATCATTTGAATGCGAAACCCGTGTGCATTTGTATTTTATAAATCTATCATGCTGTGTGCTTTGCTTCACTGAATTCCTTCCATCTGAAAAAAGAAGTTTGTTTTGTATTGGAAAGTGTGGGTGTGTGTGTGTGGAATACATGACATCCAGTGATGGTGTAGCAGCTTCGCTTCTTGTTACGTTGTTCAGGCTTGGCAGGCTGTGTGATATTGTTTGATATGTTGTGGTGTTTGAACTTGCTGATTGCATATCACTGACTCCATGTCCCACAGAGAGAGAAAGAGAAAGAGAGAGCTTGCATTGTTTTGAAAAGTTGACTGTGTCTTGGAGTTATAACAACTGATGATGCATCTGCTGTCGTGAACGCTATATAAACAGTTCTAACGCTTGAAAAAGAAAAACTGTGACAGTATTGGTATGGTTATTAAATCATGCTCTTTTTTTTTAAATGAAGACCAACAATACAACGGGAATGACTTTTTTTTGTTCATGGTCTGTTTTATTGAAATACGTTTCTAGGGTGTGTTTGGTGTTTGTTTGGGGGGAGGGGGGTGCTTTTTTTGGTTGTGGAGGGCTTGGGAGGGGGGATTGCTGATGTTCTGGAATTTTTTGTTTTTATTTTTTGTTAGGAGAAGGTGGTTTTATGAAAGGAAAGGTGTTTTGTTTGTTTCTTTTCTTTTTCAAAAAGTTTTTGCATGTTTTACTTGTGTATAGAGTTTGGTATGTTTACCAGTATGTTTGAAAAAGGGGTGGGAAGTGAAGAAAGATAGAGAGAAGTTACATTCCCTATGTAAGTTCCTTTTCCTGTTGGGTTTTCTTTATTCATGTGGTTAGTTGTTTGATTTATTTTTGCTGTTCATTAATTTTTCTAAACTTAAGCCAAGTGTTTAGGCAAAAGAAAAAAAAAGCTTTTTTCCACTGTACAATATTGTATCTTTCTGTTTATCGTATGTCATAAAACTGAGCATCATATCAGATAAAAGACTGTCCTATTTTGTTTGTGTTTTAGAAAACATTGACCCTATTTTTATTTATTTACTGACGATTTTTTTTTTTTTTATTTCTTAGTAGATGTAAATGAATGTCTCATGTAACTTCTCTGACCAAGTTACCTGCCTTTCCTAAAAAGCATAACAGTGTTCTTTCTCCCTGGTTTTTAAATTCTGATTTTTGAAAGAGTAGCTTTTTCCTCTCTCGCGCTGAATTGTTTTGGTGTGTTTTGTTCACCCAAATGAAGTTTTTTTTTAGTACATTCGATCTTTTCTCTTTGTTGAATGCGTTTCATCAGCGATATGGCTTTCGTGGTCGGCAGAGCTATAAAACAGCATGAAATGAAAAGTTTCTGCAGCAGCGGTAGCATAAGCAGCAGCAGTCAACGAGGAGGCAAAGCAATTGGGATGAATTGCTCCGTGACTCTTTATATAAAATTTTCTTTTCGTCTGCCTTAGGTATGAACAATTGAAGGGGAATGTTTCTTTCTTTGTTTTCAGGTAGAAGCAAGAGTGTGTTTGTGTTTGAGTGCGTTTTGTAAAATGCCTTCTATGTAAAAATTCAAACAACTGGGGGGATAGAAAATTCATGCATGTGACAGAGTAAACGACATTTTTGTAAAAAAAAAAATTGGGGGGGGGGGTTGCTTTTGTTGTTTTTGTTTTTTAATTTAATTTTTTACCCAACTACAAATGAAAAAGAAGCTAGCACTTTATGTGGAAACTAGTTTTATGTAGATTGGCACGATTTGTTGGTAAAATGTTTTGTTAGATTGGCTGTTGCCATGTTTGGAACAGCAAACTATTTGCCAATGTGAGAGACTGCTCCATATTTTTAAATGATCAGAACAAATAATGTGTTGGGTTGTGGAGACTGCCATCTTTCTGAATGGAGGCTACCTTTAAAAAAAAGAAGAAAAAAAGAAAGTGTATGTGCAAGAATTTGAAAGAGTGTTACCTCTCATCAGTGGTTTTCTTTGAAATATATGTATATATATGCGTGTGTGTATATAATATATATATAATATATATATATATATATATATAATATATATATATATATAATATATATATACTATACACACACAGCATGTTTACATAGAAAAGTCTACATATATAAACTTTTTTTTGTTTGGTTTGGTTGTTTTGTTTTTGGTTCTGTGAAGCTATGAATGTGGAAAACTGGTTTGAATGCTGACTACCGCAGAGTGAAAGGTGGCTCATTTTTATATTTCACTTCAGTGTGTCTTCCACCGTCTGTACCCAGTTCATCACCTCCCCCCCACCCCCCACCCCCCAGCCAGATATGAATGATCAACATCATCCTAAGTCACTCATTGGTCAAATAGTTTGGATGTGCTTTTGTCATGTGATGATGAAATTGTTAATAAAATAAAGGATAAAACAAAATATGAGTTCATTTGTGGGTATATAATAGCTTCTCCGTCTGCCTGTCTGTCTGTCCCTCTCTCTCATATAGATAGATAGATAGATAAATAGATAGATAAAACTCTTGTATTTTGATCTTTGCCTGCTGATAACGCCAATATATTCATTTGGTTTTTTGTGAATAATCAGAACTGTCCTCATCAGCACATCCTACCTTGCTAAGGAATCTATACGTCAGCCATACTTTTTATGCCCTTCAAAGAATAGGCCAGACATGTGAAGTTATGATAAAAGCATGTCTGTTAATGCTGAGGACTCGAGGCATTTACAGCCCTGCTCATCACCTAAACTCTTCTCGTCCACCTAGTTGCAACCAACAAAAATCATCTTCAGCTTCTTCCCCTCTCCTTTCCTCCTCCTCCTGAGAGAAGTGGAGTAATTTTTGCCTGATATTAGTGAACATGTCGTAATTTGTCACTAAGAACAAGGCTCTTGTAAAGAACCTGGTTTTAGTTTTATCTCAATCTATGTGTCGTAGATGTGGTTCGCAATGACCGTCCTGGATTGACCCTTACATTTAGCCTGGGTGTTGATTCAAGGAACGATAGTAGAGTGGTTTTAAACCCTGTTTTAATCTGTACCCCTTTTTTTTCTGTTCCTGTCTGATGGTGTATTTTGTTTCCCTATCAGAGTGGCTTTATTCTACATAATTTTGCCAGCGACAATTCTTGTTGGCATGGGTTCTTTTATGTGCACTAAATGCTTGTTGCACATGAGACCTCGGTTTATTGTCTCATCCAAAAGACTAGCACCCAGACCACCACACGGTCTAGTGGATGGGGGAAAAACTTTCAGGCATAAACAGGAATCGAACCCGGACTTTTCGCTTTCTAAGCAGGTATGTTACCTCTAGACCATCAATCCACTGATCATAGCTAGAGATGGAATGGAGAGGCTCCTTGAAGTTCGACTTGTTCAAGACACAATGCCTGAAGAAGAAAAAAGGAATGCTTTGCATGACAGACCACTCCAAGAGCTGAGTCAAGTGATAATGTTGTGCGTTCCCCTGCTTAACACGCTGGGGATCACCCAGAATGTGCACTCTGACTCACTCATCTCACCTAGGAATCATTGTGAGAATGAAATGGCACACTGAATGAGGTTTGCGTGTATGACTGTTTTTAAGTACCTCGCCATATAGGCAGCCATACTCCGACTTCAGAGGATTTTTTTTTCTCCTTTAAGGGAGAGTGCAGAGTGTTACGTAAAGAGCTTCATGGCTGAAGGCGATCTCAACACATTTTACAACGTAACATTTTAGTGTAGGCCTTGGCAGTTAGCTGACATCAATAACTTACACAGCTTTTGGCCTGGGCCAAGCGATAATGACTTGGACTGATCACCAATCTCCACACTAAACCTGTGAAACTGTAAGAATTAGCAGAATTTTAATTTTTTATTTCAAGACACCCCAATTGGGGTACATGAAAATGAACTATGATAGTAGACAGGGCGTGTGAAAGTACTCACAGAAACCTTGATACGTTCCACAGCGCCTTCCTACTTCAAATGGTATAAGTATACACCTGGTAAATAACGTTCACCAGCTTGTGAGACAAAACACTACACAATAGGACCCAGGACTCCTCTTTTGCAGCAACCTCAGGGAAGCAAAGCCTTGAGAAAGGGTCACTATGCTAAGATTTATACAGCCAACATGTCTGTTGGGGGTTTTGGAGAACTGGATGGCTCACATGTGTTGTAGCTCGAGGGCAGACTAAGGGCTAGGCTGCCATTATGGTGTAATCTGGTGTTCCCGTGGCTGCCATAGGAAAATTGGAAAAGCCCATAGGTAGCATGGGAAAACACAGAACCCCCGGACTGCTCTGGCGTATTGAATATTTACTGTGTTGTGTTGTGTTATATAGCGTTCTTTTTTTTAATTTTGTGTTATGTTGCTGTAGTTACGGTAGATTTTTGTTTGTGAAATTTAGGTTGTCTTGCTGAGGTTAGTGTGGTGCCGCCATTTTTGCCCTCTGTGATAATTATATATTTTTTGTTTGTCTTTGGTGTGGACAAGGGACGGGATAGCTCAGTGGTCGGAGCACTTGCTTTCCCCCAGCCAAGTTAAGCAGCGTCGAGCGTGGTTACCAGTTGGATGGGTGACCGTTTGCGCGCCTTGGCTTCAGTACAGTTTCCCCAGTTCACCCAGCTGTAAATGGGTACCTGCCCTCTTTAGGGTCAGGGAAGGTAAAGCAGCGAGGGAGAGGAGATGGGCGCCGCCCTCAGAGAAGTGAGGTCTCTGACGCCTCGCTCCCCTACGACCTTAATATAGGTTATGGGACACTTTTACCTTTTTACCTTTGGTGTGGGTCTCGCTACAGATTTTTGTCAGTGGTATTGTTCTTTTATGTGAGTTCGTACTTTTCTGCGTCTTCGTTTTTCCCCTTTACTCCTATAACTCGGTGTCATTGAAGTACTAGGTGTACGTTCTCTCTGGAGTAGTCTGCCAGCATTGCTACTTGTGTTATGGCCCCAAGTTTGGCTGATCGATAATCATATTACCCACTATGACATAGAGTGGCAAGGACATTATATCAAGATTTAAACAAGCAAACAAAAACCAGGGATGCTATCCTGCAACACAACCATTTCACATCATTAAATTTACACACTTGATGCTAAGTCACCCAGCTTACAGGAAAATAACAGACAAAGGGCAATTAGTGGAAACATTTTATTCGAGGAAGACGTGCTTTTTTTCACCATGACATGCCCAAAACTTCTGGAAAGAAAGTGTGATTAGTCGTGCAGTGGACCTTGTAATCTCAAGAAAAAACGATGCCAGTGTCAATAATTCTTTGCAAAGAGTTTGCACGAAGGCTGATGTTTACACAGGGCATCTACCCAAACAAATGATGATTACCACAACTCACACACGATAAAATGTGTCTGTGAAGGCTATTGCTGCAGGTGTTGCAACGTTTGCCAGGAGGAGCTGCTCTGATCACTCCATTGCATTCTATATATATATATATATATATATATATATATATATATATATATATATATATATATATTATAGCCCGAAGTGAACATGAATACAAGCTTTACACACACGCACACACACACACACACACACATTCGTCTAATATCACTGAGAGTGAACAGACGTAAAATCGAAGACAACAACAACAACACACACACAACAACAATAACAACAACAACAATACTCGCGGTGGATGTTCAAAAAAGAAGAACAGAAAAAGTGAGATGATAGCCAGCGCAGACGTGAGCGTACTTTGTAGGGGATGTGGGAATACATCATTACAAACTAACAAAGGGAATGGCACCCCACCATGTCATTCCCCATAATGATTCTGACGTCAGGGTTGATAGAAAACATTATTACACATACACACAGGAACCTTGTTTTATTCCTTTTTCTTTTTAATGGAGTGCCTCCTCTTACAGTGATTGAATCACAAAATAAATTGTAAACAAAGAGCCGATCAATAGCTTACCGAACGTTTCTGGTTTTGTTGTTTTTCAATACACTCATTCTTCCTAAAAAAAATAAATAAATAATGGAAATCATTCTTAGAGAATCTAAAGCCCAACAAACTGAGAGAAAAGCGCTTACTGTCTTTCATAAACGACAATACAAGAATCTAAAAATAGGCTACTGTCTATCTTTTTTTTTTTTAAAGGACATGTTGACACAACTTCAATAAGCAGCTTAACTTTGTCGGGTGACAAATACAGTCGTTCGCGTTGATGAGAAGTCATGTCTGTCATGTTGATAGCAGTCATCCCTGTGACTCTTCCCAAGATCACCTGTGCAACATTCTCTGCCGAGCAAGTCATGAAGCTGGTTCCTGAAGCGGGTACCCTGCCAGTAGAACACGAAAAAGTTGACAGCAGAGTTGATGTTGGTCAAGAGGGAAATGATGTAGAAAGTCACCCGCATCAGATTCCCGTACTTGCGACCCACAAAGAAGCCAGGCACGATAAATCGTGCGAAGCGGTGCATGAACACAGGGACTGTGCAGAAGATGTACACGGAGGATACCATGACCAGCATTCTGGTGATGGCCACCTCTTGCCCGCTGCTGTTGCCCCTGACAGAACTACCACCCCCTCTGCCGGCAGTCTTGTCCTGTGTCATGGCGATGGCAGTGCTTGGAAAGGAGGTTGCCTGCCGGAGCCAATCTTTCCTGCGAAGCAAGATGGTGGTGGTGATGACCGTGCTGATGATGACCGTACTGAGGAAGAGGATGGGCAGAGACAGCCCCAGCACAAAACCGTCTATGATGAAGGAAACGCGCAACAACTGGGGATGTGTGAGGAAAAACTTGCTGGCGCTAAGGTGGTAGCCGCGAACTCCAGAATCCAGCAAGATCACACAGAGCGTTCCATGTGCCATGACGGTGAAGGCATTGAAGGCGAAGCTGATGATGGATCCCAGGATGACAGTGATGGTGACCTGCTTGTTGGAGAGCAGTTGTCGAATACGCATCGGCATGGCAACACTTAAACAGCGATCCAGCGCAATGAGGGCGTACATGAAGAAGGAGATCTGCCGGAAGCCTGCAATAGTCCCCAGCCCATAATCGTACAACACTCGGACCATTTCACTGCGATGCAGCCTCGTGGTGTCTCCACTGAGCAACTGCATCATCAATTCTCCGCTTCTCAGAGTGTGAGTCAGCAAAGACATCATGTCGCAAAAGGACAGCCAGAAGAGACAGAAGTTCACACGATCTTTTAATCCCATTTTCAGAAACACGATGACATTTACGAAGTTGGTAGGGATTCCTACAATGCAGATGACCCATGAGACTACAAGCTGAACAACTTGGTGCATCAGTTTCTCTGTAGCATGGGACACCAAGGCTGTGTCCATGTCCACTTGTGGCAGGAAACTGGCATTGGGCAAATAAATGCACTCCGAGGTTCCCTGTCCTAAATTATGCGTCGTGTTCCCCATGTCTGTAGGTATGTTCTTGGACAGTTCAGAGTTCAGTGTGAAGAGAAACGTAGATACAGATGGAGATGCTTCTGTAGAGTGAAGAGTGAGGGCTTGGAAAGAGGACATCTTGTCCCGTGTTTTTCAATGGCAAGCTACTGCCTGTGTCTCTTTATCTTCAGATAACTTTGCTCTAGCTTACACAGATACACCCAGCTGTGTCTGTGTGTCCAGTCACAGAGCTAGCAGTCCACAGAGGTTTGTAAGGACCGCACTGGAACAAGACTGCAAACCAGAGAGCTCTGTGAACTCTTTCCTTACCTTTCTGGTGGGGCTCAACAGTGCTAAGTTTTAACCCAACAAATGCAACACTCACTTGAAATTGAAACTGGAGATACTTACTAAACGTGTATCTAATTAACTCTGAAGAAAATAATTTATTGAACCGTTTATCCCATAATTTACAAAAGAATTGATCCTAAGTGGAAGTATCTGACAAAAATCTATCTGATCTTCATTGCAATCTGCTTTTCTGATGCCTGAGCATCCTGTTTCTCTGGACACTCTGAGATTTTCTGTTAACCATGAACATACAGAATTTGACGCATTATTTGTCAGAACAACAACAATAACAATTCGCGAGTGAAGACGTTTCTCTCTAAAGGACATAACATCCGTCTAATCACATGTTTAGTCTCAGAAAGTTCATAGCAAACGCGGACGGATGGCTGTAGAAACCATTTGTGTATCCATCTGTGTTTGGTATCAACTTTTCTTGGGTTTTTTTCTGTCGTGGAGGGGCGTCCCTCCATCTGGCCTTAAAAACGGTTTCCATCCATTCATTGCTGACATTAAAAACATTGAAGAAATTGTATTCTAGTGCGTGTTCTTATGTTTTTGTTATTGAGTTTTTAAGTAGATAAAAACCAAATGTTCTACTGAGGAGTGGTTTAGTGACTCAGTGTGTGTGTGTGTGTGTGTGTGTGTAAGTGAGAGTGTGTGTGTGAGTGAGTGTGTGTGTTTGTGAGTGAGTGTACGTGTGTGGGTGGGTGGGTGTGAGAGAGAGACAAAATTTTATTTCGAGGATAATGGAATAAGCACTCATGTGCTTTTTTCATCCAGTCCCCTTGTGTATGCATTTTTGTAAATTTTGAGAGAGAGAGAGAAAGGTGTCTCACATACTTATAAAGTTACCATCCTAACTCACTAACCTTAAATCGTCTCGCAAGGGGGCTGAGTGGAAACGGACTTGTCTCCGAGTGTGGCTTGCGAGGGGGGCTTTCTTGTATATTAATTTGCATCTGTAGTTAAAACTAAAATCAAAGCAGTCTCTCTTTCAAGTGATTTCTGTGATTCTTTCCCTGTGTCAAATGCTATTTTCTCTTAAACATGGGTAGCTGACACAAGTATACCATTGATGCGTGTCTAATATCACTTAATGTGAACAGACGTTAAACTGAAGAACAACTCCAACATTGATGTCCTGACTTCGTCCTGGAATCGCTGCCGAATCCCGGGTTTAAACATAATCTGTTCAATAAACGTACAACATAGACAAACAAGAATACAGGAGAGGATGTGTTTATTTGAAGCCCCACCTATCATGTTTAGTTAACATTTTGTTTGCTTATGCAGACAAACGACTTTTGATTGACACATAAACCAAGTCATGTTTTCATATAATTTATACAACTACCGCTTCAAGAAATAGTGAAGAGAAAAACAAAAAAGCAACAACACCAAAGCGCTGGCAATAATTATGTGATGCTGTGGACAAGCGTATACGAGTTATCATCATGTTGGTTTTGATGTTATTACAAAACAAACAAGGGATTGCGTTGGGGGTATAGCTTTCCTCTCTCGAGTGGTGTCGTACAACATGAAGCCGGTGACGACCATGCCACCCATTGATTGTCATGTACTCCTTCATTGCCCTGTGCAACGGGTGAACTGATAGGGTCTCACAGGTCGTCAACTGGCTTCAGGTTGTGAACCCAGTCAAAGAAATAACTGGAAATTCTGTTTAATCTGCTCAGCATGTCGCTTTTAATTAACACAACACAGATGAAAACCCAACCCAACATGACGGCAATAAAAAATATATGGAACAAATAAAATCAACTCTGTGGGAACTGCAAACGTAAAACGAGTACTCCCTGATCAAGTGCAGTATGCAACTTTCTGCCCGAAATTTCCACAAGAAATTTCCAGACTGGAGAGGTAGTTCTAATGTTCAGTGCAGGCTACACTCCTGCTTTAGATTTTGGCTACTTTTCCTTCTGTTTTTTTTTCTATATGACTTTTATATTTATACCGCACGTACTAAGGCATCCACAGAAGCAAACACCTCCCCCCGCCTTTTTTTCTGTGAAAGACTAGCCTCTGACTAGAAACTCATGTGATTTTGCCAACATTTGGAAGGTTTGGTTTTTCTATCAGCAAACACTGTACCCATTCAGTCCTTTGTCGTCTCTGAGCTTCCTAACTGCAATATGCATGCCCGGGGTCAAAACTGTAGGTACACAAGCAATCCTCATTTGATAATCATTTCCAACTTTTTTGTGACCTCCTGGTCTTGCTCTAAGTCCTCTATCCCCCAAACAAGTACACAGTGCATCTTTTATTGGGGGATCTATTTAAGTCGCCATTTTTTTTCTTCTGACTAGCACTCCTTAGAAGAGACTACTCTCCCCCCGCAAGCTAATACAGGAGTGTAACCTAAGCCTGTCCACTTTAGGCATAACCACATAACAACACACCAGTTGTAAGCTTTGATTATGGATGAGGGTTGCCCTTTGTTGCCTATTAGGTTTGGTGGCAGAAGGTTTATTTACTATGTACACAATATTCATAATGACCGTGTTGTGCCTTGTGCATATTTCATCTGTTCTACTGTTTATTTCTGTTGTGTTGTTATGTGGTTATGCCTAAAGTGGACAGGCTCAGGTTACACTCCTGTATTAGCTTGCAGGGGGGACGTAGTATCTTCTACAGAGTGCTAGTCAGAAAAAAAAAAGGTGACTTTCATAGATAAAAAAAAAAAAGATGCACTGTGTACTTGTGGTGGGGGTGGGGGGATGATGTGTGTGTGTGTGCGTGTGTGTGTGTGCGTGTAAGCCAAAATTATGGTGAAACTTAAAATAAAGTCGTAAGCCTTTTAAAGAATAAATCAATAACTGGAAACAAAGGATAAGCAACTGATGTCTAACCTCTCAATAGCATGGTGATGACAATGACGGTTTAACGATGATGACATTGATTATGATGATGATGACATTGATAATGATGATGACGACGACGACGACGACGATGATGATGATGACGAAGACGACGACGACGATGATGATGATGACGATGACAATGATGAATGATGATGATTACAAAGTTGACGACGACGATAATGATGACGAAGACGACGACGACGATGATGATGATGACAATAATAATAATAATAATAATGATAAATGGAATTTATATAGCGCTAAATCTTGCACAGACAAATCAAAGCGCTTGCACTCAACTCATTCTTTCACAGTCATGCAACCAATAGCAAGTAATAGTTCTAACAAGTCCAAATGCACACACACACACACACCAAAACACACACACACACACAACACACACGTTATACACTTTGACAAGATGATAATACATACTCTTATCATTTGAAGAGGGAAACAAATCGTGTGCAGTGTTTTCATTGCAGCAGGAAGCTGATACCCAAGCCTGTAACTTCCCCACGTCCTTCACTTCTAGTTACAGCCAAGGGTGTCAGTCTCGTTTTAACTTGTTTGGTTTGGGTTGATTTGGGGTTTGGTTTAGCTTGGTTTGGGTTGATTTAGGTTTGGTTTAGCTTGGTTTGGGTTGATTTAGGTTTGGTTTAGCTTGGTTTGGGTCGATTTAGGTTTGGTTTAGCGTGATTTGGGTTGATTTGGGTTTGGTTTTAGCTTGGTTTGGGTTGATTTAGGTTTGGTTTAGCGTGGTTTGGGTTGATTTAGGTTTGGTTTAGCGTGGTTTGGGTTTTATTTAGGTTTGGTTTAGCGCGATTTGGGTTGATTTGGGTTTGGTTTAACTTGGTTTGGGTTGATTTAGCGTGGTTTGGGTTTATTTGGGCTTGGTTTAACTTGGTTTGGGTTTATTTAGGTTTGGTTTAGTTGGGTTTGGTTTTGGGCTTAGGTTTGGTGGATATATATTTTTTTCTCAGTTTCAGTTTTAAACGAGCTATACGTGGAGATTGAATCCACGAAGCTCCTGACAAAAACCAAAACCCTCCATTCTAAAAACAACAGAAGAGAAACAAAATTGTCTGAAATCGAAGTATGGCTACCTGAAAGGCGAGCTATTAAATTTTTTTAAATGGCTACGGCACAATCTTCTTATCTAAGACCTACAATAATCATGAATCTCAGATTGTACTGATTGAGATTGGTCTAGCCTTGAATGCACAGAGCGGTCCCCTAGCGTGTGTGTGAGCTGGGGAACTTTGAACAGCAGCAGTCTTACTCATCGTTGGTAAATGCACAAACACTGATTTTAATACCTTACTACCGTTATTTATTTATTTATTTATTTATTTATTTATACCACTTTAAGTCACGAGATTTCTCTGCGTGAAATTCGGGCTGCTCTCCCCGGGGAGAGCACGTCACCACAAGAGCAGCGCCACCCCTTTTTTTTTTTTTTTTTTTTTTTTTTTTTCTGTCTGCAACTGTATTTCTTTCCCTATCAGAGTGGCTTTTTTCTAAGAATTTTGCCAGGGACAACTCTCTTGTTGCCGTGGGTTCTTTTTCGTGCGCTGCATAATTTTCTGTAACACACGGGACCTCGGTTTATCGTCTCATCCGAAAGACTAGCGCCCAGACCACCACTCATGGTCTAATGGATGGGGGAAAAGTTTCGGGCCCAGACGGGATACGAACCCGGACTTTTCGCTTTCTAGACAGGCGCGTTACCTCTAGACCACCGATCCACAGTTAAGACAGTAGATGACCTCACTGAGGAAATGTTTCCACTTCACCTTCACGAGGGTTCCCCTCTGGCCTGCTGGTTAGAGAGTGATGCACATTGCGCTCGTGATCTGCTGACCCGGGATCGAATCTCGTTCAAGGGGATTTTTCCTTTGGAGTTAACATCAGTGCCGTCTCCACTCCCCCCAAAAGTCCTTCGGTTGAGACTATAAACCGAGGTCCCGTGTGCGAACACACGCAGAACATCTTGCGCACACGTTAAAACCCGTTCCGCTTTTCGGAAGAGTAGGCCATTGTGTGCCGGTGGGAACGGATGACAAAATTTTCAAAATTGCACACACACACACACACACGCACGCA
>CM054136.1:20345706-20348206 GCA_028751875.1 Rapana venosa | reverse complement strand
CTATGACCTGTCACCCACATGATGACTCTGACCTATCACCCGAATGATGCACTATGACCTGTCACCAGAATGATGCACTATGACCTATCACCCGATTGATGCATTCTGACTTATCACTCGAATGATGCACTCTGACCTGTCACCCAGGTGATGCACTCTGACCTGTCACCCTGGTGATGCACTCTGATCTGTCACCCAGGTGATGCACTCTGACCTGTCACCCAGGTGTTGCACTCTGATCTGTCACCTAGGTGATGCATTCTGACCTGTCACCCAAGTGATGCACTCTGATCTGTCACCCGGGTGATGCACTCTGACCTGTCACCCTGGTAATGCACTTTGACCTGTCACCCAAGGGATGCACTCTGACCTGTCACCCAAGTGATGCACTCTGACCTGTCACCCGGGTGATGCACTCTGACCTGTCACCCTGGTAATGCACTCTGACCTGTCACCTTGGTGATACACTCTGACCTGTCACCCACATGATGCACTCTGACCTGTCACCCTGGTGATACACTCTGACCTGTCACCTGGGTGATACACCCTGACCTGTCACCTGGGTGATGCACTCTGACCTTTCACCTGGGTGATACACTCTGACCTTTCACCTGGGTGATACACTCTGACCTGTCACCCACAGGATGCACTCTGACCTGTCACCCAAATGAAGCACTCTGACCTGTCACCCAAGTGAAGCACTCTAACCTTTCACCCAAGTGAAGCACTCTAACCTGCCACCCAAGTGAAGCACTCTAACCTGTCACCCAAGTGATGCACTCTGACCTATCACCCAAGTGAAGCACTCTAACCTGTCACCCAAGTGAAGCACTCTGACCTATCACCCAAGTGATGCACTCTGACCTGTCTCCCGAATGATGCATTCTGACCTGTCACCCAAGTGAAGCACTCTGACCTGTCACCTGGGTGATACACTCTGACCTGTCACCCAAGTAAATCACTCTGACCTGTCACCCAAGTGAAGCACTCTGACCTGTCACCTGGGTGATACACTCTGACCTGTCACCCGAATGATGCACTCTGACCTGTCACCCAAGTGATGCACTCTGACCTGTCTCACTCATCATACTTGGGCATCACCGTGAGATCCTAAGTACACACTGGTTAAAATGATTAATTCTCTGTGGCATTTTCAAAATACTTCGATCAGGGGGCGGGATAGCCCAGTGGTTAGAGCATTTAGCTGGTGATCTGACGGCACGGGTTCCAACCACCTCAAAGGCGCTTGTTCCAAAGGAATATCCTCCCGGAGTTAACATCAGTACATACTCCACTTCCCTCAAAGCCCTTCCAGATGAGACAATAAACCGAGGTCTCGTGTGCGAGCGCACGCAGAACATCTTGCGAACAAGTCAAAAGCCCTTCCGCCTTTCAGGGAATTAGGCCATTTTCTGTCTGTAGGAACGGATGACGAATTTCACACAGAGAAAGCGGTTGAGAGTTAAAAGTTGTATAGAAACATGCACTTTTACAAACACGGTAAAACTCCACCAACCTGTATTACAGCACTAAGCCTTCCACGCTGGTGGGATGATTATTGCACTCTGACCTGTCACCCACATGATGCACTCTGACCTGTCACCCACATGATGCACTCTGACCTGTCACCCACATGATGCACTCTGACCTGTCACCCACATGATGCACTCTGACCTGTCACCCACATGATGCACTCTGACCTGTCATCCACATGATGCACTCTGACCTGTCACCCACATGATGCACTCTGACCTGTCATCCACATGATGCACTCTGACCTGTCACCCACATGATGCACTCTGACCTGTCATCCACATGATGCACTCTGACCTGTCACCCAAGCGAAGCACTCTGACCTATCACCCACATGATGCACACGTTAAATCCTGTTCCGCTTTTCGTAAGAGTAGGCCTTTGTGAGCCGGTGGGAACAGATGACAGAATTGACAAAAGCGCATACACACGGGGACTGGATGTAAAAAAAAAGCGCATGAGTGCTTATTCCATTATCCTCGATACAAAAAGAATAAATAAAATAAAAAACATTGAATATCTTACACACCCACTTTGCTGGTATCGTGTTTAGACATCGTCCCCGAAATTAGAATACAGAATTACCTTAATGGTGGTGGTGGTGGTGGTGGCGGCGATGGTGGTGGGAGGGGAGGGGTGGGAGAGCAAACACCGGTCATATAATACTAAAAAAAACCACCCACCACAGCCTTGGTGAACTTCAGACTTTCAGCCAAGGAATGAAACAACAGCAACAGCAGCAGCAGCAGCAACAACAACAACAACAACAACAACAACAACAACAACAACAACAACAAACGAAGCGGAATTAAGCTGATAAAAAAAAGGAAACTCCCCCGTGGGATGCGAGGCGGGGGGTGGGGGGGGGGGGGGGGGGGAGGGATGAGGGGGGGGAGGGATGAGGGGGGGGGGGGGGGGACTGTCGTGTAAAAATAGCATGCCCACCTTCTGGAAATTCTCTGCTAGA
>CM054136.1:20335706-20340706 GCA_028751875.1 Rapana venosa | reverse complement strand
GTGTTTTGTCGTATTGTAATGTATTATATTGTAGTGTAGTGTAGTGTTTTCCACTTCCAGTCGCAATAGATTTCTCTGTGTACAAATCCTGGCTGTTTTCCCCGGAGAAAACACATCGCCACCAGGGCAGGGCCACCTATCATTTTCTTTGTTGGTAGATCTATACATGTAGCATTTTCTTGTTCGTAACTATAGTGTCTCTTTGTTTCCTAATGAGAGGGGCTTTCCCTACACACTTTTGCCAGGCACAACTCTCTTGTTGCCGTGGGTCCTTTTACGTCCGCTAATTAATGTGTACTGTATACGTTGCCTCGGTTTGTTGTCTCATCCGAAAGACTAACACCCGAACCACCATTCAAGGCACGTGTGTTTTTATTTAATTTAATTTATTGTTTCTATTATTCTTTTACTGTGAGGATAACGGACTAAGAACTCGTGTACTTTTTTTTCTACATCTAGTCCCCGAGTGTACACAGTTTTTGTCAATTTTGTCGTCCGTTCCCACCAGCACACAATGGCCTACTCTTCCAAAAAGCGGAACAGATTTTAACGTGTTCGTAAGATGTTCTGCGTGCGTTCAACACTCGGGGCCTCGGTTTATAGTCTCATCCGAAGGACTTTCGTAGGGAGTGGAGTCGGCACTGACGTTAACTCCAGAGGAAAAATCCTCTTGAACGAGATTCGAACCCGGGTCAGCAGATCAAGGAGCGCATTGCGCATCACTCTAACCACCAGGCTATCCCAGCCCCTCAATACTACCAATCCACACCGAAGTTCAGTAATTCTTGGAGTGCAGTTCGCGAAACGGAAGCAGCCTTTAATCTTTTCAAAAGACTTGGTAGCATAGCCACGGAATGTGTCAGTGTGATTCATGTCAAATTCTTGCTTCTATTACCCCATAAGGTAATGGTGGAAAGAAATCATCGTAGGCAGCAAACCCCAAAATTCAGTTTTTTTCACTTGTTAAAGTCGCAGTTAATAAAACCAACCTTTCATGACTTTACAACGAAATTGAAGGACTTAGGAAACTGCAGAACAGGAGTAGTAGTAGGAGGCACGAGGAGAAAAACTTGATAAATGACTGTATCTTTTATAAAATGCAGACCAGGGAGTCTCCTTTCATACTAGGGAGTCTCCTTTCATACTGAAAACACCTTGAACACACCCCTTTGGCTAATAATAAGCCAAGGGAGGCTTAACCCCAAACCACTCCCCCCATACCTTTTATGTGTCATGGTGTGATCATCATAGACGAGCCTTAACCATAAACCAGCCAACCAAACAACCGCCTTTCAACACTAGCCTAACCCGGTTGTTGTTGAAAACCACTCCGGTAAATGATATCAAACTTAGTCACCGTAACAGGCACGTTAGCGGGAGCTTGAATGTAAACATACGGCACACGCTAGGTTAGGCCCTAGTCTTTTTTCTCCCCTCCCCTCTTCTTTGCATTATATGGTAGCATGCTCAAATCACTGCCCTTCAAGTATATGTATGTACCAGTGAAGTTGTTGCTTCCGCGCTACTAGGGGCCTTTAGCCTAGGGCCTCCTCCTGAAAGTTGGCACGAGCGCGTGGTCTGAAGAGAGAGAGAGAGAGAGAGAGAGTGTGTGTGTGTGTGTGTGTAAAAAGCAGGCAACCTGACACCCCTACATCGGGGAGTCGAATGGTACCGCCCAGGCCAGAACGTGGGCATCTAGGCCCAGCTCTGTTGGGATCCCCTCTAGCCTAGTTGGTGAAGGAAGAGATCTTCCAGTCAAAACTCCCCTCGCGTGTGTGTGCGTTGTGGGAGTGGTGTGGTGTGTCAGCCTAGCCTAGCCTAGCCTATGTGTCGGTTGGACAGTAGGTGTATGTGTGTGAAAAGTGTGTGTTGCTGCTTCAAGTGTTAGACCCTAGGCCCTAGTTCTTACATGGTGCCAGAACCAGAAGGGAGAGAGAGTGAGAAAACCCAGGAGTACAGAAGTTGTATAACATTTTTCGGTGAAACTTTCACGGTTGTTGTTTTTTTTTTTACTCTGCAAAGACAACCAACAAGTGGAAACCAAACTACTTTGAAAACTTGTGAACAGATTGTTAACAAGTCTCCAAAACTGCCAGATTTCGGGTTTAAGGCTAGCCTATTCTTATCCGTTCCATCTTCAACCAGGAGAGAAATTTGAAAAAAAAAATTGGATGACGAAACTGTTCAACGCGGTGCCAGCCACAGGCATGAGAAAAAGATCGGAGATAGCTGAGCGTTCAAGAACAAGAGTACCACCTTCTTCTGAACCTAGCACCGCTTCTTCTAGGCCTTCCAGCACTGCCTCAGAGATGGCAAAAGCAGAACTTGCTGACTCTTGGAGTCTGGGGGTGAAACGACGATGCTGTCGATGGAGAAAAGGTTACAGCAGTAGTAACGGTGTAGCGGTGATGGTGGCGCTGGCGGTGGCGATGTTGTGGGGAGTGGGGGAGTGTTACAACGTGGATACTGTCACGGCTGTGGTACATCAAGGGGAGCCGGGGAGTATGTTTGGGTTTTCGGTGGCGCAGCATATAGACCAGTCCACGCACTGGTGAGTGGAGTGACCGGGTTTTTTGTTGTTGTTTAAAACAAAAACAAAAATCAAATTTGTTGAAATTGGTAATTTCATTTTTTTTAATTTTCATTTTCATTTCAAGTTTTTTCTTGTTTGTTTTTTTGGCGTTGTGGTTTTGTCTGCTAGTGGGTTTTTGTTTTGTTTTGTCTTGTTTTCGTTTGTTTTTTCTTTCTTTTCTTTCATTCTTTAATTCTTTCTTGCTTTTCTTTTCTTTCTCTCTCTCTCTCTCCCTCCCTCCCTCTCTCTCTCTCTCTCTCTCTCTCTCTCTCTCTCTCTCCCTTTTTCTCTCTCTCTCTTCTCTCTCTCTCTCCTCTTTCCTCTTCTCTATCCCTCCCCTTCTCTCTCTCTCTCTCTCTCCTCTCTCTCTCTCTCTCTCTCTCTCTCTCTCTCTCTCTGTCGCTGTCTCTCCCCCCCTCCCCCTTCTCCCTCCCCCCCATCCCCTCTCTCTTGTCTTTACTTTAGGTCTGTCTGTCTGAGATGGCCTACTCTACTTCCCTCTTTAGTATGTAATATCCGTCTGTCTGCGTGTCTCTCTATCTGTCTACATCATATCATATAAGCGGCCATACATAAATGATACATGTGTATACATACATACATACATAGGTGTATGTATAACAATGTATATATAACACACCTACGTAACTGACATGGTATCACAACATCAAATACAATATTAACAGTACGTGCTTGTTGTGAATGAAACTGCCATGTCTTCTTTTCTTGACACTTCCATCATTAATTTTCTCCTTTCCTGGTCTTCCTCTGTGGAATCACACCTACCTGCGTTCTCTGTAACTATGACTCAGTCATACGTTCATTCATTTTTACCTTCCCCCTCTCCCTCCCCCCTCCCCCACAATCACCCCCCCCCCCCCCACACACACACACACACACGTACAAACATACACACAGGGAGGAGAGATGGCGAGAGAGAGATGAGAGAGAGAGAGAGAGAGAGAGTAATGATGTTTTCGTATCATGTCATGACTGATCGTGGTCTACTCCACTCTGTAACTGAAGAGTATAAGTACTAATTCTAGCACACACACACATACAGTGTTTACACTCACACACATATGCTCTCCCTCCTTCCCTCCCTCCCTCTCCCTCTCTCTCTCTTTCTATCTCTCTCTCCCTCTCTCCTCTCTTCTCTCTCTCTCTCTCTCTCTCTCTCTCTTTCCCTCTCTCTCCTCTCTCCTCTCTCTCTCTCCTCTCCTCTCTCCCTCTCTCTCTCCTCTCTCTCTCTCTCTCTCTCTCTCTCCTCTCTCTCTCTCTCCTCCCTCTTTCTACATGTACGCACTCGAACTTACACATGCTCAGTCATTCACATACTCCCCCCCCCTTTTATTTAAACAACAAAAAACTTTTCTCTCATAATCTTTTCCTTTTTCGTCTAATATCACTTAAAGTGGAAGGACGTTTAAGCACAGAACAACAACAATATCAACACTAAACAACACAGTCACACAGACACACACACACACACAGACACACAAACACACATGCATGCATGCCCCCCCCCCCCCCCCCCCCCAAATTCACACACACGCACCCACACGCTCACTCTCTCACGCGCGCACGCACGCACGCACACACACACACACACACACACACACAACACACACACACACACACACACACACACACACGCGCGCGCGCACATTACATGGTAGCTGCTTATGAACCATTTAGCTGATAGTGCTTCATTGAATTACTAGTATCTTAACTTATGCATACATGTGCACACAAGCAGTGCCCTGGCATAGGCTATAGGCCCATAGTCCACACACACACACACACTCACACTTCACACTTCACACACACACACACTCTCACACTTCACACACACACACACAAACACACGCACACACTCTCACATTTCACACACACACACACTCTCTCACTCTCTCTCTCTCTCTCTCTCTCTCTCTCTCTCTCTCTCTCTCTCTCTCCCCTCTCTCTCTCTCTCTCTTCTCCTCTCTCCTCTCTCTCTCACACACGTAAAAACAAACACACACACAAACAAACGCATTAATACTTATTCCATTATCCTCAAAAGAAAGGAAAAAAATAAGATAAACCCACACCACATCACACACACACACACACACACACAACCACAACACACACACTTACACAACCACACACACACTTACACAACCACACACTTACACACAACCACACACACACTTACACACACACACACACACACACACACACACACACACACACACACACACACACACACACACACACACACACACACACACACACAACCACACACACACTTACACAACCACACACTTACACACACACACACACACACACCCACTCACACACACACACACACAACCACACACACACACACACACACACTTACACACACACACACACACACAACCACACACCCATTTATACCCAC
>CM054136.1:20308206-20320706 GCA_028751875.1 Rapana venosa | reverse complement strand
ATTACACACAGACACACACACAGACACAGACACAGACACACACACATTACACACACACACACACACACACACACACACACACACACACACACACACACACACACACACAATGGGGGAAAACCGAATTAGGATGGTATGAAGAGAAAAAAGGATGGATGAGATGACAGAGAAGAGAGAGAGAGAGAGAGAGAGAGAGAGAGAGAGAGAGAGAGAGAGAGAAGTAGAGACTAGACAGACAGAGGAAGACAGACAGACAGGCAGACAAGCAGACAGACAGACCACTCAAGACCAGGTTTTCTTCATCCCATTCCTTCACTCAATTTGTAGCTGTATATATAGAGAGAGAGAGTATGAGCGGCAGTTTATCGAAACATCTTTCGGACACAAAGCGATGATTGTGGGTATATACATACATACATGTATGAAAGAGGAGATGAGGTCTCCATTTAAACAGCAATTTAGCGTGGTCCTCACCAGCACAGAAAACCCTCCCTGAGGCACAAGAGAAACTGATAATCTGTCCATCAAAGATACTCTCTTTTTTTTGGCACACACGGGCGTACGCTTCAACACACACACACACAACACGCACGCACGCGCGCGCGCACACACGTACGCACACACACACACACACACACACTTCTGCGTACCTGCGAGCACACTTGGAGAATGGACACAAGAAAATCTGTCTGTCATTTTGTCTGTCTATCTCTGTTTGTCTCTGTCTGTCTCCCTCTGTCTGTCTTTCTCTCCCTCTCTCTCTCTCTCTCTGTCTCTGTCTGTCTGCCTGTCTCTGTCTCTGTCATTCCATCCCTCCCTCCCTCACACCACACACACACACACACACGCACACACACACACACACACACACACACTCTCTCTCACACACACACACACACACACACACACACACACACACCACACAGGGCCTTTCAACACAAATGACAAGAAGATAATATCTAGACCTTTCGTATAGCCCACGCCCCTTAGTGTAAAATTGACAGCTAAGTGTGATGAATCTCTAGGGGAAAAAGCATTGACCAAGAAGAGAAGAAAAGACCATAAATGGACATAGGGGTGCGGGAATAATAATAATAATAATAATAATAATAATAATAATAATACGAAGAAGAATGACAACAATTATATCGGGAGAGGAGTGGTTGTTTTTTATGGCAAGAGAAGTGGAGGGTGTATGTGTATGGAGAGAGAGAGAGAGAGAGAGAGAGAGAGAGAGAGAGAGAGAGAGAGAGAGAGAGAGACACACACACACACACAGACAGAGAGAGAGAGAGACAGACAGAGACAGAGACAGACAGAGGGACATAGAATGGAGGGGGTATCAGGACAGGAGGAGTGTTAGGGTGACGAGGGAAGCGGTGGCGAGGGGAGGAGGGGGGTGGGGCAGGGGTTGTTGGGAAAGGAGTGGATGGGGAGGGGGACGGGGGAGTGGGTGAGGGGGAGTGTCAAGAGCAAGGGATATATCTTGAGTTACTACATTTATTTTCCAGAAGTAGCCCCCAAGACACCTGTCTTGGCCATTTTTTTTTCGTCTTTTTTTCCATATCACCCGGGGTCCCTTATACATTTGCCACATGCCATCTTCCCAGTTTTTTCGTCTTGAATTTCTCAGGAAAGGGGGGGGGGGGGGGGGGGGGGGGGGGGTAGGGGGGTGAGGGGGAGTAGTAGGGAGGGAGTAGTAGGAGGGAGTGGGGTGGGGGTGGGGATTAGGAGGTTGTAGGTGTGGGTGGATTTGATTAAGTCAGAGATCACTGCATGTATAATTAATTGTGGAATACTAGGGTAGTCTTTTTAAATAGCCATCAGGAATTTCATGGACAAGAGCAAAACCTTCCGAGGCAAAAAACAACAACAAACACACACCAAAAAACACCACACAAACACACACACCGCCAATACGTGTGTGTTCGCTTGCGCACGTACATGCAAACACACCCACATTAAATTGTCTTCTCACATTTACACACACACAAACAGACACAGATATAGATGGCTTAGATATCTCTTAGTCTTAGATAGATCGCTTGACGGAAAAAAAGCAAATGTTTTGCTTATTCAATGTACCATCTGGAAATAAAAGTTGACTTTGACACACACACGCACACACACCGCGCGCGCGTGCGCGGATACACATACACACACACATCTTTTACTTCTCACACTTACACATATACACACACACTCACACAAACACACATACATCCCTTCGTCCTTCTCCCTCTCTTTCTCTCTCACACACACACACTCGTTCGCACGCACGCACGAACGTAAGTACGCACACACACGCATGAATGCACACACACACACACACACACAAAACCCCACACACACACACATCAACCCTTTTCTCTCTCTCTCTCTCTCTGTCTCTCTCACACACGCAACACACACACACCACAACACACACACACACACACACACACACAACAACACACACACACACACACCCTTTTCTCTCTCTCTCTCTCACACACACAAACACCCACACACACACACCCTTTTCTCTCTCTCTCTGTCTCTCTTTCTCTCTCTCTCTCTCATACACACACAGACCACACACAACACATACACACACACATACACACATTGGCCATTCCCCCAGGGAAGGAGAAGTGAAGACAAACCTTTTGTGACTGTCGCCACATAGTGTAACATTGACAGGTCCACTAAAACCAGCAGGGGAAAGGGTAAAGAGGAGAGAGAGAGAGAGAGAGAGAGAGAGAAGAGAGAGAGAAGAGAGAGAGAGAGAGAGAGGAGAGAGAGAGAGAGAGAGAGACAGACAGACAGACAGACAGACAGACAGACAGAAACAGACACAGACAGACAGAGAGAGACAGAGAGAGAGAGGAGGAGGAGAGATAAAGATCCTGGGTAGATGTGTGTGCGTGTGTGTGCGTGCGTGTGTGTGCGCGCGCGTGTGTGTGAGTGTGCGTGCGTGCGTGGTGTGTGTGTGTGCGTGTGTGTGTGTGTGTAAGTGTTTTGCTGTTGTTCTTAAATTTAACGTCTATTCACATTAAGTGATATTAGACACATGTGTAAGTAGTGTGAAAAGACCCAAAGGTTTTGTGTGTGGTGTGTGTGTGTGTGTGTGTGTTGTGTGTGTGTGTGTGTGTAAGTGTGAAAAGACAATGGTGTGTGTGTGTGTGGGTGTGATGTTTTTCACTGACAGAGACAGATAGAGTTTTGAAATTAAGTTTCCAAGGGTTACAGATACGCATTCAGACACTTTTTTCATGGGGGAGAGAGAGAGAGAGAAAGACAGAAAGAGAGAGAGAGAAGAGAGAGAGAGAGAGCGAGAGAGCGAGAGAGAGAGAGAGAGCGAGCGAGCGAGCGAGAGAGAGAGAGAGAGAGAGAGAGAGGAGAGAGAGAAACGAGAGGAGAGGATAGATAGATAGAGAAGAGGAGAGCGAGAGAGAGAGAGAAGCGAGAGCGAGAGAGAGAGAGAACGAGAGAGAATAGATAGATAGAGAGAGAGAGAGAGAGAGAGAGAGGGGGGGGGGGGGGGAGGAGGAATGTTGTGAAAAATGGTTATTGTGATGGCCAAAAAAGATAGAATGGCAAGAGAAGGGGAAGGAGTTTGATGGGGTGGGGGTGGGGGGGTGGAGGGGGCAGTGGAGGGAGAATAATGGAAGTACGTGGGAGTTGGTGGAGGGTGGGGGGAGGGGGGGGGGGGGTGGGGGGGTGGGGGGGGGGGGGGGGGGTGGAGGAGAAGAGGAGGGGAGAGTCGCAGGAGATGGGGACACCTGAGATTTATTTTGGAGAAGTAGGGGGGAGGACACGTGGCTTTGCCAGTTCGTGTTTTCTGCTTTTTTTTTTTTTTGTTTTTCTTTCTTGTTTAAACTTCTTGGTTTTTCATTTTCACACCGGCACACTGCTTGTCCGTGTTTTTCCTGTGTTTTTCTGTCTGGTGTCTGCTGGCTGCTGCTGGCGGGGCTTTTCTTTCTTCTTTCTTTCTTTCTTTCTGTTTTTTTTTCTTTTCTTTCTGCTTGCTTTCTTCTTTCTTTCTTCTTCCTTCCTTCCTTTCTTTCTTTCTGTCTATTGCTGTCTGTCTGTCTATTCTGTCTTTCTTCTGCTGCTTCTTTCTTTTCTTCTTTCTTTCTTCTGTTTCTTTTCCTTTCTTTCTTCTGCTCTTTCTTCCTTTCTTTCTGTCTATCTGGCTGTTGTCTGTCTGTCTATTCTGTCTTTCTTTCTTTGTCTTCTTCTCTCTTCTTTCCTTCTTTCTTTCTTTTTCTTCCTTCTTTCTTTCTTTCTTCTTTCTTGTCTTTCTTCCTTCCTTCCTTCTTCCTTTCTTCCTTTCTTTCTTTCTGTCTATCTGGCTGTCTGTCTGTCTTTCTGTCCTTTTTGTGGTGGTGATAAGGGGGAAAGTAGGTGGGTTGTTTTTTTACGACACTACCTTCTTACTATTTTTTTGTACCGGCTCGCCCCCTCTGCTGGTCTGTCCTCCACCCCAAGATCACACTGTAACAAGAGTTCTAGACTAACTGACACAGCAGGTGTTTCTACCAGTTTGAGGCCAAAGGTAAACGTAAACGTAACACAGGTAAAGCTCTGTAGTACTGTATACATTATACAATTATATAACTGGAAAGAGGTCAGTTTGAAGTGTGAACTAAGCTGTTTTGAAAACATTCTCTACCTGTACCGTAGACGTTTGCACTGTACGCATTGCGCGTATATATTATATATGTGTTTAGTAGTATCAAAATATTTTGGGACGGCAAAGGACTAGGTGAAAAGCGAGTACAGGATTTCTTTCGTTCTGTCTGTCTGTCTGTCTGTCAGTATATCTTTCTTTCTTCTGTTTCTTCCTCCTCGTCGTCGTTGTCTTCGAATGCTCACACAACAACTCCAGAGGCCCTGACACCAACATTTATGCCGGGGTACGCTGAAGGCCCTCCAGGGGTCCAAAAAGCCTGTCCCTCGTCGGCAGGTCTTTTGTTTAACTAACACCCTTACCCCCCCTCAGATTACATATACAATAGAGACTGGCTGTTTAAATCTATCTTATACCTAGTGGATATGGCTGCTTGATGCTACAGTCTCTACTAAATCGAATAGCTCTGCTGGAACTTTTGATACAATCTAACCAAACTTGAGTCTCAGGTGCGCGTGGAAATGGCCGTATGTATGAAGAGCTTTCTGCATTTATAAAAGGCTCAGAAGATTGCAGGATTTATTGTATGTCTGTCTTAGAGGTAGGCTATTGAAGCAGCAGCAGCAGCTACAGCTACAATAGTAGAAGTAGTAGTAGTAGTAGTAGTAGTAGTAGCACCAGCACCAGCAGCACTAGCAGTAGCAGCAGTAGCAGCAGCAGCAGCAGTAATAGTAGAAGTAGTAGTAGTAGTAGTAGTAGTAGTAGCATCAGTATCAGCATCAGCAACAACAACAACAACAGCAGTAGCAGCAATAGCATTAGAAGAACCAGTAGTAGTAGCAACAGCAGTAGCAGCAACAACAACAACAACAACAACAGTAACATAAATAAACAGCAGCAATTGTTGAAGAAGTATAACAACATCAGCTTCAACATCAGTAGTTGTAGTAACAGAAATGGCCAATAGAATTAGAAGTATCGTGTCATAGTAGCCACTATAATTACACAGGTGTGTATAATTATAGTGTCACAGTGCTCGCTTGCTCGCTTTGCTCTACACCAGCAAGATTTTCTGTACGTGTATACATATAATCGGCCCCCCTGTATCCTAAATCGGGTTCAGGTGATTTGCATTTGACTTGTGTTAAACCCCCAAATTTTGTTTCAACTTTGGGCTATTATAAAAAACGGGGTATTTCTTAAGAAGTCAAATTCATTGCATAAAACTTACTGAAAAGACACCGGGCAAAACAGAGAGAGAAAGAAGAGAGAGAGAGAGAGAAGAGAAGAAAAGAGAAGAGAAGAGAGAGAGAGAAGAGAGAAGAGAAAAACAAAACAGACAGAAGACAACAACAGAAATGCGAACAAAATTTTTTTTTTAAACGAAGAAATTTGTTTATTTTACAAAGATTTTCTTTCATCCAGCCCCAAAATAAAAAAAAGCACTACAAAAAAAAACATAAGCATGTGTGTGTTTTGTTTTGAGGGGAAGAGAAAAAGAGAGAGAAGAGAAAGAGAGAAAAGGGGAGAGAAAAGAGAAAAGAGAAAAAAGGGGGAAATTTTTTTAGGAAAAATGAGGGGTTGTAAATAAAGTGAGGGGGGGGGAAAGGAGGGGGGCTTGGATTTGTTTTTTATAATTGCATGCCCTTCAGCGGGGGAAAAAAAATTTTGTTTGTGTTGTGAGGTGTGGGGTGTGTGTTTAAAGAGAGAGGCAATAAAAAGACAAATTCCTTTTATTTCGGGGATAATGAAAAAGCACCCTGTCCTTTTTTTTTTACATCCAGTCCCCCCCCCTTTGGGGAAAATTTTTTATTTTATAAAAAAATAAAATAAACCCAAAAAACTTTTAACTCACACATTTAAGGGGAGAGAGAGAGAAAAGAGAGAGAGAAGAAAGAGAGAGAGAGAGAGAGAAGAGAGAGAGAAGACAAAACAGACAACCCAGACAGACAGACAGACAAAACTACAGAAAGAAGAGAGAGAGAGAGAGAGAGAGAAGGGGAGAGGAGAGAGAAAGAGAAAGAGAAAGAAAAGGGGTTTAAGCCCTGTCATTTTTTACTGACATAAAATTTTTAATACAAATAATCTCCCCTGTCTTTCTACTCCCTCAAACCTTTCTCTCTCTCTCTGTTCTCCGTGCTCTCCTCTCCCCTCTCTCTCCTCTCTTCTCTCCCCTCTCTCTCTCTCTCCTCTCTCCTCTCCCCCCCCTCTCTCCCCCCCTTCCTCTCCCCCTCACCCCTCCCCTCCCCCCCTTTTCCCCCACTCTCTCTCTCTCTCTCATAACCCCTTTTCCCCAGGTTTAAAAAACCCCAGAAAGCAAAGAACATCATGCTAGTGATTATCACCCCCCCTTCCTTTCTTTCCCCCCCCACCACTCTGGATGAAAAAAATGAAATCAAAAGGGTTTTGGGCTTGGAGAAAGGGTTTCGGCATCGAAGAAACTCTAAAACTCTGAACCTTAAAGATTCATTCATAAAGAACCCCTTTTGGGCCCCATTTTTAAAATAAAGGGTGTTGCTGTCAACCTTTGAATAAAAATGAAGTTGAATCCCCCGGTAAAGACACCCTGAACAAAATTAATAATATAAAGCTAAACTGCAAATTTTAAAAATTAGATTGTGTTTCCCTAGGAGCAGAATCCAGAGACAGAACACGGGGAAAACAGCCCAAGACAGAAAAAACCCAGAGACAGACAGAAAATTTTTTGGGAAAAATTTTTTTTAACCTCGGGGCACACACACACACACACCCCAAAACCCCACACACACACACACACCCACAAAACACACACACACACACATAATATCACACCACACCACCCCAACACCCCAAACCCCAACACCAAAACCACACCACCCCAAACAACACACACCCCCAAACGAAACAAAACCCACCACAAAAAAAACACACCAAAAACACAACCCCAAAATTTAAACACACAAACACACAAACAAAAAAGGCACACAACCCCAACACAACAAAACCACACCCCACCCACCACACGCACGTTTTACACCCCACAACACACGAACACAACACAACACAAAACATTTATCCCAAATTCTTTTCCCCTTTCCCCCCTCCTCCTCTCTCATCCCCCCCCCCCCCCCCCCCCCCCCCGAAAAAACCTCCCATCCCCAAGCCCCAAAACAAACAAAATGAAACCACTGCGGGCCGGGGAGTTTCATTGTTCCCCATCAAAATTTTGCTGCTGCAGGGGCTTGGGGTTTTTTTCCTCCCCTTTGAAAAAAAAACCCCAAACCTATGTGCTCGGGATTTTTCCCTCATCGAAAATTTCCCCTCACCCCGCATTTAACGGCCCTTTTTGGGGTTTCCCCCCCGGGCCCCCCCCCCCTTTTTTTTCCTTTTTTTTTTTTTTCCCCCCCTTCCATCCCATCTGCCCCTATTTCCCTGTGTCGGCCCGGGCTTTTTGGCAAACTGGCGGGCTGGTGGGTTTTCGCGTGAAATTCGGGGGTGTTTGCTTTTTTTGGGGTTTTAAAAAATTTTTTTTTTTTTCCTTCTTCACTTTTTGGATCAAGGGTTTTGTTTTTTTTTTGCCCTTTTTTAACCCCTGTCTGCCCTTTTCTTTTGGGGGGGGGAATAAAAATGAAAGTGAAGGGTTGCTCCCTCTCTGTCTGTCTTTGCTGCCTCCGTTATTTCCCTTTTTTTTGGGTTTTTTGGTTGGGTTGGGTTTGGGTTATTTGGTTGCTTGTTATGGCTGGCTATTGTAGTCCGGGCGGGTTGGGCTATCATGATGGGCTAGTGACGGGCAACGGGTTTGCCCGGGGGGTTGGTGACGGTTTTGAGGGGAATTTGCTGGCGGGTGACTCCGGGCTTTTGACGGGCGGGGTTTGGGTTACTGGCTGGAGGGTAAATGCTGGCGGGTGCCCGGGCGGGTTTGTTACTGCTGGTTTGGGGATTTGCGGCGGGTGACGGCGGGTTTTTACTGGCGGCGGGTACTCGGGTTTTTTACGGGTTTGGCGGGTTGGGGGGCGGGTTTGTTACGGGCGGGGGGGGTGACTGGCTGGTTTGTTACTGGCTGGCTGGTGACTGGCTGGTTTGTTACTGGCTGGCTGGTGACTGGCTGGTTTGTTACTGGCTGGCTGGTTTGTTACTGGCTGGCTGGTTTGTTACTGGCTGGCTGGTGACTGGCTGGTTTGTTACTGGCTGGCTGGTGACTGGCTGGTTTGTTACTGGCTAGCGGGTGACTGGTTGGTTGGTGACTGGCTGGTGACTGGCTGGTTTGTTACTGGCTGGCTGGTGACTGGCTGGTTTGTTACTGGCTAGCGGGTGACTGGTTGGTTGGTGACTGGTTGGATGGTGACTGGCTGGCTGGTGACTGGCTGGTTTGTTACTGGCTGGCTGGTGACTGGTTGGTTGGTGACTGGCTGGCTGGTGACTGGCTGGTTTGTTACTGGCTGGCTGGCTGGTGACTGGCTGGTTTGTTACTGGCTGGCTGGTGACTGGCTGGCTGGTGACTGGCTGGTTTGTTACTGGCTGGTTGGTGACTGGCTGGTTGGTGACTGGCTGGTTTGTTACTGGCTGGTTGGTGACTGGCTGACTGGTGTCCGACTGGCTTGTTGGCTGGATGGTTGATGCTGCTTTCCCCCCCCCCCCCCCCCCCCCCCCCTCGTTGTTTGTCTCCCTTTACTCTATAATATGTCTTTCGATGCATCTTTTCTTCTTTTTGTCTTTCTCTGATGGCAGTCTGGATTGGTTATGATGATTTACATGGTTTTGTGGATACATTTCCATGTGCCCAAATAGTGTTGTTTTTTTTTCTTTTCTGGAATACAGAATTTTGACTTGTCTTGACTTGACATATTGGTGCGTTTCACTTTCAAGTGTGTGTGTGTGTGTGTGGGGGGGGGGGGGGGGTGGGGGTGAACGCGCGAACCTGGCATACCTATCTGGTTTATTTATTTGTCTCTCCTTGTATATTGGTATGGGTTTGTACAAGGGCGTGCATGAGTACGTAAGTGTATGTACCAAATGTTTTGCCTTCTCTCTCTCTCTCTCCTCTCTCTCCTCTCCCCTCCCCCCCCCCCCCCCCCCCCCCCCCCTCTGTCCTCTCTCTCTCTAGTACAGTTGCCCTGATTTGCAGTGTAAACTATTTTTCGCCAGGGCTATTTTTGGTGGGATGGGGCGTGACTGTCGTGATGGCCACTTAGCACCCACTGCACAACGAACTAACTGCACTTGAGCAATGTGTGTGGTTTTACACAGGGGAAAAACTTTTCAAAGAGAGGGGAGGAGAGAGAGAGAGAGAGAGAGAGAGAGAGTGTGTGTGTGTGTGTGTGTGTGCCTGCGTGAGTGTGTTTTGTGTGTTTTGTGTGTGTGTGTGTGTGTGTGTGTGTGGCCTGCGTGAGTGTGTGTGTACGAATTATTTTGAGTGAGTGATGAGTGAGTTGTGGTGTGTGTGTGTGTGTGTGTGTGTGTGCCTGCGTAAGTGTGTGTGTGTGTGTTCGCATTATTTTGAGTGAGTTGTGTGGGGTGTGTGCCTGCGTAAGTGTGTGTATATACGCATTATTGTGTGTGTGTGTGTGTGTGTGTGTGTGTGTGGATCTGTGAGAAGTTGTGAAACAGCACGTAGTGACGTAGAGGAGAGGGGAAATAGGCCAAAGTGGGAGGAAGAGGGAGAAGGTGAAGAACCATGCATGATTACAGAGACACAAAACCGGCCCACGCACGCACACATATTCGCGCGCGGGCACACACACACACACACACACACACCACACACAAAACCACACACACAACACACACATTTTCCACCTAAAAAGCGCCCCATTTTTTTGTTTCTAAATGAATTTTTTATGTTGTAAATAGCAAGTTAATCACATTTAGCCAGACAAAGCCATTTTCACGTTTTATGTACCCCATCCCCCAGCCCTCTCACCCCCACCCCCAAAAAATAAAAAGAAGAAAAATATGAATGCTTGTAACAGGAAACAGCAAACAAAGCTAAACCCCACGTTACATGAAACTGATGAAGTCTTACACCACCACTACACTGTGTTGCCCCTGCTACTGCTGCTGCTGCTGCTGCTACTGCTGCTGACTACAGCATTCCAAACTGCCATCCACCACCACCACCACCACCACCCTACCACCACCACCACACCATCCCACTATAGGCCTAGCCAGCCTACGAGCGAGCAAGCAAACACAGGCCCGGGTGCCACAGACACCTGCCGAGTTTGCCAATAAGCGAGATGAAGGCAGCTGCACACCGTACCGTCGAGCCTTTACAAATATAGCTAAGCTTAGCGATGCTTCTAACTCTTCTTCTTCTTTTTTTTGGTTTTTGTTTTTTTTTTAAAAAAGTCGTGCGTGAAAATTGTGGTGTGATGTTCTGGATTAGGGGAGGAAGGGGGCCCCGCAAGAGAATTATAAACTGCTGGAAAGTATGGTTGAAAAAGTCTTTATTTATTATTGATTTAAAAAAAACAACAGACAGACAGACAGAGAGTGCCAGTGCTGTGTGTATCTTTTGGTTCTCATTGTACTGATGCCCCTTCTTCTTCTTCTTCTTCTTCTTCTTCTTCTTCTCTTCCTTCTTCTTCTTCTCACTCCTCTCACTCACTCACTCACTCACTCACTCTCTCTCTCTCTCTCTCTCTCTCTCTCTCTCTCTCTCTCTCTCTCTCTCTCTCTCTCTTCTCTCTCCTTTCATGTTCTCATTTCTGTCTTATGTCATCAAAACTGTTCCCCCCTCTATTGATGCTGTATGGCATGTAGTTTTCCTCCCTAAACTTACTTCTTTCTCACCCTTTCAAAATAGTTACAGTAATTTACCAGAACTAGAAAGTGAGGTTCCGTGTGCGAACACACAAAGAATATCTTGCGCACACGTTTCCGTTTTGTTTTGTTTTGTTTTGTTTTGTTTTTGTTCCTCAGCTAGCGCTCCGTCCGAGATTTACCAATATATTGAGAATTTTTCAGCCAGTCAGTCAGCCAGCCAGCCAGCCAGCTAGTCCGTCAGTCAGTCAGTCACAAAAGTTTTGCCAGTGTTGCCCTCCAAGTAAGGGAATAATGATTATGAAAAAAAGTTCCTAAAGTTTTGTTCGGGATGGGTTTTTGTTCTGTTTTTTTGTTGTTGGTTTTTTTTTACCAGACAGGCCTGGTTGCAGGGTGTACCTGCTGTGCACATCACTAATCCATAATTATAAACTTCATTAGGAAGGCAGGCAGGCAGGCAGGCAGAAAGACAGGCAGGCAGGCAGACAGAAAGACAGGCAAGCAGGCAAGCAAGGCAGAAAGACAGGCAGGCAGGCAGGCAGAAAGACAGGCAGGCAGGCAGGCAGGCAGAAAGACAGGCAGGCAGGCAGAAAGGCAGGCAGGCAGGCAGGCAGGAAGGCAAGGCAGGCAAGGCAGGCAGACAGGCATGCAGGCAGGCAGGCAGGCAGACAGGCAGAAAGACAGGTAGGACAGGCAGGCATGCAGGCAGGCAGACAGGCACTGGTGTACTGTGGGCCTGAACAGGTTCAGCTTGCAGCAGGGAACATTCCTCTTGGCTTCCAGGCTACACTTGATGAGAGGGTGCTGAGTGATGACGATGATAGTGATGGTGATACCGTCAGCTTCTGCCGAAGCCCACACACATGCATGCATACATACAAGCGCTCATACGAGCGAGTGCGAACATACGTGAATGCATGTTGACAAACATGTATATGTACGAACACGCGCGTGCACACACACAGACGCACGCGTGCGCCCACGCACGCTCGCACACACACACAGACGCACGCACACACACACATACACACACACACACACTCCGGTTCATTTCATATTTTCCCCATTTTATTCTCTTTCGTCGACGAACGCTCAGCAACTGTTTTTGTCTGTTATATGAGCGAAAATGCGTTGCGCTGCCGTT
>CM054136.1:20285706-20303206 GCA_028751875.1 Rapana venosa | reverse complement strand
GTCAGTCATTCTGTGAAGCATGCAAACAAGACAGGTCTAGAAAGGGCCTAACGATAAATGACCTCCCTCCCTCCGCTCCATGCAGTCAGTGTGTGTGTTGTGTGGGCTTACCCCTTAGCATGATGTTTTTTTCTTCTTTTTTTGTGTGTTGTTGTTGGGGGTTGGGGGGTGGGAGGCGGGGGGGGGAGGGGGGGGGGGAGGGGGGGGAGGGGGAGGGGGGGGTAGGGATGTGTGTTTGTGTGTGTGTGTGTGGTGGTGTGTGTGGGCTTACCCCTTAGCATGATATGTTTTTTTCTTCTTCGTTGTTGTTGTGGGGTTTGGGGGGGGGGGGGGGGGGGGGGGGTGGATAGGGATGTGTGTTTGTGTGTGGTGTGTGTTGGTGTGTGTTGGTGTTAGGTGGGAAAGTGAAAGCAGTGTCTGGGATTTTTTTTTTTAACCCTAATTAATGATGTATGGTTTAGCATGTTATCTTCTCACCTTTTTTGTTTGTTTGTTTGCTTGGTTTTTTTTGTTTTTATGAATTTGTTTTTTACTGGTTCATTAATTATGTAATTTCGTTTTATCATCTCATCACGTGTGAAATGGTCATGTAAGCACATAAAAAACCCTCTGACGGTAATAAGAGAATATTGCGTTCGTGTGCGTGGGCACACGCATGCACGTGCGTTTTCAAACGCATGCACACACACGCGCGCGCGCGCGTGCACACACGCACACACTCACTCACTCAGTCAGTCTGTCTGTCTGTCTGTGTGTGTCTGTCAGCCTGTCTGACTGTCATGTCTTTCTTTCAATCTCTCCATCTCTCTATCTCTCTTTTTCTCTCTCACCCAAAAGGTTGGACGAAGAAAGAAATATCAATGTAAAAAATATCTGTTACCCTTGGAAATAAAAGACAACCACCACCACTACCACCACCACCACCACCACCATCCTCTTCCTCCTTCTCCTCCTCAACATCATCACCTCTCCCCTTCTCCTCCTCACCCCCCCCCCCCCCCTCCCTCCTCGCGCCTTCTCCCTATTCCAACCCCCTCCTCTTCCATTTTCTGCCGTTCCCATTTTCTGGTCAGGACACTACAGTACAGTACAGTACAGTACAGTACAGTAAAAGGTAAAGGCAAAGGAGTCCCATAACCTATAAGGTCGTAAGGGAGCGAGGCGTCAGAGACCTCACTTCTCTAGGGCCAGCATATTGAGGGCGGCGCCCATCTCCTCTCCCTCGCTGCTTTACCTTCCCTGACCCTAAAGAGGGCAGGTACCCATTTACAGCTGTGGGTGAACTGGGGGAACTGTACTGAAGCCAAGGCGCGCAAACGGTCACCCATCCAACTGGTAACCACGCTCGATACTGCTAAACTTGGCTGGGGGAAAGCGAGTGCTCCGACCACTGAGCTATCCCGTCCCCAGTACAGCACTACAGGACAGTACAGTACAGCACTACAGGGGGATAAATAGGATGATGCTCCAAGAGCCTGGCAGCCCAGGGGCCCAGTGTAGCGCGGTAACAACAACGTGGCTAATTCTCCACGTAACGATCGCCTGCCCCTTCACACCCTCCCTACCCGCCTGCTTCCACTCCACCCCACCCCACCCCACCCCACGCCACTGCCAAACTTTGCTCTGCAACTTGCCCCTGTCCCCCTTCCCCTCCCACCTCCTCATCCCCTCATCCCCTCTCCCCTCACCCCCCTCCTCTGTCCCGTCACCCTTTTCCCCCCTGTAGCCTCTCTTTCAATGTTGGCTTAGATTTTTAAAGATAGAAATTGTAAAACATCGGAATCAGTTAGGATACAGTGTGTTTTTCTTTTGTTAGGTTTGTAGGTGTTTGTTTGTTTGTTAATGTATGTATGTGTGTATGAATGTATGTACGTATGTATGTGTGTATGTATGTAATGTATGTATGTATGTATGTATGTATGTATGTATGTAGGTATGCATGTATGTGTGTATATATGTATGTAGGTATGTATGAGTATGTGTGTGTGCGCGTGCGTACGTGCTTGCGTACGTTCGTTTGTGCGTTCTGTCCCCAGTCATTCTTTTGATCTGTTCATTCATTTCCTCCTTCTCGTCGTGTACAAGTTTTACTTTGCTTGGTCTTTGGACACGAATCTTGGCCATTTTCTACATCGTAAAGTTCTGTTGTATTTTGTCCCTGCCCTCAATATTATTAGAAATACTGAGTCGTTCATAGGGGAGGAAACAATTTCCTCTTTAGCCGTGTCTTTTTTTCCCCCCACTGTCTTTTCTTTTCTCCTCTTGTCTTTTTTTTTTCCATTGACAAAGTCTGAACTGACTGTTGTGTGGAACAGAGTATAGTAGATTGGTGTTTTCCGATGTGACGTGGCCTTTTACAAAGAGGTATATACATACATGAAAGGGTGTGGGCAGAGTAGGGTATGAATCATAGCGTTAGGGCTTGTGTGTACCACAAAAAAATTATTATATTATAGGCGTTTTCATGTTTTTGTGATGGTGATCATGATGATGATAATGGTGGTGGTGGAGGATGATGGTGATGATGATGACGACGACGACGACGGTGAAGATGACGAATAGATAAAATACAACTAGCTTGATGATGATGATGATATTGATGACGATGATGATGCTGATGATGATGATGAGATTGATGACGACGATGATGATGGTGATGACGACGACGACGACGAAGATGCCGTCAATGAGGAAAATGTCGCCGACTACAAAGATGATGACATCATGATGACGATGATGATATTGGTGATGACAGCAACGTCGTATGATGACCCAGGGCTGGGGTGGGATTGGGGGGTTGTAATTGTTTGTGTGTGTGTGTGTGTGTGTGTGTGTGTGTGTGTGTGTGTGTGTGTGTGTGTGTGTGTGTGTGGTGTGTTGTTTGTATTTATTTTGCTCGTATTGTGTTTGGTGTGTCAAGTCAAGTCAAGTCAAAATGATCTTTATTGAGGGTAGAAGATTAAGTTTATACAACTTTTTTTCACCCTGCCCTCACACACACACACACAAAATCAAGAAAATTGACATATAAAAGCATTCTGTGTGTGTACGTGTGTGTGCGTGCGTGCGTGCGTGGGTGCGTGTGTTCTTGCGCGCGCATGTGCGCGTGCATGCGTGCGCGCGCAGGCGCCTGTGTGTAAAAGGAATTTGTCCAATTTTAGAACATTTCCTTTTTCTTTCTTTTCTCTTTTCCTTTCTTCTTTTTAAAAATTTTTTTTTAGCAGGCAGTGATTACTTTCTTTCTGTCCTTTTGCATGGATGAACTTAGAAATAAAATATTCATGTATGCATGCATGTTGTGTTTGTTTCTCAATCTTAGTCCCACACTTTAGGTATATACTAATAACATTAAGAACTACCAAAGGACTTGGGTGGGGGTGGGGGTGTGGGGGGAAGGGGGAGAGTGTGATTGATTGATAATCTTTATTGCCAAGGGTAACAGATAAGCATTGATATACTTTTTTTCTTCTTTTTTTTCTTTCCCTGTCTTTTCCTAGCATGCACAGAGAGAAAGAGAGAGAGAGAGAGAGAGAGAGAGAGAGAGAGAGAGAGAGAGAGAGAGAGAGAGAGAGAGAGAAGAGAGACAGACGACAGACAGACAGACAGACAGACAGAGACAGATAGAGAGAGAGAGAGAGACAGACAGACAGACAGACAGACAGAGACAGAGAGATACACAGACAGAGAGACACACACACAGACTCACAGGAGAACAGCCAGAGAAACTCAAGAGATATGGATAGACGAAGAAATAAGGCTTCACCCCAAAACTAAGGTTTATGAATTCACTGCTTCTGTATTACTTTAATCAAGACGATAAATTATACGCGTGGGGCCATACAATTTCCTCTTGTTCCAGAGATTCTTCTCTATATTCTCTGTGTGTGTGTGTGTTTGTTTGTTTATTTGTTCGTTTGTTTACTTTGTTGTGTTTATTGGATAGCCTGTTAGTTTGCCTAGTCAAGCAGAAATGAGGCTGCTTCGTTGTTGTTGTTGTTTGCTATTGTTCGCTGTTTCTGTTGGTTGTTGTTGTGTTGTTTGATGCTGGTGATGCTGGTGATGAAATGCTGTGGATATTGTTGGTCCAGTGGCAGACAATGTCTCCCCTTTTTCCAGTTAGTGAGGAGGTTTACGGGTCAAATCTAGACACCCCTTCTTCTTTCCTGTTTATTCGCATGAACGGTTATGTGGATGATTTTCTTATGGTTTGAAACAGAGTCTATTCAATACGCATGCATCATAAGTAAACAGCAATATAGCAAGGGAGAGGCATGAGGCTTCGTAATGTGATATTCTTTGGTTCAAACATATTTTGTCCAATACGCATACATCGCAAGCAAACAACAATAGAGCCAGGGGAAAGACACCAAGCCACATAATTGGGGGACGGCATAGCCTAGTGGTTAGAACATTGCGCTCGCGATCTGACGACCCGGGTTCGATTCCCGTTCAAGGGGGATATTAATTTTCCCCTGGAGTTAACATCAGTGTAGACTCCACTCTCCCTAAAAGTCCTTTGGATGAGACTATAAACCGAAGTCCCGTGTGCGAACGCACGCAGAACATCTTGCACACACGTTAAATCCTGTTCCGCTTTTCGTAAGAGTAGGCCAGTGTGAGCCGGTGGGAACATGACAGAATTTACAAAGCCGCATACATACGGGGACTGGATGTAAAAAAAAAAGCACACAAGTGTTTATTCCATTATCCTATATATAAATTTAGAATAAAAAATGAATAAATAATGATAGTTTTTCACACACGACAATAAACTGAATTCGAAAAGATCCGATTTTCGATTCTTTTGCACAACATCTTGGCATACGCCAAAGATTCATCCATCTTTCATTTTCACTTTCTTTTCTTTTCTTTTCATTCCTCGGCTACAGCTGTGAGGTTCAGCAGCAATGGTGAGATTTTGCGTATGCGACCGGTTTTTGGTCCACGGCAGCTTGAACGTAGCCGCATTCCGACTTCAGGGATATCCATCTTTCAAAGAAAAGTAGACCACTCATGGCATGGACGACACGAACATACCCAGCATGCAGTCTGTGACCCGGAGAAGAAACGAGCTCCGCCCAATTCAACTCGCTCAAGACATCCTGAAAAAAACCACCCAAAAAACAACAGTCCCAGCCCTCCCCCCAAAGAAAAAAACAACCAACCCACACTCAAAAACAAATTTGCAGTGCTCAAACGACTCTTCAAGGGCTTGAGAGAGAGAGGAGAGAGAGAGAATAGAGAGAGAGAGAGAGAGAGAGAGAGAGAGAGAAGAGAGAGAGAGAGAGAGAGAGAGAGAGAGAGAGAGAGAAGAGAGAGAGAAGGGGCATCAGTACAATAAGAACCAAAGTTACACACAGCACTGGCCTCTGAGAGAGAGGAGGGAGAGAGAGAGAGAGAGAGAGAGAGAGAGAGGGGGGGGGGGGGGGGGGGGGGAGAGAGGAGAGAGAGAGAGAGGAGAGAGAGAGAGAGACCGACAGAGACAGACAGAGACAGACAGAGACAGACAAAAGATACAGACAGACAGAGATACAGAGCCTTCATAGATCTATCTAGAGATCTGTATACTGGACTCGTTGTGTGTGTGTGTTTTATGTCTTTCGTGGCTTGTGGTTTTGTGTTGTTTTTGTTGTTGTTCGTTGTGGTTCTGGCTAGGCCTATATCTCACTTTCGCGGTGTAATATTTCTGCTCCGCAATTGCTTCGCTTCCGCCCACGATATCAGTTTTCTCTCGGTGTGTGTGTGTGTGTGTGTGTGTTTGTGTGTGGTGTTGTGGGGGGGGGGGGGGGGAGGGCTGTTTCGTTTATCTGCGTGTCTGTCGGGGGTTTTCTTTTGTGTGTGTGTTTTGTTTTGTGTTCGTTTTTATTCTCTCACTCTCTAGAGTTGAATTTCTTTCTCTTTCCTTTTATGGTTTTGTTTCCCTGTCTCTGTTTGTCTCTGTCTGTCTGTCTGTCTCTCTCGTCACCACCCCCTCTCTCTCTCTTTTTCATGAAAACAATGTTTGTCTCTCTCTGTCTGTCTCTCTAGCTATCTCTGTCTCTGTCTCTTTCTGTCTGTCCGTCTTAGTCTCTGTCTCTCTGAATCAGAATCTATCTCTGTCTCTCTCTGTCCCCCTCTGTCTGTCTGTCTCTCTCCCTGTCTGTCTCTCTGTCCCCTCTCTCCCCTCTGTCTATCTCCCCCCCCCCCCTCCTCTCTCTCTCTCCCTCCATTGAACATTCTCATTCTTCTTTCCTTCTCTCTCAAAATCTGTTTTGTTTTTGTGCTTCCTTTTTTGCTTGTTTAGCAATAACATTCAAAATTACACATTCATTCACCACAATTCACAAGATCATTATTTCAAAAAACCTTTCACATGAATCCCAACATACTTTATCAGAAGAACTTCAGTAATGGCGCTTTTCGCGTTTACTTACTGTCTAGGGACGATGACCATTGATTTGACGTTCTCTTTCCTCTCTCTCTCTCTCTCTCTCTCTCTCTCTCTCTCTCTCTCTCTCTTTTCCCCTCTCTCTCTCTTCTCTCCTCTCTCTCTTCTCTCTCCTGTATGTCTCTCTCTCTCTCTTCTCTCTCTCTCTCTTCTCCCTCTCTCTCCCCCTCTTCTCCTCTCTCCAAAAAATTTTTTTCCTTTTTTTTTTAAAATACTTTTTCTTTAAAAATTTTTTAAATAATTTTTCCCCCTCCCCCTTTTTCTCCTTTTTCCCCCCCCTCTCTCCTCTTTCTTTTCTCTCTCCTTCCTTTTTCTCTTTTTTTTTTCCTTTCTTTTTCTTTTCCCCCTTTTTTTCTTCCCAAACAAAAAATTTTTCACTCCCCCCAAAAAATTTGTTTTCTTAAAAAATTTCCCCTCCCCCAATTTAAGCCAAAATTTTATAAAAAAAAAAAAAGAAAAAAAAAAGGGGGGGGGAAAAAAAAAAGGGGGGGGGGGGAAAAAAATTTTTTTTCCCCTTTTATAAATTTTTTTTTTGGGGGGGGTTTTTTTTTTTTTTTTTTTTTTTTTTTTTTTTTTTTTGTTCCCTTGTTAGTTTTCCCCTTTTTGGGTTTTTTTTGGTTTGGTTGGGGGTGGTTTTTTTGGTTTTTTTAAAAAAAAAAAGGTAGTTTGGGGGTTTTTTTTTTTAAAAAGGGGGGGGGGGGGAAAAAAGGAAAGAGAGGGGGGAAAAGATTTGGGAAAAAGGGGGGGAAAAAAAAGGAAAAGGGGAAAAAAAAGGGGGGGGGGGGGAAAGGGGGGGGGAAGGGGGAAAAGGGGGGGGGGGGGGGGGGGAGGGGGGGGGGATAGTTTTACGAGCTCCGCCACAGGCAAGAAAGTTTGTTTTGGCTTAGAAGGATTGGAGGAACACGACTGGCGCACACAGCAATTTGAAGCAATAATATTATAGGGGGCGGGGACGGAGAGGGGGAGGGAGAGAGGGAGAGGGAGGGAGGGAGGGAGAGAGAGAGTGAGGATGGGGAAGAGGGAGATGGCGTGGGAAGGAGGAGGAGGGAAGAGGAGGGGTGGAGGAAGAGAAGCAAGAGCAGAGAGAGATGATGAGATGAGAGATGACTCGACGGGAGAGTGATTGAGATGAGAGAGAGTGGTGCGTGCTCGCGCGGCGCGCCGCGCGGCAGGCAGTGCGTTTGCGTTGTGTGTATGTGTGTGTGTGTGTGTGTGTGTGTGTGTTGTGTGTGTGTTTTTGTGTGGGTCGTATGTGTATGTGATTCTGTGTGTGTGTGTGTGTGTGGTTACTCTGTGTGTGTCGTGTGGGTGTGTGTGATGTGTGTGTGTGTTTCTGTTGATGAAAAAAAAAAAAAAACTAGTCGTATGTTTGGGTGTTGTTTTTTATAGACAAGAAAGAAACGATGGGGCTGGCACACAAAAAGGACCTAAGTTTAAAAGTAGGCCATGGGAGAATGATATCTGATACCGAAATCCAAGGATGGAGAGGGGCTAGACGGATAAGAGTGGTGGGTGTTGGGGGGTTAAGAGGGGGGGAGGGAGGGGAGTATGTTTATGTTGAAAGATGTAAGGGGGGAGGGAGGGTGCGGATGGAAAAGGGGGGGGAAGGAAAGGGGGGGTGTTCGCGAGGGTGGAGGTGTCTTTATTGTGTTGGAGGTGTCCTGTGAATTATAGTTAAGGTTGGTTTGTTTGGGGGATGGGGGGTTAGGTATAGGGATTTTGAGCTGGCGGGGTGGGTCTGGGGGAGAGTGGGTAAAAGCTGGGCTTGATGGTCATGTGCAGTTTTCACTGCCAGCTTCTTTTGCTTATAGAAGGCTGTCGCTTTTTTGCTTCTTAGCTTTCCTTTAGGGTTGTTGCACTCTTTTTACAACCATACCCTCCCACCCCCCCCCCCGTCCCCCCCCCCCCCCCCCCCCCCCCCCACCCCTCCCCCCCCCCCCCCCCCCCCCCCCCCCCCCCCCCCCCCCCCCCCCCCCCCCCCCCCCCCCCCCCCCCCCCCCCCCCCCCCCCCCCCCCCCCCCCCCCCCCCCCCCCCCCCCCTCCCCCCCCCCCCCCCCCCCCCCCCCCCCCCCCCCCCCCCCCCCCCCCCCCCCCCCCCCCCCCCCCCCCCCCCCCCCACCCCCCCCCCCCCCCCCCCCCCCCCCCCCCCCCCCCCCCCCACCGTTCACTCTCTGTTTTTTTCCCCCCCCCCATCTCTCTCTTCTCTCGCTCTGTTTTCTTGTTCTTTGTCGTTCTCGCAGTACTTTTCTCTTTCCCTTTTCTTCTCTTTTTCTTAGCTCTTTGTTGATGTTGTGTGTGTCTGTCTGTGGTGCGATGTTTTGTTTGTGTGTTCCTGTCTGGTTTTGTGTATCTGTTCCGTATGGTCTCTATCTATATTTATGCCTTTTGTTTGTCTGTTTGTCTGTACATCTGTCTGTCTGTCGTCTGTCTCTCTCTCTCTCTCTCTCCCTCCCTCTCTCTCGTCATTTCTACCCTTTTTTGTCTTCTTTTTTATATCTCTCTTTCTGTCTCTGTCTCCCTGCCTGTCTTTGTCTCTGGCTGTCTGCCACCCTCTCTGTCTGTGTCCTACCCACCCTCTCTGTCTGTGTCCTACCCACCCTGCCACCCTCTCTGTCTGTGTCCTACCCACCCTCTCTGTCTGTGTCCTACCCACCCTGCCACCCTCTATGTCTGTGTCCTACCCACCCTCTCTGTCTGTGTCCTACCCACCCTGCCACCCCTCTCTGTCTGTGTCCTACCCACCCTCTCTGTCTGTGTCCTACCCACCCTGCCACCCTCTCTGTCTGTGTCCTACCCAATCTCTCTGTCTGTGTCCTACCCACCCTGCCACCCTCTATGTCTGTGTCCTACCCACCCTCTCTGTCTGTGTCCTACCCACCCTGCCACCCTCTATGTCTGTGTCCTACCCACCCTCTCTGTCTGTGTCCTACCCACCCTGCCACCCCTCTGTCTGTGTCCTACCCACCCTCTCTGTCTGTGTCCTACCCACCCTGCCACCCTCTATGTCTGTGTCCTACCCACCCTCTCTGTCTGTGTCCTACCCACCCTGCCACCCTCTCTGTCTGTGTCCTACCCACCCTCTCTGTCTGTGTCCTACCCACCCTGCCACCCTCTCTGTCTGTGTCCTACCCACCCTCTCTGTCTGTGTCCTACCCACCCTGCCACCCTCTATGTCTGTGTCCTACCCACCCTCTCTGTCTGTGTCCTACCCACCCTGCCACCCTCTCTGTCTGTGTCCTACCCACCCTGCCACCCTCTCTGTCTGTGTCCTACCCACCCTCTCTGTGTCCTACCCACCCTCTCTGTCTGTGTCCTACCCACCCTCTCTGTATGTGTCCTACCCACCCTCTCTGTCTGTGTGTCCTACCCACCCTGCCACCCTCTCTGTGTGTGTCCTACCCACCCTGCCACCCTCTCTGTCTGTGTCCTACCCACCCTCTCTGTCTGTGTCCTACCCACCCTCTCTGTCTGTGTCCTACCCACCCTCTCTGTCTGTGTCCTACCCACCCTCTCTGTATGTGTCCTACCCACCCTCTCTCTGTGTGTCCTACCCACCCTGCCACCCTCTCTATCAGTGTCCTACCCACCCTGCCACCCTCTCTATCAGTGTCCTACCCACCCTGCCACCCTCTCTGTCTGTGTCCTACCCACCCTGCCACCCTCTCTGTCTGTGTCCTACCCACCCTCTCTGTCTGAGTCCTAAAATCTCTGTCAGTGTCCTACCCACCCTCTCTGTCTGTGTCCTACCCACCCTCTCTGTCTGTGTCCTACCCACCCTCTCTGTCTGTGTCCTACCCACCCTCTCTATCTGTGTCCTACCCACCCTCTCTGTCTGTGTCCTATCCACCCTGCCACCCTCTCTGTCTGTGTCCTACCCACCCTGCCACCCTCTCTGTGTGTGTCCTACCCACCCTGCCACCCTCTCTGTGTGTGTCCTATCCAACCACCCTGCCACCCTCTCTGTCTGTGTCCTACCCACCCTCTGTGTGTCTGTGTCCTACCCACCCTCTGTGTGTCTGTGTCCTACCCACCCTCTGTGTGTCTGTGTCCTACCCACCCTGCCACCCTCTCTGTGTGTGTCCTACCCACCCTGCCACCCTCTCTGTGTGTGTCCTACCTACCCTGCCACCCTCTCTGTCTGTGTCCTACCCACCCTCTCTGTCTGTGTCCTACCCACCCTCTGTGTGTCTGTGTCCTACCCACCCTGCCACCCTCTCTGTTTGTGTCCTACACCCCCCCCCCCCCTCTCGCCCCGTTGCACCCCTAACCATAAGCAGAATGGAGGCCTAGTTCATATATCATCAAATCCCTCTCTCATCCAAAAACACTGTCTACGTCTGAGAGTATTGATTCCACTATATATATATATATATATATATATATAGTATATATATATATATATATATATATATATATATATATATATATATATATATATATAAACCATTCTTGATCTGTAGTGTGTGTATGTTAGTGTTAGTGTGTGTGTGTGTGTGTGTGTGTTAGTATTTGTGTGCATGATACACACACACACACACACACACACACACATAGATACCGAGATATCAGAGACACGTAGTGACATACACAGACAAGCTTTCCTATAGATAATTTCCCACAGACTATAGGATCGACTGCAACTTTTTGTGAATGATGCGGCAATGGCTGGGGTGAGAGAGCGGGGGATGTTTAGTGGTGGTGGTGGTGGTGGTGGAGTGGTGGCGTAGGTGTGGTGATGGTGGTGGTGGTGGTGGTGGATGCTGGTAGTGGTGGTACCACCTTGTGGTGATGGAGAGAGCTGAGATTGTTGCGAAAACTTGCCTGCTGCCTCTGTCTGCGCTAGACTCTTTATAATAGTGAATTAAGGGTTTGGCTGTGCAGATCCACTTCCACTCTCTGTTTTTCTGTTGATTTATTAATATTAATATTAATATTATTATTAAGCGGACGGGATAGCTCAGTGGTCGGAGCACTCGCTTTCCCCCAGCCAAGTTAAGCAGCGTCGAGCGTGGTTACCAGTTGGATGGGTGACCGTTTGCGCGCCTTGGCTTCAGTACAGTTCCCCCAGTTCCCCAGCTGTAAATGGGTACCTGCCCTCTTTAGGGTCAGGGAAGGTAAAGCAGCGAGGGAGAGGAGATGGGCGCCGCCCTCAATATGCTGGCCCTAGAGAAGTGAGGTCTCTGACGCCTCGCTCCCCTACGACCTTATAGGTTATGGGACTCCTTTACCTTTACCTTTTTTTTAAATTTTTTACTATTATTATTATTATTATTATTAGTAGTAGTAGTAGTAGTAGTAGTGCTCGGGGCTCTGATATCTGCCGCTTTCAGGACAGCTGGCTCAAATACGTGTGTGGCATTTACATTCATTGATCTATTTATTTTCATTTAAGTATTTACTATGACAACAGTAGTGTTGATGTCTAAGTATGCATCTTCTCGCGGTAGATTCGAAGAACAGAAGTATTCAGTTATAAAAGTTATTAATAAGGAAGAGTAGGTGGTAGTGAGATGAAAAGAAGCAGCAAAGGTGGGGCGGTGGGGGGTAGTGGGGGGGAGGAGAAGAGAAAGAAGGAGGAGGAAGGGGGTGGAGGGGTGAGGGGGGGGGGGGTTGGGGGGGGGGGAGGGGGGGGGGGGTGGGGGGGGGGGGGGGGGGGGGGGGGGGGGAAGAAAGAGGAAAAAGAGGGCGAGGAAAAAAGAGAGGATAACACACAACAAAAAGGAATGAATAATAATAAAGAGGTATGGAATTTAATGAGCGCTGAAGTCGTGAAAGCAACAAAGCGAAAGCGCTCAGTTTTATTTCATACGATTTAAGGTCATGGCGATTCTCCCGTGAATTCGGGTGCTCCCCGGGGAGAGCGGGAGAACGCGTGCACTTAGGCTGCGCACCCTTTCAACACCTATTTTTTTTTTTTTTTTTTTAATGCAGCTAATATATTTATATTTTAACACTACCAATTTTCAAAATTGGAAATCTATGCAAAAAAAGATAAAAAAATCTCCATCAACTCAGAGGAGAGGGAGATAAAAAGGAGGGGGAGGAGAGGAGTAGGAGGGAAGGGAAAAAATAGAAGCGAAAAGAAACTAAGAAAAACACACACCAAAAAAACCTCGTCGCCGACAGGATTCGAACCTGTGCGGGAAGATCCCAATGGATTTCTAGTCCATCGCCTTAACCACTCGGCCACGACGACTGCCTGTGCGAACACTCAATTAGGAATTATCAACAGGCTACAGACTAATCTAATCGTCTTTATAGCAAGAGTTGCGTTTCTTTTTAAAAAAAAAAAGTGGTGTCCCATTATCTCTAGCATCAGAATCCCCCATCAAAAGATTGTCGAGCATCAGACTCACAATGAAAAGATTGTGGTTTCAGTGGGTCGGTCAGTCAGTGTGTGTGTGTATGTGTGTGTGTGTGTGTGTGTGTGTTTGTGTTGTGTGTGTGTGTGTGTGACTACCACTACTGCCACAGTGGGAGGCAAGTGGGGAAGGGGGTTGGAGGGGAAGGGGGTGGGGGCTGGGGGGGGGGGGGGGGGAGAAACCATGGTGTTCTGGGTTACATCACCTCCTACAGCAGGTGCAGACAATTACATGCATGATGCTAACCTGCTAATGCAGTTAGCCTCCAGCCCCCACCCCCCACCTTCCCCCTCTCTCTTGCTCTTTCTCCATGTCTCTCTCTGTCTCTGTTTCTCTCTCTGTCTCTCTGTCTCTGTCCCTCTCACTGTCTCTCTGTCTCTGTCTCTGTGCGATAAATTTTTTTATCTTAAGCCATATTTTTGTTACTGAATTTTTTGGGTTATAGAATAACATTTTGTTGTTGCTGTTGCTTCCCCCCCCCCCCTCCCCCCTAACAAAATACTAAGCAGTTTCGGCAATCCCCTTCATAATTATATCCATGGGCCAATGTCCTTTTCTGTGAATAAATCATTGAGTTGAGTTCGAATTCTCTGTATCTGTCTCTGTGTCTGTTTATCTCTGTCTATTTTTTTCTATTTGTCTCTGTCTCTACTCTCTTCTTTCCTCTTCCCCCCCCCTCTCTCTCTCTTATCTGTCCTCTGTCTCTGTCACACACACACACACACTCACACACACTATCACCTACAGAATACTGGTCAGTTCACACAACAGAACACCATCAACAGCTTACATTCCCTTTGTGTTTCCTTTCGGTCTTTGTTTTTTGCTTTGTTTTAAATCCTAACTCTGTAATCCTTGCTGATTCCCACCCAAGGGGCCTTCAGAGGGCTCACTGCAGTGTCTCAGGCTGGTAATGGGGCAGAACTAGCCTGTTTCCTTCCCTTTCCCTACTTTCTTTCTAATGAGGTCCACTCACTGCAATCACTGTACAACACATTAATTTTTATCTGCCAAATGTAGGCCTACACCTCCCTGATTGCCCCACCTTGTATATAGAGGGTTTTTTAAAAGCATTTTGTGTGTGTGTGTGTGTGTGTGAAAGCTTTCCATAGGATAACTTATTCCTTGCTTTGCTTTGTTTTGTTTTTTGTTTGTTTCTTTGTTTTGGTTTTGACTTTTGTTTTTTTTGTTTTGTTTTTGGTTTGGTTTGTTTTGTTGGGGATTTTTTTTGGGGGGGTGGGGGTGGAGGGGTTGCAGGGGTTGCGGGGTATTTTCAGGTAGTTGTTTTTTTGTAGTGTGAAGTTTAAATGATTCATAGTTTTTACCCTGTGTGAGTGATACATTTACACTTTGTATATATATGTAATGAATATACACACATGCACATGGACCCCCAGACATGCACTACCACTTCTTCCCCCCCACCCCTCCACCCCCCACCCCACATCCTCTCTCTCTCTCACACACACACAGAGTGTTACCTATAGAACACAGTCTTCTGAGTCAGTTCACACAGCCTAACACCTTTAGCAGCTTACACCCATTTTTGGGATGGTCTTTTTTCAGTAGTTTGTGTGTGTGTGTTGTTTTAAAATCTCAATCTGTAATCCTTACTGATTCCCACCCAAGGGGCCTGTGGGAGGGCCCACTGCTCTGGACTGTCGCAGGCTGGTAATGGGGCAGAACTAACCTGTTTCCCCTCTCCGCTCTGCTCTCTAATGACCCCTTACTGCAATTACTGTACAACACATTTTATCTTCCCAATTTAGACCTACCCCTCCCTGATGCCCCAAGTTGTAGAGAGTGTTCAGGATTTGTGTGTGTGTGTATGTGTGTGTGTGAAAGCTTTCCTTGTGAAAAGTACTCCTCCCTTGTTTGCTTTTCTGTTTGTTGTTGGGTGTTGTTGTTGTTTTTTTTAGGGGGGGGGGGGGGCAGGATGGGTGGTGCAGGGGTGGTGGTATAGTGTGTTTTCCGGTTGGTTTTTGGGGTATAGTGATTGCATGATCCCTAGCTTTTACCCTGTGTGAGTGATGCATTTACGTTTTGTATGTTACCAACATCCACACACATACATGTGCATAGGCCCCCAGGCATGTACACACCATCCTCCTCCCACCCCCACCCCAACCCTACACCTTCATACACACACACATTAATCTCCTAAAACCTGGTGTGACCAAGCAGTTCCAAAAGCCTAACAAGTGATCCTGGTTGGTTTTACTGTGTGGCAATTGTGTGGGGATTATGTCTGTCTGTCTGTCTGTTTCTCTCCACCTCAGCTGTCCCTCTCTTTCTTGCTTTCCCCATCTCTCTCCCTCCCCTCCCCTCTCTCTCTCTCTCTTTCTTGCCCTATCCCCAACTTGAACCTGTCGCCACAGTTCTATGGGACTGTCCAGTCCTCCTCTTCCTCCTCCCCTCCACACCACACCTCACATAGGACAAGTGGCCACTGGACAAAGCCTTGGACAATGGTCATTGTCAACACCTAGTGGTTATAGCTCCTGGGAACCTGGTCAGATGGATGACGATCATGTAACACCCATGGCTATAATTATATATATGTCAGTATGTGTCCTGAAGGCTCAGACTCCAAAAATATGTACACTTTACCCGTGTACTTTTCAGTGTAAGGGGTTTTGGGGGAAGCTGTGCTGTATTGATGCTGATACAGCAACAAATCTTTGTGTGTGGCATTGAAGATGTTTTGTTATGTGATAGGGTGGGTGGGTGGGTAGACAGATGTGAGGTTTTAGCACCCCTCCCACCATCAAGGCATGACCAACCAGTAGTGCCCAATTTCAGCGGGGATTTGGTTTGTCCTCTAGGATATTCATGCTTTGAAACAAATTTGACTTCTAGTGTAATAGTACTACTATGAATGGTATCTGTTGAGTCAGTTATAAAGTTATTCACATTTATTCTTTTTTCAAGCTATGTGGTTTTGTTTTGTTTTCTTTTTTTTGCGAGAGAGAGAAATAAAAAGAGCTTCTCTTTTTGTTGTTTTTTAAAAAATGAATAAAATCATAATTTGTGCTAATTTTTAGATACATCGTTATGGTATTTTCTGTGATAAATGTTTTTTTCTTCTGTTTTACTAACGTTCAGACACTGTACTGTGGTATTTTCTGTGATAAATGGCTTTCCATTGACTGTTTTTCTATGTATGGCTTGTAATCCACATGAAATTTTGTGTTTGTGAGACAATAAAGTATATAAATTGGATTTTTTTTTTTAAAAAAGAAGAATTATTTAATTCTGCGTTTTTGTTGGATTTTGTTTGTTTAGTTTGGTTTACTTGAGCACCAATCGAATTTGCCTCTTGGTCTATTCATTTCACATTTTCAAGGCTGTACTTTAACTTCAGCCAGAACATCTACAGACTGACCACCTCCCTAGATGCCCACAGAAGGCCCACCACTGGACTCTCTCAGGCCAGTAATGGCGCAGAACTAACGCCTTTCCTGCTCCGCTACTTCCTAATTAGCGCTCGCCCCAATTAATGCACTCTCCGCTTCCCTGCCTAGCCTACTCTACTCTGTGCCTCACCACTGCCTGAAATAGAACGGTTCATGATCTAAGAATTCCTTTTTTGTTGTTTTTTTTTGGTGGTTTTTTTTTTACCCCTGCCTATTTCACTTACAAGAAGGGGAAAAAAAGAGAGATAAAACAAAGTGTTGTAAGTAGAAAGTATTTCCATTCTTTTTCTTTCTTTCTGCCTATTTCACTCCCTTTAAGAAAAAAATAAGATAAAACAAAGTGTTTTTGGTAGAAAGTATTCCAGTCAGTAGGAAACCACGAAAATGGGAGTCAAAAGAGTTTGGAATGTGGATCCCTTTGAATGTTTCTAATCCAGATTTGGGTTTTTGAATCCTTTGCCTGGGGTCATTCAGAGGTCATGTGTACGTGTGGGTTGTTGTTTGTGACGCAGTATATGTTGAGAGGCTTTTTGTTTTGTTTTGTTTTTGTTTTTTGTTTTGGGGTTGTATTTTGCCAGTGGTGTGAGGGAAGGCTGCAGAGTATGTTTGAATTTTCTGTGAATGTGCACCGTGGGCATGTAAAAATAGAGCCTGGACACTTATGTGTGTGTGGACACACACACACGCCCACACACACACACACACACACACATGCTGGGCGTACCTTAGAACTGCCTTGACAAAACAATGCAGTTCTCTTAAGCCTAAGAAGGGATCAAGGTCTTTATGTGGGGAGGGGGGGGGGGGGGGGGATCTATGTGGTGCTACTGCCTATGCGCGTCTGTCTGTCTGTCTGTCTGTCTGTCTTTTTTCTCTGTCCCTCTCTCTCTATCATGTATCCCTGATAAGGGCGGGTACTAAATGTAAAGAAAAAAAAAGCACATGGGTGCTTATTCGTTATCCTCCTGGAAATAAAATAATTTGATTTGATTTCATTCATTTTGATCTCTCTCTCTCTCTCTCTCTCTCTCTCTCTCTCTCTCTCTCTCTCTCTCTCTTTCTCTCTTTCTTTCTCTCCCTCTCCTATCTCTCTCTCACTTCCTCTTCCTTATCATCTCTCTCCCCTTCCATCCATCCTTCTCCAACCCCCATCCCCCCACCCCACCCCACCCGGTCTCCTCTCTCTCTGTCTTTCTTTTGCCCCTGTCCCCAACTTGACCTGTCACCACACTTCTGTGGACTGTCCTGTCCTGTCCTGTCCTGTCCAGTCATCCTCCCCTCCACACCACAGGGCA
>CM054136.1:20278206-20280706 GCA_028751875.1 Rapana venosa | reverse complement strand
ATATATATATATATACATGTATGTATGTATGTATGTATGTATGTATCTATTATCTATCTATCTATCTATCTATCTCTCTCTCTCTCTCTCTCTCTCTCTCTCTCTATTATATATTATTATATATATTATACATACTACACACACACACACACACACACACCATCGCCCAAACACGTAACAGAGACCTGCTATATCTGTACTGGAATGTAGGCCTAACTGCTATTGCCGTTGCTGTTTCTCTTCATTTTATTACTCCTCCGTTTGAGGTTTTCTCCTACTGCTACTACCACTGCTGCTTCTACTGCTGCTACTACTGCTTCTACCACTGTTGCTACTGCTACTACTACTGCTACTATTTCTGCTGCGACTACTACTACTACTACTACTACTACCACTACTACTACTACTACTGCTGCTGCTGCTGCTGCTACTACTCGACTACTATGACCATCACCACTTCTTGTCAATATCAACCATAGAGACAGACAAACAACCAAACACAAAGTGCAGCTGTATAGACAGACAGACAGACAGACAGACAGACAGACAGACAAAAACACAACCCAGACAAAGAATGCATGCTATGTTCTTAACAACAGACAGTAATATTATAATTTAAAAAAAAAATTCTTTTATATCGAGGATAATGGAATAAGCACCCATGTGCTTTTTTACATCTAGTCCCCGTGTGTGTGCGGTTTTGTAAATTTTGTCATCTGTTCCTACCGGCACACAATGCCCTACTCTTTCGAAAAGCGGAACAGGATTTAACTTGTGCGCAAGATGTTCTGCATGCGTTCACACACGGGGCCTCGGTTTACAGTCTCATCCGAAGAATGACAGACTGAGTGACCCTGGAAGTTGCACCCTCAAGTGCAGCATACGTTGTGAAACAATTTTGTGATGTCTGTTGTACACGTTCATGTCTGACAAAGGGAAAGTGCACAGTCGTCTCTTGTTCATTGTTTATTGTTTGTTGTTTTGTTTTTCATACGAAAGTCTTTATCAAATTTTCTTGTAGTACATTTATTTCTTTGTAAAGGCCCTTATTTAAAAAAAAAAAACATTCTTTGCGTGTGAAAGTTTTCTTTTCTATAATTATTTGGTAAATTTTTGGGGGTTTAGTTTCCTATTGTGAATTTCTTAGCGTGTACAATTTTCTACTGTAATTTGTGTGTGTGTGTGTGTGAAGGCCTTTGTAGTCTATGTTATGTATATATATATTTTTTGGGTGGGTGGGGTGGGGTGGGGCTTGTAAGGCCTTATTGCGTTTATCATTTCCATCATTTTTTGGGCATGTAAAGATTATTTCTTTTTGATAGTAATATTTTTTCTGCGTGTAGAAGCCTTTATTTTCTTTCGTAAATGTTTCGAGTGTAAAGATCTTATTGTCTGTTACACATTTTTCTATAATATTGTTTCTTTTTTCCTTTTTCTTTTTTTGCTCCTCGCAATGAGATTCACATATGTTACGATTTTACATATTTATGCGATCGTTTCGCTCACCATTATTTAGGTAGCCGCATTCCGACTTCATGGGAATGTTTTTCATGTAGAAAGGACTTTTATTCTGAAATTCAATTTCGCAAGAAAATCCAGACGTCACTGCAGAACTATTGAGTGAGTGCATTGTGAGGCTCCGACGTTTCAAGTTATTGGGCGTAACATTAACACTGACTACAATCGGTCTTTATAGTTCTCGTCTGTTTTTGCCTGTTGGTCGACTAACTGATGAACGTGTTGGCAATCGTGTGCTGGATAGACACATGCAGCTTGTGTGGTGTAAAGGAGTGGGGGAAGTGGGTGTGTGTGGGTGTGGGTATATGTACATGATGTGTCTGAAGATCGGATGTTTGATTGTCCGTTTTCTCATGGGATAACCGGATTTTCTGTTCAGTCAGTTTGCTTCTCTTGACTTTGCCTCTGTTTCAGTCAGTTTGTGTGTATGTGTGTGTGTCTGTCTAAGTGTGTGTATGTGTGTGTGTGTGTGTGTGTGTGTGGTGTGAGTGGGCGTGGTGAATGTTTTGTACTATGGTCTACTGTTATAAGTACTTGACATTCAGGATCAGTTGTGTTCACTTTCCCTTTTCAAGTCATTGGACATTGTCATTATATTGGTTTTTTTTTGGGGGAGGGTGGTATCATTGCGTCATGTATTCATTGTCTTCGCTGTCTCGTCAGTCGTTGTCGTACGGTCGTGTCTCATCTATCATCTTTATCATTTGTATCTGTCATTATTTATCTGGCTTATTTGACTATCTCTACTACATACGATACTTACTATCTACATTTATCACTTCACTTTCATCACTATCTGCATCTACATCTATCTATATCTACTAATCATATACATATATCGACTCTACTACTGTATCTACTAACTACATACTACTCTCTACATACTACTCTACTCATACTACTACATACTACTACTCTACTACTACTCACTACTACACACATCTACTACTCTACTACTACATCATCTACTATCTACTATACT
>CM054136.1:20265706-20273206 GCA_028751875.1 Rapana venosa | reverse complement strand
AGTCTTTCGGATGAGACGATAAACCGAGTCCCGTGTGTTACACAAAATTATTCAGCGCACATAAAAGAACCCACGGCAACAAGCGAGTTGTCCCTGGCAAAATTCTGAGAAAAAAGCCACTCTGATAGGGAAACAAATACAGTTGCAGAAAAAAAAACCCACAACAAAAACAACAAAAAAGGTGGCGCTGCTCTTGTGGCGACGCGCTCTCCCCGGGGAGAGCAGTCCGAATTTCACGCAGAGAAATCTCGTGACTTAAAGTGGTAAAATGAAAATGAAATTAAAAGATAGCAATCCACTCCCTTGATGAAATCGGATGCGTTAGGCATCATCATCATCATCAGCAACATCAGCATCAGCAGCAGCAACAACAACAACAACAACAGCAGGAGAAAGAGTGTTGGATACTAGCAGTCAGGCAACCTACACACGTGGTGGCTTTTCTCTACCGAATTTCTTTTTCTGTTCATGTTGATAATTTAGCTAGCACTTCCAATAACCCACACCCCTTCCCTGGGCATGCTAGGGGCTCTTTCAGTAGAAGCAGAATCCCCGCTTTTTTTCATGGAAATTCTGTGCTAGAAAATTAATGTCCTCTTTCCTATCACTCCCTTTGTTTTGACATTTCAAGATTTAAAAAAACCCAACTAAATTGGCCTGTTTTAGTTTAAGATGTTGAGAAGTTCATTTTAAACACGTCTCAGAAAAAAAATCACTTAAGGCATTCTTTGAAGAATTATTCTGCTTTTTGTTTTGTTTTTTGTTTGTTTGGTTTTTTTGGGGGGGAAATGAAATTAAAAGATAGCAATCCACTCCCTTGATGAAATCGGATGCGTTAGGCCTGATTTGTCAGGCGCTTTTAACGACAATGCAACGCATTTTCGCTCGTATGAGAGACAATACTAATGGCTGTCTGAGCGTTCGACGACGATGACGATGACGAAGAAGAAGAAACAGTGTCACCTAGACGCTATGTCTTGCACAGTCTCATAGCTGCTTAAGCCTCGCATCCTGTTCGACAAAAGTTGACCTAGGCCTCGTGCTCATTTTTGATAGGAGAGTTTTCAATTGTTCTATTATGTATTGTGGTGAATACCATCGCCATCACTACATCCGACCACTTATCTTAGATTGTGACGTCATTATGACGCATGATCCGGGTGACACACTTGTGTTGACTGGTACAATGGCAGAATCCTTTACAATTTTTTTTTTCAAAAAGTGTTTAGTAGTTGACTGATTTTTGAGAATTATCTATTTTAGTTATTTATTTACTGAATGTGTTTTAGTGGATATAGTCGTGTAGTGACCATTCAACAAGAGTTAATTGTTTGAGTGAGTAGGTAGATTACGGTGAATGATTTAGTAGTAGTAGTATGTTTATTTGGAACCTTAAAAAAACAAAATAGATCAAAAACAAAAACTTATGTGGGTTGCTGATTTCCTTTCTCCATCCATCTATCTGTTCACACAAGTGTCCTTTCGATCGTTTTTCCGCCCGTCTATCTTTCTGACTATCTATCTGTCTGAAGGAGTCAGAGAACTTCAGTATTTTTGTTCGTTTTCCCCCCATTCATTCATTCATTCATCTTCTGTCATTCTTGTTCTTTCGTTCGTTGTTTTTGTTCTTTCTTCTTTTAATCCCCCCCCCCCCCCCCCCCCCCCCCCCCCCCATCCCCCCCCACCCCCCCCCCCCCCCCCCCCCCCCCCCTTCACAGGCAACAAGCTGCTATGGGAGTTCAACATAAGGGAGTCAGAGAACACCAGTCTTTTTGTTGGTCCCCCCCCCCCCCCCCCCTTCCTTCTTCCTTCCTTCCTTCCTTCATTCATTCCTTCCTTCATTCATTCCTTCCTTCATTCCTTCCTTCTGTCTCTCTGCACAGGCAACAAAGCTCATGTGGGACATCAACAGACAGAGGGAGTCAGAGAACATAAATCTTTTTCTTGGCTTCTTTTCCTTCCTTCTTTCTTTCCTTCTCTCTCTCTCTCTCTCTCTCTCTCTCTCTCTTCTCTCTCTCTCTTCCTCTCTCTCTCTCTCTCTCTCTCTCTTCTCTCTCTCCCCCTCCTTCCTTCCTTCCTCCATTCTTCCTGCTTGCCGTCTTCCTTCCTTCCTTCCTCCCTCCCTCCTTCCCTCCCTCCTCTTTCCTTCCTTCCTCTCTCCTTCCTTCCTTCCTTCCCTCTCCTCTTCTTCCTTCCTTCCTCCCTTCCTTCCTTTCTTCTCTTCCTTCCTTCTCCCTCCCTCCCTCCCTTCCTTCCTTCCTCCCTTCCTTCCCCTTTCTCTCCCTCCTTCTCTTCCTTCCTCCTTCCTTTCCTCCCTCCCTCCTCTCCCTCCCTTCCTCTTCCTTCCCATCCTCCCTACCTCCCTCCCTCCCTTCCTTCCTTCATTATTCCTTCCTTCCTTCCTTCTGTCTCTCTGCACAGGCAACCAGCTGATGTGGGACATCAACAGACAGAGGGAGTCAGAGAACATCAATCTTTTCCTTGGCTTCTTTTCCTTCCTTCCTTCCTTCCTTCCTTCCTTCATTCGTTCCTTCATTCCTTCCTTCCTTCCTTCCTTCTGTCTCTCTGCACAGGCAACAAGCTCATGTGGGACATCAACAGACAGAGGGAGTCAGAGAACATCAATCTTTTTCTTGGCTTCTTTTCCTTCCTTCCTTCCTTCATTCGTTCCTTCATTCCTTCCTTCCTTCCTTCCTTCCTTCCTTCCTTCTGTCTCTCTGCACAGGCAACAAGCTCATGTGGGACATCAACAGACAGAGGGAGTCAGAGAACATCAATCTTTTTCTTGGCTTCTTTTCCTTCCTTCCTTCCTTCCTTCCTTCCTTCCTTCTTCCTTCCTTCCTTCCTTCCTGCCTTCATTCCTTCTCCTTTCTTCCTCCCTTCATTCCTTCCTCCTTCCTTTCCTTCTCTCCCTTCCTTCCTTCCTCCCTTCCTTCTCTTCCTTCTTCTTCCTGCCTTCATTCCTTCCTTTCTTCCTCCCTTCATTCCTTCCATCCTTCCTTCCTTCCTCTCTTCATTCCTTCTTTCCTTTCTCCCCTCCCTCCCTTCCTTCCTCCTTCCCTTTCTCCCCTTCCTTCTTTCCTTCCTTCCTTCTTTCCTTCCTTCCTTCCTTCTTCCCTTTCTCCCCCCTCCCTCCCTTCCTTCCTTCCTTCCTTCCTTCATTATTCCTTCATTCCTTCCTTCCTTCTGTCTGTCTGTACAGGCAACAAGTTGATGTGGGACATCAACAGACAGAGGGAGTCAGAGAACATCAATCTTTTCCTTCCTTCCTTCCTTCCTTCATTCATTCATTCCTTCCTCCCTCCCTCCCTCCCTTCCTTCCTTCATTCATTCCTTCATTATTCCTTCATTCCTTCCTTCTGTCTGTCTGCACAGGCAACAAGTTGATGTGGGACATCAACAGACAGAGGGAGTCAGAGAACAAGTCTCACCAATGGTTCGGAGCCACCGTGCAGAGTTCTGGAGAAAACGGCGTCATTGTGGTCAGTGTGTCAGTGTGTGTGTCAATGTGTGTCAGGGTTGTGTCAGTGTGTGTCAGTGTGTATGTGTTTTTGTGTTGTGTCAGTGTGTGTCAGGGTTGTGTCAGTGTTGTGTGTGTGTGTGTGTGTGTGTCAGTGGTGTGTGTGTGTGTGTGTGTGTGTGTCAATGTGTGTCAGTGTGTGTGTGTCAGTGTGTGTGTGTGTATGTTGTGTGTGTGTGTGTCCTTCTGTCTGTGTGTTTCCGTCTGTCTCTGCCCGAGTCTCTCTCTTTCTGTCTTTGTCTCTCTTTTTCTCTCCTCTATCTCTGTCTTTCTCTGTGTCTCTGTCTTTCACTTCCCCCCTCTCTCTCTCTTTCTCTCTCTCTCTCTCTCTCTCTCTCTCTCTCTCTCTCTCTCTCTTTTCTCTCTCTCTCCTCTGTCTCTTTCCCCTTTCTCTGTCTCTCTCTGTCTCTCCCTGTCCCTGTCTCTGTTCTTTCACTCCCCTCTCTTCTCTCTCTCTCTCCTCTGTCTCTCACCCCCCCTCTCCCGCTCTCTCTCTCTCTCTTTCTCTGTATCAGTGTTTTGCCTGAAGGGACAAGACTTCAGATACACTGAGTATGGCTGTGGTGTGATGACTGAACGTGCTCTAGTATTGTAGTGACCTCTTTATTTCTTCATTTCTTCAGGAGAGAGAAACAGTAGAGAGACAGATAGATAGATAGAGAGAGAGAGAGAGGAGAGAGAGAGGAGAGAGAGGAGAGAGAGAGGAGAGAGAGAGGAGAGAGAGAGAGAGAGAGAGAATATGACGATGATAATGATGATAATCTTTATTTCCAAGGGCTACAGATAAGCGTTTACATACTTTTTGTTTATCCGCCCCTTGCTCTAAATAAGGACTACAATAATAACAATCAAACCATGATTTAAGAAAAAGAAAAAGAAAAATTTCCGCAGAGAGGAGAGAGGAGAGAGAGAGAGAGAGAGAGAGAGAGAGAGAGAGAGAGAGAGAGAGAGAGAGAGAGAGACAGACAGACAGACAGACAGACAGACAGAGAGACTCAGAGAGAGAGAAAGACAGAGAGACAGACATCACATTAAAACGACCGCTGATCTTTTGTTTGGATATAGGAAAGGGGAAGGAAGTTTTCTTCGGAAGTACAGTTAACAGATGCAGAATTCTAAGAGTCAGGATGGAAAATAAAAGCAGAAAAAAAGAGAACATCCTATCTTTTCGTAAAGTCAGCAGAACACAACGACAGCCTAAAACCCACACACTCTATCCTTAGTCTCCACTAGCCGCTTGCAGATGCCCCACTTGTTATTTTCATATTTATTTGATTTACAACCCCTCCACCCCACCACCCCCACCCACACCCCTACAAGCCTGACAAAGGTAGCTTTGTACAAAACCAGGTTAGTCTTTTTCCTTTTCCTCCCTTCCCCCATCCACCCCCCCCCCCCCCTCCTCTCCCCCAATTTTTATCAGCTACTGCTACTTCAGCTCATTCTTTCTCTTCAGTCTCTCCTTCATCGCAGCATTATGGCTCTAACTTGCCGAATGTATCCATGGACATTTTCTTATCAGCTTCTGTAGGTCTTGTGTGTTTGATAAACGTTGAGTTGTTGTTACTGCTGATAAATAAATGCAGCATAGCAACAAAAATAGTTTTTAAACCCCCCCCGAAGAAAATATATAATATTTATGTACATTTACGTTAGAAAGTCACTGGCCATGGTAGTGAAAAATTATAATGTTCCTTATATATATATTCATGAATGGAAAACGATGCTATTACTTCTTTTGAAGCGTCGTAGCGAATAGAGATGTGTAGGAATAGGGTCAAGAAGACCATTTTGACATCGTTGTATAGCAGTACAGTCCCCGTAGACGGAATGTGGCTTCCATACATTCAGGATAAAAACAAACACACCCGGTAACATATGCAATAACCTCGACAATGGTGAAACTCATAGCCTCACTTGAGAAACTTTGAAGAAGAATAGCATTAATTTTGTAATCATGGCAGATATCTCTGCTTGAAAAAAAAAATTCGGGGAGTTCTCCCCAGGGAGAGCGAGTCACGTCGCCACAGGGCAGCGCCACCCATTTTTTTCCTTTTAGAGTTCTTTTTTTTCTGTCTGCGTTATACTTGTTTCTGTTGGAGCGTGGCTTCTTTCGTTTTACAGAACGTTGCCAAAATAATGCAGCTCTCTTGTTGCCGTGGGTTCTTTAACTTGCGCGGTGCTGCACTCGGGACTTGGGTTTACTGTTACCTTCCAAAGAGTAGCCTATCAGTTTTACCAGCAGTCACGATCTAGCGGATTGGGAGGGGGGTGGGGAGGAGACGGCGGGGGTGGGGGTGGGGGGAGGGGGGAAGGAGGGGGGCAGGAGGGATAGGGAGAGGGAGGAAGTCTTGCTTCGAATACGATTAAAACTAGGTACTTCTCGGTTGTTTTTTTTTAGACAGGTGCTTTGCCACTACTGGGCTGGCAAATTACTTCAGCTTAAAATATATTGGGTGTTTAGTTAATGATACTCTTCAATTATACATTCTGTGAATGGTTATTTCCAGCACTTACAAGTCAACAATAAATAATGCTTTGCTAATAATAGTCAACAAGAGATATTTAAAATAAAAAAAGGGTTTTCCCATGATAGGAAAAGGCATTTGCGCCAATGGGGGGTCACATTATTTGTTGTTGTTGTCAGTAATGTGCTGTCATAAGCGTAAAGAATTTATACGGTAGGCGAAAGTCTTATTCTAGGGCGGAGGAGAGGAATACTAAAGGTCACTCACGGTGGAGGCATTGCGCGAAGAAGAAAGTTTATCTTGCTTCGTGAATGGGGAAAGTGCACTAGGTTAAAGGTCGGTATGTAAGTTCACAGGCTTTGTTTGAATAAGGACAGTGTAAACATGAAACGACTTTTTTTTGGTGGTGGGTGAGGGGGTGGGGGGAGGGGGGGAAGTGAGAGGTACTAATTTAAATGCTAAATATCAAAGTTTACAGGTCAGAAAGTAAATAACTATTATTTTAAGAGAGAAGAGAAGAGAAGAGAAGAGAGGAGGTTAGTTAAAGTAAATTCAACGAAACAGACAAACAGTCAAAGAAAGAAAACAAAATCGGTTTAAATTTATGTATCTAGTCAAGGAATGCGAATTCTCCGCAGATATTTGTGTGTGAATGCATGCAGAACATCTTTGGATTACCTAAATAAAAACCAAATTATCTGGGGGTTTTCTCGAAGAAGAATAGACCAGCTACAGTCAGTGAGATGGATGACACGAACATACCTAGCATGCATCCTACCACTTGTGGGAGGAGGGATGGACTCCGCTAGGTTCAACTTGCCCATGACACACTACTGCCTGAGCAAAAAAACCCCAACAAAATTCAGTGCAGTTCCCTTGAAACGAATCCTCACGAGTTAATAAATTTAGCAGTTAACGGCTAACTAGGCAGGGCATGGGCATAAAAGGTTGGATTTGATTGCCACTTTATGGACTTTCTGTCGAGATATTTCCGGCCATAAACGTCTTGTGGCTGTAGAGAAATCGGTGAATTTTTTTCACAACACTGGACTGCAGCACATCTTCTTCACCACATCTTATCCTAGAACACAGAAGATAAAGTTTAAAGTATTGCCGCTTTTTTCTTCTTCTTCTTTTTTTTTTTTTTTTTTTTTTGTGCATTTCCTTGGTGATGATAATAAACTTTTGAAAAAAATCTGCTAGGATAATTTTTTTGGGATAGTTCCTCGTCGTTTTGTTAGTTATTACTAGGAGACGGGTTTTGGGGTTGTTGTTTTTTTTGGGTGGTTTTGGAGGGTTTTGTTGTTGTTGGGTTTTTTCTTCTTCTTTGTGCTTCGAAGGGCGTCGTTATAGTTTGTGGTTATACTTTATGACCTTTTCCCCCCAGGAAGCGGTATTGTTATGGTCCTTGGCGCTCATGGCTGAATGTTGGTTGTCTTTGTGAGCTGTTGCTGTTGTCTTCTTCTGGGTTTATTTTTGCTCTTGTACCAGCAAGAAGTTGTTTTCTGTCCT
>CM054136.1:20250706-20260706 GCA_028751875.1 Rapana venosa | reverse complement strand
AAAAAAAAAAAAAAAGGCTTCTGCCTCACAGAAGATCCCCCCCCCCCCTCCCCCCCCTCCTCCCCCCCCTCCCCCCTAGGCCACCTGAACAAAGAAGGCAAGGTAGGGTAGGTGTGTATGGCAAGCTCTTTCAGGGGATGAACCGCTTGAAGCATCGTGTCCTTAACACGATGTTAGTCCTTAACACAGGGACGAGTTTGTAAAAATCAGTGAAACATAGTACGAGTAAATCGAAACAAAAAGGAACAAAAGATCAAAACAAGGAGAAAAAGATGGATTCAGTAGTGCAACAATTTTAAAGGCAGTAGAGAAGATAATTATGGCATGCCGAAGAAAAGACATCCATGTGGAGGAAAAGCAAAAGATATGAATTAATGTCTGAGGTTTAGACTGTTGAATCTAGGCTTTTACCTTTGCGAATACACACACACACAGACACACACACACCACATGCATACAGACACACACACACACACACGCAGACACACACACACACCACCACAACACACACACACACACACACACACACACACACACACACACACACACACACACACACACACACACACTCTCTATCTCTCTCCCTCTGTTCTCTCTAGTTTTTGCATGTGCGTGCGTGCGTGTGCGCGCGCGCGTACGTGTGTGTGTGTGCGCGCGAGCTCTCGTATATATATGTATATATATGTGTGCTCTCACCAACAGAAGCCTTTATCAAGGGCGAGAGACCCCCTGCTGCTACTGCTACTGCTGCTGCTGCTGCAGCGTGTGTACATTCTACAGCTGTAGCCGACACATTTTGTGCACAGGCTCAAACGGCTGAAGGATCCGGTTGTGCGGCGTGAGTACTGTTGGAACAGGAACAAAGACAGAAGAACAAAAAGGGGATAAGGATGGGGGGCAAGAGGTAACATGTTGTGACATCGATCGCCTGCTTGAAGCTAAGCTAGGACGAGCATTTCGGTGCCTAGGTAACTGACTAACTAACTAACGCTAAAAGATCCACTCACAACTGTAACAACCCACAACAACAAAATTTTCGAGCATCATTACCACCACCGTCATATTTTTGTTATTATCATTATCGTCGTCGTCGTTGTCGTTGTCGTCATCATTATCATCATCATCGTTGTCGTCGTTCATTATCATCATCATCGTTGTCGTCGTTGTCTTCGTCGTCGTCATCATCATCATCGTCGTCGTCGTCGTCCTCGTCTTCGTTGTCGTCGTCACCACCACCACCTCCACCACCACCACCACCATCATCATCATCATCATCATCATCATCATCGTCATCAGCATCAGCAGCAGCAGCAGCAGCACCACCACCACCACCACCACCACCCAACCATTAATGTAACCCGTACAGTGTTACAGCAACGCGTGCTCAGAAAAGCACCTAACATGCACGTTGATGTTTACAAACAACATAGACCAACAAGAGGCAGAAACAACAATGGTGATGGTGATGATGAAGATTATCATGATGAGTTGTGAAAGTGCGCAAGGTCAGAATGTCCACAGACAGACAGACAGACAGACAGAGAGAGACAGACAGAGAGAGAGATGAGGGCAGAGATTTCCAGGTCAGTTACACAGTCAGATAATTGAAGGCAGATATTAGCTATTAGCCATGAGTCATACCAGATGGTGGGCGTAGTCACTGAACAAAGACTTGCAGCCGTTCTCAGATTGGTAGCATAATTGTGGGTGGATCAGGGGTTTCTTTGGTTTGGTGGCCTTTAGAAGTAGTCTGAAGGAGCCGCCATATTTGTGGAGTGGTTCATTAATTCTGTTCCACTCAATCCCATGGGTCCATGAAGCCCTGGATTCGAATCCTGGCTACTACTTCATGGTGGCTCAAAACGGTCCCATAGTCAAACTCTCACCATTTTTTAAAATTTTGTTTTATTTTATTATTTTATTTTGAGGATAATGGAATAAGCACTCCTGTGCTCTTTTTCATCTAGTCCCTGTGTGTATGCAGTTTTGTCATCCATCCCACCGTCACACAATAGCCTACTCTTTCGAAAAAAACAACGGGTTTTAACGTGTGCGCAAGATGTTCTGTGTGCGTTCGCAAACGTGACCTTGGTTTATAGTCTCAACAGAAGGAGTGAAGCTAGGAGCTGTACCCAAGGAAGGGAAAAAAAACTAACAACAAACAAACCGGGATTGATGATTGGACTCCCCAATTGTTGTTGTTGCGCGTTTTCCAGCTTTACACCCTGAGGGTCACCCAGAATGTGCACTCTGACTCACTCATTCCACCTGTGAATCAACTGTGAGATTGAACGTACACACTGTATGAGAGGTTTGTGTATGTAAGTATAACTCTTTTCAAGTACCTCGCCAGATGGGCAGCCATACACTGATTGTAGAGGACCTTTTGTCCTTGAAGGAGAATACAAGTTGTTGTGGTAGGAGCTTGTCATGACTAAGAGATAATCTTCCAAGAATGACATTTTAGAACACTACATTTTCATGTAAGCCCATTTTAGAACACATTTTCATGTAAGCCCAGTACTTAAATTACATCAATGACTTGACAAAGCTTTTGGCCTTGGCCAGATGGTCAAGTGATGGACAATGCAGTCTGCACATAACTTTTTCCGTATAGGGGAAGTTGCCCAGTAATGAAGGATGACCCTAGCATTGTCCTGAAATAATTCTGACCAGATGGTGGATGCAGCCACTGAACAAAGAGGACAGCATTAGTGAGACAGCACACACAGTATATCACAGTGGACCACATTTTGTATTCCTCCCCCTTGTCAACATGGGACCGGAGAGCTCAGTGATCAGAGTACTCGCTTTCCCCCAGCCAATGTTAAGTAGCGTCGCTTTCCCCAGCCAATGCTAAGCAGCATGAGGGTGGTTACCACTTGGATGGGTGACCGTTTGCCGCCTTGGCTTCAGTACAGTCCGCCAGTTCACCCAGCTGTTAATGGGTACACCTGCCCTCTTTAGGGTCAGGGAAGGTAAAGCAAGCAAGGGAGAGGAGATGGGCGCCGCCCTCAGTATGTTGGCCCTAAGAGAAGCGCCTGTCTCTGATGCCTCAGTCCCCTTCGACCACATAGGTTATGGGACACCTTTACCTTTAGGCCTACCCTTTTTACCCTTGTCAGCCCTCCACATTGCAGGCAATGGGTTTATGAACAGGTGGTATGGTTTAGTGTGCTTGACATCTGCAGTGAGCATCTGTTGTATTCCTGTTGGAAGAACAATAAAACATTGAAGGGATATTTTACATGAAATAATGCATTCTAGAATTGTTCTGACCACAGGTAGTTAATACTATGTAAAATATCCATCAATGAGTGGTTTATTGTGTATTGATGTGGTTTTTTGTGTGAGTAGTTCTAAACTCCTGCATAAGGTTATTCTAATATTGTTAAATTTAACGTTTCCCCCCAAAAGGAGATGTGCAATGTATTCTCGAAATAAGTTCCTGAAGTGGGAACAGTCTTTATTGTTAAACATGTATTCAAGAAGAGATCAGTAAGAAAAAGAAGATGATGATGAAGAAAGAAGAGAAGAAGAAGAAGAAGAAGAAAAGAAATGAAAGAAAAAAGAAAAAGAAGAAGAAGAAAGAAGAAGAAGAAAGAAGAAAAGAAGAAGAAAAACAAGAACAAGAACAAGAAAGAATGGGATAAGAGAAGCTTTTAATATAAGAGAAAGGCAAGATTGTCAAAATAGAAAAAAAATCTTCTGTTATGTAAAACCAGTTCGAGTTAAGTTTGGATGTCAACAACCTTTGAACCAAGAGAGAAACAATATCAACAAGATCATGACCAGACTTCAGTAAAAGGAATCTTCTGTTGCTCTGGGTGAGACAGTTTGTAGTGGGTGGGTTGATGAAAAACAGCTTTTGAACAAAGACAAGCAGGATATCAAAAGTAAAACATTTTTTAAGGTATAAAAAAATGAACGAAACTGAACCTTCTATGAAGAAAAGCAAGATGCAAACAAATACAAGTACAAAACATGACAAGGATGATCATTCAGAGAAATAATAAGGGAGATACTTTCTGGACGAAATTTCCAAAAACAGATTAACAGGCAGTAAACAGATTTTTAACACCCCCCCCCCCCCACCCCCCACCCCATCTGATGTGTGTGTGTGTGTGTGTGTGTGTGTGTGTGAGAGAGAGAGAGAGAGAGAGAGAGAGAGAGAGAGAGAGAGAGAGAGAGAGAGATGTAGTCCCTGCATTCTATTCAGGCTTGTCTCTCTCTCTTTGTACTGAGTCTATTCTTTTCCTATGGGAGTAATGTATATGCGCACAGGGGCGTGCATGTGCCGCCTTAGTGCACACACACACACACACAAACACACCACATTCATATCACACACACACATTCATCACACACACACACACACACACACACACACACACACACACCATGTTCTTACAGTCAATATCAACTTGCGAACAAGCTTTGAGGTGTGTGTGTGTGACAGGTAAGCGTGGTGGCGGATTATCGAAAAGCACTATAGCTTGGCGCTTACATTAGGACTGGGGGGGGGGGGGGTGTCAAAAGAATAACAAAATGGTAGAAAGGGGTTGGTTTCTTTTTTTTAAATATTTGTTTGAGTGGGTGTGTGAGTTAGAGAGGTGCGACTTTATTGTAGCCAAGACGTAAACAGGCTTGATCATATTTGGGGGGTTATCTACAGGAGTATTCATGCTTTAGCTATTTCAAATTGTAAACTAATGGCTAGACAATCCTCTTTTTCGTGTGGCTTACAGGCGGGGGGCCAGGAAGCGAGTTTTTGTCCTTTAGACAAAAGCAGGAGTGACATCCCTTATTGTTATTGCTGTCAAACGTGATGAATAAATAGATATTAAAATATAAACTTGATTTTTTATGATGCTACCCACACAGGTAAGTAGTATATAGGATCTGATACTACTCGGGTAGCTTGTTAAAGGATAGGTACAGGAAAACACAAATAGACGAATATCCTTAAGGTAAAACAAAGCAAGAATAGCAAAACCGAAACAAAGGGAAAGAAAGAACAGGCACACAACCAATACAAATATTCACCCGTACATCATTATATAGTCTTATGTCTATACATTTCATGTAGTCCTTTGCACTTAAGAAAGTCATGTTCAATTTTAATTTCAAGCTTAACATGTAAAGACAAAAATGGGGGAAAAATTCTTTCTTTATAATTTGTTCTTTTCACAGGTAGAGATAGTGACACTTGAAATCTGATAGTAAAAAACAACAACAACAAAACACCACACACACACACACACAACACACTCACACACACACACACCACTCACACACACACACACACACTCACACACACACACACACTTGTAAATCCTTCATTAGAATTGGCTTAGAATTTTATTTTACGTCTGCCCTGGGACATTTTCTCTTTCGTTGACAACCATCCACCGTATGGTATTCAATCACCACACACACACACGACCATTGAAGGTAGCTGACATATTGCACCCGCGCACGTGTCAGGCGTTGATTGGAGGACAAAGGAAAGGGGAGGCCATTCTCGTGGCATTAATCATATGAACCGGAAACGCCGCCTGGTGTCGCCTCGAGGCTCGTCACCTTTTATACATTCACACACACACACGTGTACACACACACGTGCACACACAAACATACACGCACACACATGCGTGCACACACACAGGCATACACACACTCACGCTTGCACACTCGTATGCATGCAAACGTCCAGTCACAAACACATGCACACATGGGCGCACAGATACACACACATATACACACTCACACACATTCAATAAATGAATGAATGAATGAATGAATGAACGAACGAACGAGTGACCTTTGATACACAAGGATACAGATTTAACCCCAGGTGTAGTCTGACACCATATCTGTCCTTGTAAAATTACAGACATCAAGACACTAGGACATGGAAATCCATAAAACAATTTGAACCAAAACAAACCAGAGAGAGTGAATGAATGAATGAATGGATGGATGAATGAATGGATGGATGAAGGAACGAATGAATTTTATTTTTGAAGGGTTACAGATAATCACTAACATTCACATATATATATTTTTAATTCGGCCCTTGTCGTGATTAGGTTCTACGGAAACAAAACAAAAGAAAAACAAGATAACTCGAATTCGAAAACACAAAGAGAGAGAGACAGAGACAGAGACAGTCAGACAGACAGACAGACAGACAGGCAGGTAGACAGACAGACACACAGGCAGAGAGACAGACACACAGGCAGACAGACACACACACAGACTGAGACAGATAAACAGACAGACACAGACAGTGACAGAGACAGAGTGTGCTAGAAGAATATGAAGAATAGAACCAATAAATCACATATACTGCTTTTCGTTTTCTCTCTCTCTCTCTCTCTCGCTCTCTCTCTCTCTCTCTCTCTCTCTCTCTCTCTCCTCTCTCTCTCTCTCTCTCTCTCTCTCTCTCTCTCCTCTCTCTCTCTCCCCCCTCCGCATCCCCCCCCCCCCCTCATGGGTAGAGAGAGAGAGGAAACAGCTTGGTATATTAAAGGGTAGGATTTGTACACCCTTGTAAAAATCTACAGTCAGAATTACAGGGGCAACAATCTCACAAAGCCTTTGTTCGAAGTGCAGTAGTAGTAGTAGAAGAAGAAGAAGAAGAAGAAGTAGTAGTAGTAGTAGTAGTAGTAGTAGTAGTAGTAGTAGTAGTAGTAGTAACTGGGATAAGAGAAAACGGTTAATATTATGATGGATTTTGTGGGAGGGGATGGTTGGTTTCTTGTTCATCCCTGCAGTTTCCTGTGTGAGTGAGTCATACGGACAAGACGGTCTGATGTTCGCGGGTGCCTGGGCTGGCTAGTGGGTTGGCTGGTGGGTTGGCTGGTGGGTGTTTCTTTGTTGTAGCGGGTGGGAGGAGGCGCTGTGCTAGCTGTAAGGCTTTAGGCCTAGGGAGTTTTCGAACTTGTTGACCCTTCTTGCCTTGTCTTCCTCTTCCAGCATGATCATTTCATGCATCTCAGTGTTCTCTTGTTGTCTGATTCTCTTTACTGTTCTGTTCTTTTCTGTTTGTTTGTCTGTCTGTCTGTGTGCTTTTGTGTGTGTGTGTGTGTGTGTGTGTGTGTGTGTTGTGTTGTTGTGTGTGTGTGTGTGTGTGTGTGATGTATGTATGTATGTATGATGTATGTATGTTTGTGTGTGTGTATGTATGTGTGTGTTTCTCTGTCTGCCTGTCTCTCTGTTTCTCTCTCGTCTCTCTCTCTCTGTATGTGTATGACTGTGTGTGTATCTGTTGTATCTGTCTGTCTCTGGCTCTCTGTACCTCTGTCTCTGTCTGTCTGTCTGTCTCTGTTTCCCTGTGTCTCTCTCTATGTCTGTCTCTCCGTCTTTATCTCTGTGTCTGTCTGTATGACTGTCTGTCTGTCTCTCTGTGTCTCTGTCTTGTCTGTCTGTCTGTCTTTCTCTCGCTCTCGCTCCACTCGCTGTTTCTTGCTTTTATCTGTCCCCTGTATCTGAGTCCATTCATTTTTCTCCCCATCTTTTGGAGAGAGAAGAGAGAGAGAGAGAGAGAGAGAGAGAGAGAGAGAGAGAGAGAGAGGGTGGGGGGGGGTGGGGTAGCTGGGGTAGGGTGGGGTGGGTGGGGGTGGGTGGGGTGGGGAGGTGATACGGTGAAAATGGCGAGGTGAAGGAGAAGGGTTATTAGGTAAAGAGTGGTGGTGGTGGTGGTGGTGGTGGTGGAGGTATGGATGAAAAGATGGGAGGTGAGGTGGAAGGGGGAGAAAGAGGAGGTAGGACCGAGAGGGACCGAGAGGGATGGGGAGGAATCACTTTTGGATGGTTAAGGTGGGGTGGGGGGGGGGGGTGATACGGTGAAGGGAAAAGGAGGGGGGGGGGAGGTGGAGGGGGAAGGGATGCAGCAGGTTATGGGCAAGGGAAAGGAGTGTGGGGTGGGGTGAGATGAAGGGGGGGGTGGAGAGGAGGGGGTGGGGGTGGAGATGAGGGGGTGGGTGGAGATACCCGGTGAAAGGGTGGGATTGGGGTGGGGTGGAGGGGGGGGGGGGATGGGGACGGGGGTGGCGGTGGTGGTGGTGGTTGAAGGGTTATTTGATTTTGATGAGAGTGGTTTCCAGCTGTTAATTTTGGTGACAGCAGCTGGGTTGTGTATGATGGATGGGATTCCCTATCCCTCTGTCTGCTTGCCTGCTTGTTTGCCTGTCTGCTTGTCTGTCTGTCTGTCTGTCTGCCTGTCTGTTTGTTTCTGTCGGTGTGTCTGTGTGTGTGTCTGTCTGTGTGTCTGTCTGCCTGTCTGTTTGTCTCTGTCGGTGTGTCTCTGTCTGTGTGTCTGTCTGTGTGTCTGTCTGTCTCTGTCTGTCTCTGTTTCTCTTTCAGGCATGTTGCTGTTATTTATGATAAATCTTTGCTTCATTTAATTCCATTTTACACACACACACACACACATGCGCGCGCGCGCACACACACACACACACACACACACTCACACTCACTAGCACTCTCTCTCTCTCTCACTCTCTCATACTCTTTGCTTTCTTTAATTCTCTCTCTCTCTCTCTCTCTCTCTCCTCTCTCTCTCTCTCTCCTCTCTCTCTCTCTCTCTCTCTCTCTCTCTCTCTCCTCTCCCTCTTTCTCTCTCACTCTCTCATTATCTTTGCTTCATTTAATCCTCTCTCTCTTTCTCTCTTTCTCTCTCTCTCTCATCCTCTCCCTTTCTCCTCACACACACACATAAACACACACACACACACATACACACACACATACACACATACACACACTCACACACAGTGTGCAAGACATAATACAGTCAAACCACCACTCAACTCACTTCAGAACATCGCACAAAACTTCAGGATAACATCCATGACCAGCGAACATTGTATGTATACCATAATATCGTATTATTGTAATGGCATTGTATCTACCGTAATATTGTAATTATTGTAATGGCATGGTATCTACCGTAATATTGTAATTATTGTAATGGCATTGTATCTACCGTAATATTGTATTATTGTAATGGAATTGTATCTACCGTAATATTGCAATTATTGTAATGGCATTGTATCTACCACAATATTGTAATTATTGTAATGGCATTGTATCTACCGTAATATTGTATTATTGTAATGGCATTGTATCTACCACAATATTGTATTATTGTAATGGCATTGTATCTACCACAATATTGTAATTATTGTAATGGCATTGTATCTACCGTAATATTGTAATTATTGTAACAGCATTGTATCTATACCATAATATTGTATTATTGTAATGGAATTGTATCTACCGTAATATTGCAATTATTGTAATGGCATTGTATCCATACCATAATATCGTATTATTGTAATGGCATTGTATCTACCGTAATATTGTAATTATTGTAATGGCATTGTATCTATACCATAATATCGTATTATTATAATGGCATGGTATCTACCGTAATATTGTAATTATTGTAAAGGCATTGCATCTACCATAATATTGTGTTATTGTAATGGCATTGTATCTACCACAATATTGTATTATTTTAATGGCATCGTATCTACCACAGTCAAGAACTGTACAACTACCCAATACAACCTGACAAGAGCATAATAGAAGAGAAAGCAGCAACATCAAGAGCACCCTCGCCATTACCTATACTGAGGGAAGAAGTGGAAGAAGCCATCCGCAGCTTACCAGTAGGAAAGTCCCCAGGAGCAGACAATATACCAGCAGAGCTGCTCAAGCATGGTGGCGAAACAGTCATCACATATGTTACAGCTATCTGTCAGAAGATTTGGGAGACAAAACAGTGGCCAACAGAATGGACACAATCACTCATCATACCCCTGCCCAAGAAGGGGAATTTACGCCAATGCCAAAACTATAGAACAATCAGCCTCATCAGCCATGCCAGCAAGATCATGCTCAAAGTTATTTTGAATCGACTCAAGAAGGAGGCAGAAGAACACCTTGCAGAGGAACAAGCTGGGTTCAGGGCAGGCAGGAGCACAAT
>CM054136.1:20235706-20243206 GCA_028751875.1 Rapana venosa | reverse complement strand
AGTATTGAATGGTTCATGTTTTGTGGTGTGTTGTGTGTGTGTGTGTGTGTTGTGTGTGTGTGTGTTGTTTTAAAAAAATTTAACATACTTCTTTTGTTTTAATATCTAATGATATATATTGTCTCCTGGTCTCATCCCTTTCTTATATCATTTCATAAAACTAATGACAGTTATTCTATTTTATTGTTGTATTTTTTTTTTGATTTGTGCTAATACCTTATTGCATTATGGACATAGGATAGCCACTGTGTGATCTGTGTCAAACTTGATCACTGACCCTATCAAAAGTCCTTTCATTCTTCTGCAAACATCTGTCAATCTATCAATCAAAAAACATTCACCCACACAGTTTATTAGTATATATCAAATAATTCCGTTTTTTCCCATAAAATCCCGACAGTCAGTTTTTCTTTGAAAATCGTTGCTATACAAAGGAATTTCCCGCGCTACAGCTATAGTATCAGTGCGCGCATCACGGAAATAGTGGTTTGGTATTTTTAGATAAGAATTATCACATTTCAAAGCGTTAGGCCATTTTAGAACCAAGAGCAATATTCTTCATTGTATTTCCCGACGTAAGGAAATAAGCTGGAGCAGATAAGTTTCGAAAATACCATGGTGCAGTAATTTAGTTATTCGTTTTTGCTCTGTAATGTTGAAGTTATTGATCTGCCTTGCTAGTGGCAAAGAATATATGATGACACATCTGGCACTTTTGACCAAAAAAGTTATTTTAAAAAAAAAGAAATAGGAAAGAAAAATACCCGTAGGGTAAGTGATAATTTCGCACCATTTTCAAGTACTAGCGAGTTGGTGAAAGCCGATTGGTTGAAAGAACACGGGCGATGATTGGCTGAACAGCTAGAGGGATAGGATGGCATGTGACCCTGCATGAAGAGTTTTTTTGGTGTTAATAATGTTTGTTTGTTTTGATCGTTAGACACAGTGTGTGTGTGTGTGTGAGGAGAGAGAGAGAGAGAGAGAGAGAGAGAGAGAGAGAGATCCCTGCAATTTCCCACAACCAACTCTCAAGTTCACACAAGTACCTTAATATTCACTCCCATCTTATCACAACACACACAGGATGCAGCATGTCAACCAAATGATGTCATGATACTACAAACTAGATATTAAAAAAAATAATTTTTTTAAAAATGCACACATCACTCTCTTCACCCACTGGCCTTTTCTTTTGCATCATTAAGCAAAAAGCAAACAAGCGAACGCATTTGCATCATTATCACAAAGCACCACCTTCACCCTTACCCCCACTCTCTACCATTCACTATCATCGCCTGTCCACCATTCATCAGCGAACTATCATCGTCCTTCCATGCTGCGCCTGAAAGAATCTGAAAGAATGCGTAGTATCTCATTGCATGCTGGTTTTCGCCATTGTGATTATATTATGACTTGGGCATTGCATTGCGTCGTTCACTTGTAACCAGTGTGATACTAGGCTTGAAGTAAATCTTGTGGTATAATTTTTTGCTAGTGTTTTGATAATCTATAGATAACCATAGTTGACTGTCTGAAGATTATATCATATGGACTTTTTGGGCTTTTAGTGGTGTCTTCGTTGTTGTGTTCAGTTGATGTTGATAAACCTATTATACTCTTGAATTGACTTGTAGGTATATGTTGTTATTTAAAAAGTGTTTTGTCTTATAATAACATAACTGATGTTAAATTATCATTCATCTTGTGATTTTTGGATGAACAGTGTGTATTGGTTAGCTGAGTGTTCATGAATTAATGGTGATAGATAGCATTCTTGTGCTGTGTAACATTGACTTGATAGGTTGTTGCATGTTTGTCATTTAAGACAGTATTAAATCCTTCATAACAAACGTGTAAGAATGATTTAATTTATCTTCTGCTTGTGCGTTTTGGATGAACGTGTGTATGTGGTTAGCTCGGAGGTGTTTGTGATGGTGAATGCATTTGTTCTGGTAAATTGAAGGCTGGACAGGTCTGGTGTCATGTCTTGTCATGAAGGCAGTATTAAATCATTCCCGATGACAGGAGGAAACTGTTGTAAGGAATGATTTAATGTTGTCCTTTGCCCGCGTGCGTGCGTGCGTGTGTGTGTGTGTGTGTGCGCGCCAGCGCGTTTATGTGTGTGTAACTCTCGATGTGTTCTCAGGCTAGCAATTGGAGGCAGTTTATATTTATGTCCATTGTTGTTTTTTTCTTTCTTTCTCTTTGGTTAATATTTATTCTTTCTTAAGTACAGATTGACTGCATGTCTTAACCGGAAATTCCCCCAACCAAATTTCGTATAACGATTTTTTTTTCAAAAAGTGATAGAAATTTTCAGGGGTTCCTCAACCAAATTTTGTATAACGATTTTCCCCGAAGAACGATAGAAATCATCGTGGGGTGTATTTTATTTATCACTTAAAGAGTCAGGGCAGATTTGTCTGCGTGAAGCTAGGTACCCTCTCTCCAGGGAGATCCTGTCAGGTTACAAGAGTAGCACCATTTCCTCCCCACCCCCTGCTCTTCGCCTTTTTGCAAGTGTATTTGTTTCCCTATGAGAGGGACTGTTTTTGTCTTACATAACTTTGCCATAGACAACTCTCTTACTGCCTGGGGGTTCTCATGCAAATACGCACAGTGTATGGATACAGGGGAAAGAGGGGTTCTCTCCCTTATCGTAGGGATAGTGCTTAAGCGCTTTGATTTGTTTACTTTACAAGATTCAGCGCTATATAAATCCCATGCATTATTATCATTATAGTGAGAATTTTTATTAGAAATTAACGTGGGATCAGAATTTAATCACATTGTTTACTGTAGTCTTAAAAAAAAAGAGAGACTGCCTCCTTTGCCTGCTTGTTTTGGTGTCTCAGTACCATTGTAATCAAGCCACTGGTGTAGTTTTCTTGCTCGTGCAGTGTAAAATAATTATGTGGGGTTTTATTTCTGGCCTAGACTGTCGTTGTAGAGTCGCTATTTGTTCTTGTTCGTGATGTGGTTTGTTTGTTTGTGTGCGCTCACGCATTTCTGACCTATGTACACACACACATACAAAGCAGACACAGTCAAGTTATGAAAACAGGACAGTTCAAAATTGTCTTCTTCGAAGAACACACACACACACACGCGCGCACACACACACAGAAGACAGTTGTTTATGCCATAAAAGATCATGCAATGTAGCAAACAAACATAAAAATCTGTCTTTAAAAAAAAGGTTTCCGGTAGATTATTCTACTGTGGTCACTAGACTCAGGAATGAGGCCAGTGGTGCGTTATCTAAGAAAAGATAAAAAAAAAATATATATCCCCCCCCCCCCCCCCTCCCCCCTAAAAAAAATCTGGAAGAAAAACAGTGGCAAAGGGTCACCCATCCAAATGGTAACCACGCTCAACGCTGGTTGACATTGGCTGGGGGAAAGCGAGTGCTCCGACCACTGAGCTATCCCTTCCCTTCTTCCTGATGCATGAACATAAAATATAAAAACGCATCCCTGGCACTCAGATTATGAACCTGATTCCATCAGAACTGTTGCACCTTCATCGACAGGGCTTTCCACAATGTGATGATGCATTGCACAATCACCACATCAGTTCACGTATGCCACACCAGTTTACCATGTACCGCACCAGCCTGAATCTCATCAGTTCACTTGCACAGCACTGGTTCATTCGTACCATCTCGGTTCACGCGTACTGCACTAGTACACATGTACTACTAAAGGCTGCTTCTTCACTTTCTTTTCAGCTGACACAATGGGGCAACTAATAACCACAAACAAACAAAAGAAAAAAAAAATCAGCATGATTCTTGTGATTCTTGTGCAGTGCAGTTTCTTGGCTTTTGGTGTTGCCTGTCTTCAATTCTTCGCCAGTTGTGATGTTTGCATTTAGGTATTTTTGCCTTTGAAATTGCGTTGCACAGGATTATTAATTAATTATGCCTGGTCTTGTTCTGTATACCATACTGGAACATTGTGTGCGATTGTTAGTTTGGGAGTTTGGCTTTTGATATTTTTTTTGTTTTTTTTGTGGTGAATGTGCAACCAACAACAACAAAAAAGTATGTATGTGACGTACATATGTAGCAGTCTGCTCTTGTGGTGTGGTGTGGTGTGTCGGGTCGGGTCGGGTCACTGACTAACACGGGCAGCGTGGTGGTGTCTTGTTGCATGTGGACCCTATCTACCTACCTACCTACCCGCGTTACGTGTTTTCCGTTTGACCTCCCTCTAGCTGTAGAAGACCAGTGGTACGGCGACCAGTATCACAAGCAGGGGTACTGTCAGCTGGGCTATGGTGCCACCTTCGCTAAAGTAAGTCTCTCCAGTCCTGCCCCTGCAAGACCCAAGAAAAGAACAGAACAGAACAGAAAACCTGCAATGCCACTGTGTGTTTAGTCTAAGCTTATTATTCCTCTCTCCTTTTTTTTTGGGGGGGGGGGGGGGGGGGGGGGGGACTGCAAGGGAAGAGAAATATGGTTTCCAACTCCGTTCTCCTGTTTTTTAAAATTTTTTATAATACTTGACAGGACTTAACAAGGCTTAAAAGCTTAACAATATCGATGGCGTGTAAGTAGTGGACTATTTCGTTTTTTTGTTTTTGCTTTTTCTTTGTAATTGAAAGGTATTGGGCGTTAGGAAGATGGTCACGAAAGAGAGTGTGTGTACATCGACTCACGAAATCAAACTTAGTGAAGATTGTTTTTTTTATAGTCCTCGTTTTGCGATTGAATTTTCAATTAAAATTTTTTTTTTTTTGGTCAGTGGGGTGGGTGGGGTGGGGTGGGATGGGGGAAGGGATTGCTTTCGTTTGTTTGGACACAATGGCGACTCCGTTGTCTTGAAAATGAAACGTGTCCGGTCCTTGCAGCTTTACCGTACTCTGCAAGTGCAAAAAGCCTTTAATGAACATTGCGAACAGTTTCGCTTTTAAGACGCGAAATGAGTGGACGAGTTCTAAGAAATAAGACTTTCGCCATGTCTTTGAACACTAACCGGGTTTTACAGATAATTATTTGTATTTTTCCGCGGTACGCCGATAATTTTTTTTTTGGTCTTCCTTTGTTGTGGACTTTGGCGAGAATTTGCGGGGTTATATTTTCTTAGTACATGGGTTGTGTCATTGGTTTGCGTGACAGGTATTGCCGTGCGGTTTTTTGTTTGTATTTTTTCTTCCGGCTGACGATATTTTTTTTTACTTCCGTCTTTTTTTCTCTTCATTTTCAACTGGTAGAATTATATCTTGTAATTATTTTCCTTTCCTCTAAAAAAAATAAAAAATAAAAAAGGCAACAGCAGCAATAAACAGCAATCACCATCTAAATTGCATTATCATGTATGCTTAAAATAGTGTGACCTGAAATTGAATACAACAGCTTCACATTAAATATCTAAGCACTGCTGAAACAAGGCAAAGCAAAAACAAACAAACAAAAGAAGAAGAAAAAAGATAGAAACAAAAAAACAACAAAAACAAAAACAAAAAAACTACAAGAAAACCTACAAAAATGTATTGGTAAGTAGGCCTACAGGTTCGTCTGGCCGAAAAAAAATCAGACCCTTCACCTGCCTAACCCCCCCCCCCCCCTCCCCCCCCCCTTAACCAAAAACCTTTCTTCTCTCATCTTCATCCTACCCTACTCTAGCCTCAACGACCCTCCACCTTTTTTTTTTTTTTTTTTTTTTTTTTTGGTTTTAAAGGCGGATAGCAAAAAAATAGGCACAGATTAAAACAGGTAGGTCGGATGATTGACAGATCCCCTCAAAAATTGAAAAAAAAAAAGAAAACAGGATGATTGAAAAAGAAATAAGACAGAGGGAGGAGACAGGAAGACGAAGAAGGATGATGATCTTGTCTGTCTAACCTGGTTCTGGTTGGCTCTTTCGTGTGTGTGTGTGTGTGTGTGTGTGTGTGTGTGTGGATGCGTGCGCGTGTGCGTGCGTGCGTGCACGCACATATATGTGTGCGTCGTTGTGTGTGTGTGTGTGTGTGTGTGTGTGTGTGTGGGCGCGCGCGCGTGTGCGTGTGTGGCCGTGTCAAGCCGTGGACAGGCTACAACTCCTCAGTGACCAGTTTTACAAACGGGGCTTCTGTCAGTCCGGAATGTCTGCAGCCTTCTCCGAAGTAAGTGACCTCCCCTGACCCCCCCACCCCCCACCCCACCCCCACCCCCCCCCTCTCTTCTACCCCCCCCCCCCCCCCCCCCACCCCGTCCCATGCCCCCCTCCCCCTTTGTCCCTACTCCCATCTGTCTCCTTGTCCCGTGTCTTGACCCTTCTCCTCCTCCTCCCCCCCCCCCCCCCCCCACTTTCGTATCCCAGTCTGGCCCATCTCTCTCTACTCCCAAGCTCTCTCCCGAATCCCCCCACCCCACCCCCACCCACCCCAGCCCACGTAAAAATGGCCCCCCTCCCCTTCCCTCCAAACTGGTGAAGGATTTAAAATCACGGCATGATGAATATCTTAAAAATATTTATGCAGTAACGGTCACTGTGGAGATGTCTTCTCTCTTGTTCGTTTCTTTTTTTGTGTGTGGTCAGGTGTGCATGCACTTCATTCATTCTTTCTTTCTTTCTCTGTTTGTATATGTATAGTTGGGGTTTTGGGTTGGGTTTTTTTTGGTCTGTCTGTCTGTCTTTCTTTTCGGTTCTCTTTTCTTCGTGTTTTCTTTTTCTTCTATCCGGTGCGTTTAGGTAAATTTCACATAGTAGTTTATTTGACCTAAAAAGGGGAAGAAGAAATGGTGTCTGCCAGTTTTTGTTGTGGTTAGGATATTTTTTTAAAAAGTGTTTAAGCTAAGACTTGAAATATGGTCAGTTGTAATTGTTTCTAATCGTGATTTTGCATTCTGTGAATATGACTACCAGAAGCGCTCTCTCTCTCTCTCACTCTCTCTCTCTCTCTCTCTCTCTCTCTCTCTCTTTCTCTCTCTCTCTCTCTCTCTGGCAGATATAGAAAACTGATTTATACCGTTTGTTTTGTCTGGTGTTTCACAGTAATTTTATTGAATTAAGACTCATAATAGGACACGTACACGCTATGTTTCAGAACAGATGACAAATTATTTAAATTTTTTTGTAAAAGGATGCACACATGCCGATACCTTACGTAATTGTGGATTAAAAAAACCCAACCCCAAAACCCATCGCATACCCAAAATCTCACCATTTTTAAACCCGGGGAACAAAACGGGCTAAAGTTGAAGTTTAAACAACGAAAGTATGAACACACACAAACACACACATATCGCACGTATGCATGCACGTGTGCGCAGGCTAGACAGCGCCCACACAGCCATGCTAGCTGACACACACATCGCACGCATGCATGCAGGCGCGAGTAGGGTAGATGGCACACACACACACACACACACACACACATCTTTGTATTACCTTTAATCTTTAGTTACAGAGGTGTTCTTTTGATTGGTGATGGGTGTTTCCCCTTTACATGATCTTTGTCTTCCTTGGGATCTTCAGTTTTGTTCTGTTTGTGGTGACGGTATTGTTGTGGCTT
>CM054136.1:20225706-20230706 GCA_028751875.1 Rapana venosa | reverse complement strand
ACCCCCAGCGCTCCCTCCCTCACCGCAAGATCTGGAAGCATGTTTTTTTTGGAGGGCATGTTTTAGAAATAATTAATTCAGCGATTTGATGCATGAAAGCGATTAGATGTAGAACATTCATTTATGTGAATAAGCATAGTCTGTTGCTGGCATGAATTGCTTCTTAAATTTTCAGTATTCATTAATTTTCATTAAACCTGACAGGGAAAACACACACACACACTCTAAGACGTTAAATAAAAAAAAAATAGTTCAAGATAAGCTAATAATTATATAATAATTATACTAAAATAGATCTCATTTCGTGGTACGATCATTGTGCGTTTCCGTTTATGGCAGCTTTGGACCTGTTTAAATGTTGCACGTTTTAAGAATTTTTCGCTTTGCAGACGCTGAGCAGCTTCTACCACACCCCCTCCCCCCTCCGTCCCCTCCTCCCCCCCCCCCCCCTTTTCTCCAAACCCTTTGTCATGACATATTTTTCAGTGCATACAGGAAAAAGACTGTGCGTGTTCTTGTTTTTGAGAGAGAGAGAGAGAGAGAGAGAGAGAAGAGAGAGAGAGAGAGAGAGAGAGAGATGTGATCTATGATGCTGTTTGTTGCTTTCCTTCCCAAAGGTGTTGCTGTTAGGGGCTAGGCAAGGTTTTGTTGCTGCAAGTGAGGGAGGCTGTTGTTGTGCTTTTTTTTGGTTGTTGGTGGGCCAAATATTGTATGTCATAACTTACAGCAGGCGTTTATCTTTCTGTGGTTGTTGGGTTGGGGTTTTTTGGGTTGTTTTTTCTTCCTATTGTGATTCTCTCCTTGTTTTCTTCTTTTTCCTCTTCTTTCTTGTTCTTGTTCTTGTTCTTCTTCTCGATGTCATCGTTGGTATCGTCGTTATCATCATCATCATCATCATCATCATCATCATCGTCATCATCATCATCATCATCATCAACAGCAGCAGCAGAAGTAGAAGCAGCAGCAGCAGCAGCGGCGGCGTATTTAAAAAAAAATCTGTTGCCAAGCTTATTATTGTTGTTGTTTTTACTCTTATTATGATTATTATTACATTTTATCATTACTATTTTCATTTATTATTATCATCATTATTATTACATTATGGTTATATACGTGCAGGCGATGGCGATCCAGTTGCATTTTTTGGGGTGGTCATTTTGAAAACCTCTCTCAGGCTGTGTTAGTGGATTTGACTTCTCGTGCGTTATTTCTGCATTACTTTGTGAAGCATGTCCTCCTGACTTGATGCATCAGTTCAAAGCGAACCCTGTTGCACATCAGGCAGCCAAAACCCCATTCATTTTTAACAATTCACCACCAACCTCATCATCAAGCAAACCAAGCTACAAATAAAACCAAAAAACAACGGGCACATTTCCTCACTGTCAGTGTGCAAAGGAAGTGACGTTACCACTTGTGGCGGAAGTGTAATGACGTAATATCCGTCTCCTGTCCCCGGCAGGTCCCCTGGGCTTTCACAGGCAAGGAGTGTGTCAGGCTGGTTTGTCAGTGTCCATCTCGCAAGTGAGTTGTCGGCCTTGAAGGGATGGCTGCCTCCCCCCCAAAAAAAAGAAGAAAAAAAAAGCAAAGCTGATGCAGGCGCATGCTGGATAGTGATTCAGGAATGAGGCTTCAAGTCTTAACCCACTTTGGCCACGCAGTCCTTTTTTTCTTTCTGTTTGTTCTTCTTTCTCTTCGTTGATAACACAATGAATGAAAGTTTCGTTTTCTGACTGACTTTTTGAGTTATGTTGTCTCCTCCTCTTCCTCCTCCTCCTCCTCTCCTCCCCTTCTCCCCGCTTTCCCCTTCACTCGTTTCTTGTCTTAAAATCTTGTTGTTGTTATTCTTCATCATCATCATCATCATCATCATCATCATCACCATCGTCATCATCATCATCATCATCATCATGATGTCAATTATCTATCTATCTATCTATCTATCTATCTATCTATCTATCTATCTATCTATCTATCTATCTACCTATCTATCTATCTATCTATCTATCTATCTACCTATCTACCTATCTATCTATCTATCATCTCTTTTCTCTCTTTTCTTTTGTTTTTCACCCATCTTCATCCCCTCTCATTTTTCTCTTTCTACTCCTGTCGCTGTATTTTTTCTTTCTTTTGGTTCGTGGCTTAGTTTTCCCCCACCCCCCATCTTCTATTTTTTCATCTTCTCTTGTGTGTTCTCTTCCTCTCCCTTTCTTCCACTCCCCCATCTCTTTCGTTTCCTGCTGTGTGTTCTTGGACTGGCTTGAACGTTCCAGCTTAACTCGGATAATGCAGTTTATGTTCTTACTCCAGCCCGGCAACTTCGTTTTCCTCCTCAACAATGCCCCCCCCCCCCCCCCCCCCCCCCCCTCCCCTCATCCCTTTTTATTCTTAAATTTTTTTTATCTCTGATTTCTTTGTTTTGGTTGGTTTTGTTTTCTTTCCTTTTTTGTGTGTGGTTGTACCCTGTTTTATTTTCTTAGCTCTCTAATTGTCGAAGCCTTGTTTAAAGAAGAAAAAAAAAGAAGCAAAGATGTCGAGTTGTTGTAGTTGTTTTTACAAAGAAACGGTTTAACATTATTCATCTTCACATGTTCTAACGAGAAAAGTGTTTGAATTCGTTGTGGAAGGACTGTTGTATGTGGAAAAATATAAATAATTATTGCGTCTTCTGCGACTCACTTTGTGTAGCTGGCTTTGCATAAGAACGGGAATGCGGAATGCTCCAGTGTAGTTTCTCCTTGCAGTCCTGCCAAAGCGTCACCGTTGAAAGAGACTGGCTTTGGCCTTGCTTGCAGCGTGACTCTGCCTGCGTTTGAAACTGATCTTTGTTTTTCCATTCCTTCGTGTGTTTTCTCTGTAGTTGCGGCTTTTAGATGGCCCCAGATGTAAAATAATAGTGTGTATTTGTCTCTATGTGTGTGTATGTGATTGGCTTTTCCCATGGATTGTTTATTGTGTGTCGAGCGAAGTACCAGTGATCTAAACAATGCTAATGGTGTTATTGAGTACAAACTAACAAACATGTACGCAGGAACGTGCACGTGCTCACGAATACACACACACGCACGCACACGCACGCGCGCGCACACACACGCACACACACGCACGCACGCATGCACGCACGCGCGCGCACGCACACATAGGTCTACACTGATACAACCGCACGCAGACAGACAAACCGATAGACAGACCCTATCTCTCTGTCTTTCTCACTCGCTTGTTCTCAGTGATCACCAAGAAGAAGAACAACACAACACCCCCCCCCCCCCCCCCCACACCCCCCCCCCTCCGCACACACACCCCACACACACACGCCACAACACAACACACACACAACACACACATACCCCCCCCCCCCACACCCCCCCCCACACCACACACACACACACAACACACCACAACACACCACAACACACACACACCCACCACCCACCACCCACACACACACACAACACACACACACAACACATACACAAAACACCCCCCCCCCCCCCCATCCACACACACACACAACACACACCACAACCCACCGCACAACAACCCCCCACCCCCCACAACACACACACCCACACACCCACCCACCCACAACACACCCACGCACCCCACCACCCTCACAAAACCGTACTCTCCGTGCCCCTGCCCACATAGCACACAACGCATACCTATCATCACCTATACAACTAACCGCGTAGTCGACGTGTGCCGTTGTTAGGGCACCAATCTGAATCGTGGATACGGAAAAATCAACCAGTGTGATTCAACCTGGCGTCTTCACACGTTGTTGTTTTAGGCTCTACCTAGACTTTCTGAACCCGTGAACACGACGACTTAGCAAAGTAACAGAAGTAGCACCAGGCTTCTGAAGCACACGACGACCTTCTGTATTCTGTGACTCTCACCTGTAGATAGCTTATCACCCTAAACCCCACCACGACTCCACCACGTTATGCAAACATTAAGACAGACACACAGCCAGACAGATCGACACACATTATTTCCTCTGTTACCACATCGTAAGGCGATGAAAGAGAGAGGAACTGCATTCTTAGTTATGTATTGGAAGACAGAAACTCAAAGGTAAACATTGGATTCCGATTGATCATAAGAATTAGAGTGCGAAAGAAGAAGAGAAGAAGAAGGAAGAAGGAAGAGGAAGAGAAGGAATGGAGAAAAGGAAAAGAAGAAGAAGGAAGAATGTGAAGAAGAAGAATGGAAGAAGAAGTAAGAAGAAGAATGCGAAGAAGAAGAAGAAGAAGAAGAAGAATGAGAAAGAAGTTAAAAAAAGAAAGAAGAAAGAAGAGAAGAAGAAGCAGAAGAAGAAGTAAGTAAAGCGAATGCAAGAAGAAGAAAAGAAAAAATAGAACAAGATCGAAGAAGAAGAATCGTTAGGGAGAAGAGAACAAACTGTAACGAAGGAAAAAAGGTTTCAACAAAAAGAAAAGGCTAAAGAAAGAAGAGAAGGAAGGAAGAGGATGAAGAAGAAGAAGTGCTAAGTAAAATGGCCTTGCCATGATGAAAGAAAAAGACTTAACAATCATAACTAAGTCATTCTTGTCAACGAATGAGATATTCGTTTGGGTGGAGGAAGCGGAAGTGTACCGATATTCTTTTGAATCTATTTTATTTTTGTCTTTTAACTGGACACTCAAGGAAAAAAACCTTTAAGCGCTTCGATTTGTTTACTTTACAAGATCCAGTGCTATAAATATAGATCCCTTGCATTATTATCATTATTATACGGACAAAACATTCATGACCCATAATCAGATAACTTTTTCAAGAAGAAACAGAAGAACTAACTAACCAACTAGCCAACAAACAGCTACTAACAAACAAGCAAGCAAGCAAACAACAATACAAGAAGAAAAATACGATTATTTGATTTATTTAGTTTTTTTTAAATCTTATTCTTTTATATCGAGGATAATGGAATAAACACTTATGTGCTTTTTTACACCAGTCCCCGTGTATATGCGGTTTTGGTGAATTCTGTCATT
>CM054136.1:20215706-20218206 GCA_028751875.1 Rapana venosa | reverse complement strand
CCCCCCTTCCCCCCCCCCCCCACACCGCACACACCACACCAAACACCTCCTCCTACACCACACCCACACCCACACCACTCACCACTCCACACACACACACATACACATCACCCACCCTCCCCCCCCCTTCCCCCCACACCACCACCACACCCACCAACACACCCACACACACCCATCTCACACCACCAACCCCCCCCCCCCCCCCCCCCCCCACACACACACACACACACGCTCCCCCCCCCCCCCCCCCCCCCCCCCCACACACACACACACCATGCACACCCCCCCCCCACCCACACACACCCCCCCCCCCCCACCCCCCCCCCCCCCCCCCCCCCCCCCCCCCCCCACACACACGTACAGAGTCTCTGCCCAGTAGGCTACACAGTAGGCTACAGTTCCTAAGGCATGGTAGAACAGACAGGCCTATAGCTGCTGCTCCCTAGGTGCCTGCCTGCGTGTTCTGCTGCCTTCCATCACTCGTGGTAACTAATGCAGGCAGGTAAGGCAGATAAACGTATGTGTAATAAGTACCGAGTGTCCCTCAGAAGAAAATCGCCTGTTGGAAGGTTGTTGACCCCGCTATCCCTCTCTCTGGCTCTCTGTCAAGTCAAGTCAAGTTAAATTTTTAATTTCCAGATGGTACATTGAATAAGCAATTCATTTGCTTTTTTTTTTCATCAAGCCATGTATGTAAGAAAAAAAATCGTTATGATTTTACTGAAATACTACATTATTGCAACCTTTACCAATACATTGAACCAGGAAAATCGGAGGAAAATCGATAAAAATAATACATTGGAAAATGCGAATTACACATATATACATACACACGCACACACATATTCATACACACCTGCGCGCGTGCGCGCTATCCTGTCTCTTGTGTGTGTGTGTGTGTGTGTGTGTGTGTGTGTGTGTGTGTGTGGTGTTGTGTTGTGTTGTATGATTGTGTCTGTCTGTATGTGTGTCTGTCTCTCTCTATTGGGAAAGGCGGGGGGGGGTGGGGTGGGGGAGTCCAAATCTGCAGATGTAAAAAGACGTTAAATGACAGATTCACATATTCTTAAACGTTTGTTGTCATCCCCCCCCCCCCCCCCCCCCTTCCTCATCCAGTGTTCGGAGATTCACCAGTGATGAGATTTGTATGTGTGATACAGATAGGATTGGTTTTTTTGCCCACCATTAATATAACTGCATTCCGACTTCGGGGCTGCTTATTGTAATTGACTGGACTTCTCCCTTAATTAACTTCTTGAGGAGTTGTTGTAGAGGCACTGCGACGGATATTTCTTTGTAAGATGCATGCTAGGTATGTTTGTGTCATCTATCTTCTTCTTCTTCTTCTTCTTCTTCTTCTTCGAACGCTCAGACAGCAACTATTGTTTGTCTGTCACATGAGCAAAAACTGCGTTACGCTGCCGTTAAGCGCCTGACAAGTCAGGCCCAGCGCATTCAACTTCGGCGTGGGAGAGAATTGTTATATTATTTTCTAACCGGTCGTAGCTAAGCCTACTGTTCTACGAAAGGCGACTTATGGGCTGTGTTGTTAACTTTAAAAACCTGTTTTTCTGTATAACAGAAAAACCTAATTTTTTTTTATATTTGACCGTTGTTTAAATTTCATTGACTTGTACTGATAAATGGCTGTGTAACAAAAATTTAGGGGACGGGATGGCTCAGCGGTCAGAGCACTCGCTTCCCCCCCAGCTAAGGTTAAGCAGCATCGAGCGTGGGTTACCACTTGGATGGCTTCAGTTTAGTCCCCCAGTTCACCCAGCTGTAAATGGCTACCTGCCTCTTTAGGGTCAGGAAAAGGTAAAGCAGCGCGGGAGAGGAGATGGGCGCCGCTGCCCTCAATAATTATGCTGGCCCCCTAGAGAAGTTGAGATCTCTGATGCGACCGCATAGGGTATGGGACCCCTTTACCTTAGCTTTAACAAAAAATAAACAAAAAATATCCCTTTCGGTAGGTGGTACTAGATCTAGCCCCCATTTCAAACCAAACATGGCATCACGGCGGTGTAGATTGAAAGCAAACACAGTCTCTTTGACTGTGGCTTCTGTTGACTTTGCTTGTGGGTCTATGTGTTGTTCTTCAGTCATCGTTGGTTTTAGTTTCACGTTCAGTGTTGTTCTGTTCCCTTTATCTCTCTGTTCTCTACAACGAAAAAAAGAAACCTGCTCAGCTCAGCCAGCTTGATTAGAGAAGCAGACGCAACAGTAGAAGAAGAGGAGGAGGAGGAGGAGGAGGAAAGAGAGAGAGAGAGAGAGAGAGAGAAGAGAGAGAGAGGAGAGAGAGAGAGAGAGAAGTGAGGAGTGAGAGTGAGTGAGTGAGTGAGTGAGTGAGTGAGTGAGTGAGAGAGTGAGTGAGTGAGAGAGAGAATGAATGAATGAATAAATGAATGAGTGCATGGTCTTTATTTTTCAAAGGTTACAAATAAGCATTCACATACTTCTTTTCATCCATCCCTTGTCCTGATTAGGAACCACCAAATCA
>CM054136.1:20145706-20205706 GCA_028751875.1 Rapana venosa | reverse complement strand
ACTCACACTCGCTCTCATACACACACACACCAAAACACACACACTAACACGCACAACACACACTAACACACACATACCCCCCACCCTCCCCCTCCCCCATCCCATACACACACACACACACTCCCCCCGCTACAACACGCAGTAAGCACACGTTGTTTTCAGCTAACAAGTCTTGTGTGCCTCGCTCGCCTCAGTTAGGCTAATGGTGTAGGCTAGCTAATTAAATCGCCCCCCCCCCCCCCCCCCCCCCCGCCCCACCCCCCCCCCCCCCCCCCCCCCCCCCCCCCCCCCCCCCCCCCCCCTGTTGCCTTAGTGCATTCCACACACTCAGACCTACTGTACTGTTGTGTGTGTATGCTTCGGAAATAAACGTTGTTTGCTATTTGGGCGCAAAATTCCTGTTATGCCAACTTTGTTCGTCTATTTCTGTCACTGTGGACTTCCTATATTCCTCCATTTTCCGTCATTATCGTTCCCTCTCCCTCCTCCTCCATCCTTCCCTTCCCCCCCCCCATCCCCCCCCTCTCCCACCTCCCTCTATGTTGAGTTGCTTTCTGTCTTTTTTCCTCCCCGCAAGTGTGTGTGTGTGTGTGTGTGTATGAATATATGTGCGTGTATGAGTGAGTGTGTGTGTATGTGGTGGTGTGGTGTGGTGGTGTGTGTGTTATGTGTGTGTTGTGGTGTGTGTGGTGTGTGTGTATGTGTGTGTGTGTGTGTATGTGTGACCTTTTTAGAGGTTTTCTATTTCTTCTGTTCTTCTTCCACTCCCCCCCCCCCCCCCCCCCCCACCTCCCACTCTTCGGAAACTCCTCTCTCTCTCTCTCTCATCTCTCTCTCTCTCTCTTCTCCCTCTCTTTCTGTTTGTCTCTCCCTCTCTATCTCTATCTCTGTTTGTTTGTCTCTTCCTCTTCTCTCTCTCTCCCTCCCTTCCTCCTCTCTGTCTCCCCCTCTCTCTTTTATTTTTCTGTCACTCCCTCGCCCTCTCTATCTCTGTTTGTATCACCCTCTCCCTCTCTATTTGTTTGTCTCTTCCTCTTCTCCCCCCCCCCCCCCACCCCCTCTCTCTACCTTTTTTCTTCTTTTTCTGTTCACTTTATCCGCGCTTCCCCCTATCTCTGCTGGTGTCACCCACTATCTTCCTACCTCCGCCTCCTTCCTTCCTTCTCATAACCCGTCTGGCACCGCAAACAAACAAACAAACAAACAAACAAACAAACAAACGTCCGCTCAAAAATCAAAATCACTTTGTTATTGTCAGCATTCTTTTTTGTGTATTGTTTTTTCTTCCTCTTTGTCTGCAACAAAATGGACACTAAAAAAATCAACAGCAAATTTCAGTTTTCATTTATTTATGTTATTTATCAATAATTTTTTTGTGTTTTGCAATTCATTTAGGGCTTATTCTTTTCGCTCGATTCTTCCAATCCATCTATAATAGAAAGTCCAGCCAAGCCTTTTAGGATGCTTGCTACATACTTGACTTGGCCAGGGGAATCAGCCGCCATTGAATCCGTTTTCTAATAACCATGCAGCCGAAACGAAGTCCGGTCAGGCAAGCTATGAGGATGGAGGACAGGGAAGGGGAAAATGGGGGTTTGGGGGGGGGGAGGGGGGGGGGGGCAGAGAAGGGGAGACAGGAGGAGAGGGGGGAAGGAGGTGGCTAGCTAGCTAGGGAGTGAAGGGGCTCAACAAGGGGGCTACAGGTATTGATCTGGCTCTGGCGGGACAGTTGTGTTGTGAGAGCGGGGGATGGGTCTGTGGAGTTTGTTCTCTTTTACGCCCCACGCTCTTTCTCTTCTGTGGGGGGGATCGACCCAGCAGCAGCCGAAGGAGAGACGTTCAGCTCGTGTCAGTCAGACGTTTTCCCATCGCGTTTCCAGCCATGCTTAGACGTCTAATATATACCCCACAAGGGCCTGTCACTATAAATAGCTTCCCCATCGTCACCTGGCAAGTTTTGTGCTAGGAGTTCCCTCTTTTCTATCTCTCTCTTTGTTTCAGCCTTGTTCCTTTTTTTTCTTCCTGTGACCTTCTTGTCTATTTTATTATACCTTTTTTGGTCCATTCTTTTGCCGGTAGTAGTAGTAGTAGTAGTAGTAGAGGAAGAAAAAGAATAAGAAGTATATCATGAGTATAGCTGGTGTCTTGTTTTTTCCCCCTAAGCGACTCAAGAGATTCCTGTTACTTATTTTGGGAAGACATTCCACATTCTTCGGATTAACAGTCGGCCTCTGCAAACTTTCCGAGCTTTCTTAAGACGACAATCAACAATTAGTTGCTGTCTGAATGGTCCAGGAAGCAGGGTAGTATTAGTAGTAGAAGAAGAAGAAGAAGAAGAAGTATATCATGGGTATAACTGATGTCTTTTTTCCCTAAGCGCCTCAAGAGATTCTTGTTACGTATTTTGGGAAGACATTCCACATTCCTCGGATTAACAGTCGGCTTCTGCAAACTTTCCGAGCTTGGCAGGTCCATGTGAAAGATACCGTTCACCATCTTCACCCTGAGTTAAGTTACAAAACAGTAGGAATACCTGATCGATCGTGTATTACGTATGAGTGAGTGGTGATGGACTGAGAGTCGGGTTTTTTTCCCTTCTCTTTTCTCACTAGGAAAGTTCTCGCGGAATGTAAGCTTTTACAAAACCGCATACACACGGGGACAAAATGTAAAAAAGCACATGAGTGCTTATTCCATTATCCTCGATATAAAAGAATAAATAGATAAATAAATAAGCTTGATTTTGTTATGAATTAATGTTGTTTCTTGGTGCTGTGCCATGGTGAGCAGCGTACCATAGACTACTACTACTTTTATTTTATTTTATTTTATTTATTAATTTTTTATTTATTTATTTATTTTTTGCTTCTTGTTCATCTTGCAGGATAAAAGTTCTAATGAAACAAACAAACATCTATTGTGTTGCAGGTTACGCAACCGCTTCTGGAGACTTCAACGGCGATAACGAAGATGGTGAGTGCACTGCCTATGATTAACTTAAAGCAACAAGCAGCGCGTGTGCTGGTTTGATTTATGCCCTGAATGTTCTTCTTTCAGGAAAGTAATTAGACTTGATCAGCATGTTTTACTCGAATGACTGTTGACAGTTCAACTCTCAGAGCCTTTACCTACCTTCCGTGTTTCAAGGTACAACTTAGGTCTGTGTCTTTTCTGTATATTGGTCATTATTGTTTCTACTTCCTAAATGATGATTTGGAATAATACTGTTGATACAAGCAACTGAAGAAATAAAAAAAGACAACAACAAAAAATAGGAAAAACTGTTGTGAAGGAAAACAACTATAGATACAAATGAAAAAAATATGACCACAGGAATAGGAGGTGTTATATGTAAACAATTTAGAATGAAACACTATACTGAATGGTAAAATATGGTTTGCAGACAAATTTTCTATATATATCTCCGTGTGTGTGTGTGTGTGTGTGTGTGTGTCTGTCTGTCACTCTCTCTCTCTCTCCCTCTCTCTCTCTGATATGATGAATCCATTCTGAATACTAAGATTGTTCATGTGAACACAACTAATTGTCTTTTGTCTTATTTCCTAATTGCAGACTATGTGGTGGGCGTTCCTAAAGGTGCACGCCACTTTGGAAGGGTAAATCTGTACATTCATCGATCTTCCTTTTAACCAAGCAGCTCTTCTGCAAGGATCTTATTATATCCATGAGTTGTAGTTGATAGAATTATGAGCAATATACAGCCAGTGAGTTGGAAACTTTTACATTCATACTCCTTTAAAGATATTCCTCTTACCTGCATTTTTCAGGTTACAGAACTTTAGATTGGGGGACATCTCCTCATGACTTTGATGTTCTTTGGAATTGCTTCACTTCCAAGAAACATTCGTGTGCAAACATTCAAGATTGGCTTACGTAATACTCATCTTCTATTAGTTCTAAGTTGTGCTTCAAATCTCTGCATGTAATGATATAAGTGGTTTGTGGGAAGACTCCTTTTGATCGGTGTATTGCCATCTTATTTTTTATTACTATCACTACCATTTATTTCTGTTTTCTATTCCCAGCTCAAGAACGAAGTTTGTTCCGTTTAAAAAAAAAAGTTTTGGTTGTAGTTTTTTTGTGTTTTTTGTTTTGTTTTTTATACGTAGCTACTTTACAGCTACTATCTTTCTTACAGTTTTATACTACCCTTAAAAGACGGTATATATATATATATATATATATTTATATATATATATATATAATATATATATATATATGTGTGTGTGTGTGTGTGTGTGTGTGTGTGTGGTGTGTGCTTGTTGTTTGTTGTTATAGGACAGTTATAATTTTTCTTGCAAGATCTTTCACACTGTTATGGGGGTTATTATTTATGCGTTTGTTTGTTTTTTGCAGGTCAGGCTATTTCGTTTCTTTATTTCTTTTTTCATGGCAGTTCTGATTAAATCCAAAAGCATTTTTTCCCTTTACCTTCAAAACCCCACACAACAGCACTGTTAATTTGTAAGGACAGTTCTCATCTGTTTTGGTGAGAACTGTGGCATTAACTGTGACATAGAGTTTACTCGCTACTTCTGAGGAGACATACCCGGTTTATTCACAAGGACATTTCACATTAATTTGCAAAATGACCCCCATTTATCTGGAAGCAAAGGTCTTGTTCACTTTAAAAGACATTTCGGGTATGTGTTGTAGATGCTAATTATGTAGCTGAAAAGAAGAGTGCTTCTTTCAAGAACAAATACATGCTTTTCATTTGAAATTTCACATGTGTTTTCCATGATATTGCTTAATTGTATCAGTGACATGGGGATAATATTCACACACATTCACACACCCACACTTGCGCACGCGCGCGCACACACACATACACACGCATACACTCACGCACTCTCACACACACACTCATGCACGCACGCGCACATATCAGCTGATTTATTTTGACATGGAGTATGATATTTACATGAAGACACCTGGACATAATAATGCATATGTTTTTTCTTGTCTTTTCATGACGACAATTATGAATTATTCTTTCAGATTGTGTTGTTTACCCAAGGGCTTGAAAACATCTACAACATCACTGGAGAACAGGTGAGCTTGATCATTATTTCACACACTCACTCACTCACTCACCCACTTAATCACTCGCACGCACGCACGCACGCACGCACGCACGCACGCACGCACGCACACACACACACACAATACACACATACACACACATACACACACATATACACACACATACACACACACACACACACACACATACACACACACATACACACATACACACACATATACACACACATACACACACATACACACACATATACACACACACATACATACACATACACACACATACACACACATATACACACATACACACACACATACACACACATACACACATTCACACACATACACACACATATACACACATACACACACACACACATACACACACACATACACACACATACACACACACATACACACATACACACACACATACACACACACATACACACATACACACACACATACACACACACATACACACATACACACACATACACACACATATACACACACATACACACACACATACACACACATACACACACATACACATACACACACACACACACACACACACACACACACACACCGCGCGCGCGTGCGCGGGGTACGTACGTGACATTTTAGCATGTTTTGCATGCGTAGGCCTACACTTCTTTTCAAGTCATAATGTATTATATTTCAGATTATTTGTAGCTCTTTTTCTGAGTTAGCAGAAAGAACACATGAAACAGTTTTGCCCTTAGATGGAAAACTGTTTAAGTCAGTGGCATTTCGATTTTAAAAACAAACAAACAAACAACGAAAACAGCAAACCAACACTCTCTTCCCGCTTCTCCCCTCCTCCCAAACCAAATAAGAAAAAAAAAAGCCACAACTAACCACAAAACTCCCAACCTTGTCAAAGTTATAGCTGTTTTTTTCTCCCCCCACCCCCCACCCACCCCTTCTTTCATCTTTCTTTTTTCCTTTCGCTTTTTCTCCCCATCCCCCCACCCCACCCCATTGTTTATCTAAGCACAGTTTGTCTTTGTTTTGGCTGCAAGATAATGGACAAAAGCCTCAGTGTTGAAAACAAGAAATCTATCCTGCAGCCTTTTGTGGTCTTCTCATAGACAGGCACCCTAACGTATAACAGGCTGGCAGGCATATGTATGTGGGTGCCTCCGTGTGTGTGGTGTGTGTATGTGTGTGTGAGTGTGTGTGTGTGGTGTGTGAGTGAGAGAGAGAGAGAGAGAGAGAGAGAGAGAGAGAGAGAGAGAGAGGTGTGTGTGTGTGTGTGTGTTTGTGAGTGTGTGTGTATGTGTGTTTGTGAGTGTGTGTGTGTGTGTGTGTGTGTGTGTGTTTGTGAGTGAGTGTGTGTGTGCGTGCGTATGTGTGTGAAAATGTACATGCACTTGTTTGAACATACGCACAAATGCATCACACATGTACATGTATACATCTGCACACAGGCACATGTATGTATGTGCCTGTGTGCAGATGTATACATGTACCTATTCACACCGATTCACAGACAAGGACACACAGAGACGCAGACAGACAGACAGACAGACTGACTGACTGACAGACAGACAGACATACTGACAGACAGACAGACAAGTGACCCAGTTAAAAAATATAGTATAAAGAATGAACCAGAAACAGAGAGCAAAACATCAACAGGAGGAAGGAAGTAGGGAAAGTAATGGTGGTACAGGAAGGGGAGAGGAAGGGGAGGGGGGGGAGGGGCGAAGTGGAGGGGGGGGGGGGGGGTAGATCCTTTTGGAAGCCATTTATGACATGGGAGATAAGTGCTACACTGCCAAATTATGCGAGTAGCGCCACACTGCGAAATTATGCGTGTGTTACTGACCCCTGGCTTAATTTAACATGCCCTTCTGATATTTTGGGGGAGGGTAAGCATCACAGGTAATAGCCAGCCGGCCGTGTAATTATGAGTGGTGTGCATGAGACCCTTATGTTGTGTTATGGTATTTCCAGTGGAAAGGGAGTTTATTTTATGTTTACTGCGTCTATTTTTTAAAATTTTGTTAGTATAGTTTGTAGTGTTTATAGTCTGAGAGATGTTTGCATGTTAAAATGTAAGCTACGCTTCTATGTCAAATCATGTTTCTTTTTCATGGCGCTATCTTCTTCTTTTTCTTCCTTTTTTGCCATGTTTCTCCCAAGGGAGGTTTGACATTGATGAGCCTTCTCCATCTCTCTCTGTTTTGAGCTTCCTCCTTATTTATGCCCCTTTCTCTAAGATCATCTGCAATACAGGCAGCCCAGGTCTTGCTAGGTCTTCCCTTTGGTCTCTTTCCATCCACTACGAAGTTCATTGCTCTTTTTATGATGTGGTGGTCTGCTTTCCGTTGAACGTGCCCGTGTTCATGGCACTATCTTATATAAAAAAGAAAAGAAAAAGAAAGTATCTTTCTGTCCACATAGATTACTGTCTCGTTTGCCTTACAGCGTGTTTTTTCCCCCTGCAGAATTTTGGCAAAGATTACTCTCAATACTTGTTGCCTTTGGGAATCTTTTAATTCGTGTAGGCTGAATAGATGTTGCATACAATTTTTAGGTTTTTTGTTTTGGTCTCATCAGAAAGACTAGCACCCAGGCCAGTACTGACGGTTTTTGTTGTTGTGGACAACAGAAATGGTGCAGCTTTAGCTTGGATTTGAATCACAGACATGGAGCTTTTCTTAAGGGGACTTGTTTTTCTCCATGATCACTGGATCATTGGTTGTTGTTGTTTTGTTATTGTTGTTGTTATTCCTGCTGTTGTTGTTTATGGATGAGAGCAACGTTTTCCTTGATGCTTGATCAAAGAATTAGGTTGATATGTTTTGTCATAAAACGGCCAGTGTCGTAAAGTGGACAGGCTTTTCCCCATGGGGATGCGGGGGAATTCTGGAAATTCTGTGTTAGAAGTTTCCTCTTTTCTATCACTCTCTTTGTTTCTGCCTTTTTTTTCCTTTTCATCTCTGTCACCTCTTTCTTGTGTATTTTCTGCCGTCTTGGTCCGTTCTCCTGCCTTTTTTTTTTATAATCCAGAAAGACTTAAAAAAAACAACCCACAATTCTCTCTTATTGCCTAAATCGGATGCGCTGGGCCTGACTTATCAGGTGCTTAACCGCAGCGTGACGCATTTTGGCTCAAACAGTTCAAACAGACAATAGTTGCTGTCTGAGCGTTCAAAGATGAAGAAGAAGAAGAAGAAGGACTGGGTCAACTGCGATAAGATCTCCTCCTTGGGTTTGGAACCTTCCTGTGGAGAAAAAAAACAACCCACCACTCTCTTCTCCTTTCCCTCACAAATGCATAGACTGCAAAGAACAAGACAAATCATTCAAAACCTGACAAATTCTATTGACTCTGTGAGCGTGAAAATCAGGTAAAAAAACCCAACAGATTTTCCCTGGGGAAAGTTATGGAGTACTCATTAATTTGCGCTTGCAGTCTTGTCTAAATTTTTATTTATGTACTTACTATATTTTTTTGCTGTTTTAAAAAAAAGAAGTCTTTTCACATGTGGATAAAAATATGATGTGATGTGCTAAGCACTTTTAAAAATTATGTTCAAGTTACTGTTTGATTGGGTTTGCGAAGTTGAATATCTTAATTCAGTTAGTGACAAGGAATCCATTTAACAACTTCTCATTGCTAGCGAATGAAATCATAGCATTCAAGGAAAGCTTGTGCTAGGCCTATGTGGCTGAAGCCCCCCCCCCCCCCCCTCCCCCCCACACACTCACCCACCCACACCCCCTCTTTCCAACCAAAAAGGGAAAAAAGCGCCGAAAATCAGTGCTGGATTCATTTTACCTAAAAGCTAGCAGATCTGGCATGCACATTGCGTAAGAGGCACAGAAAAAGCCATTTCTTCATCATCTCTGTAGCTTTTTTTCTTCTTAGAATTGTAGGCTTGTGTTTACCGTAATGCCCATAGCAATCCTGTGCATGCAATCTGAAATGAGGATATGAATGATAGCATTCTGAAATGAGGATATGAATGATTGCATTCTGAAATGAGGATATGAATGAGTGGCCTCCGAAATGAGGATATGAATGATTTCATTTGTGTTGTCATTAGTTATTGTTGTTTTGTTTCTGACAGATCGGGGCATACTTTGGGTCTGCTCTGGCTGTGACAGATGTGAACAAGGATGGGTAAGTATATTTGTTTTGTTGTTGATTGCTTGTATTTTTCTCAGTTACAGAAGACAAGCAGGCAGACAGACAGACAGACAGACAGACATGCTCGCAAGGACACATGTATGGACGCGTTCATGCATGCATGCACGCATTTACACACACATGCACACGGGCATGTATACATACAATGCAATCACGCGCGCACATGGTGCGCGAGCACATACACACAGCACGCAAGCACGCACGCGCGCGCGCACACACATGTACAGAATATTAAGATTGGCCTCTTAACATAATCACCTTATAAATGACATCAGCTTGCAACTCTATACAGCCATAATTGGGTTAGCCCATGGGGACTCTTTGGGAGACACAATAATCCTTTATATTGCTGTAAAATTGCGCTGTGATATGACTGGCATAATATGTAATATCTGATTTCCTTTCAGATTGGACGACATTATTGTCGGCGCTCCATTCTACAGCAACTTTGAAGGAATAGACTATGAGACTGGACGGGTGTACATCTACTACCAAACTGCTGAAGTGAGTCATCCGTGTGTGTGTGTGTGTGTGTGTGTGTGTGTGTGTGTGTTCGTGTGTGTGTGTGTGTGTGTGTGTATGTGTGTTGTGTGTTTGTGTGTGTGTGTGAGTGTGTGTGTGAGTGTGTGTGTGTGTGTTCGTGTGTGGTCGTGTGTGTGTGTGTGTGTGTGTGTTTATTTTTATTTATTTTTATTCTTTTATATCGAGGATAATGGAATAAGCACTTGTGTGCTTTTTTACATCCAGTCCCCGTGTGCATGCAGTTTTATCAATTTTGTCATCTGTTCCCACTGGAACACAATGACCTACTCTTACGAAAAGCGGGACATACCGTGTTCGCAAGATGTTCTGCTGCGTTCGCACACGGGGCCTCGGTTTATAGTCTCATCCGAAGGACGTGTGTGTGTGTGTGTGTGTGTGTGTGTGTGTGTGTATGTTCGTGTGTGTTCGTGTGTGTTCGTGTGCATGTGGTGTGTTCGTGTGTGTTTGTGTGTGTGTGTGTGTGTGTGTGTGTGTGTGTGTGTGTGTGGTGTATGGTGTGTATGTGTGTGTGTTTGTGTATGTGTGTGTATGCTTGTATGTGTGTGTTTATGTGTGTGTTAGTGTGTGGTGTGAGTGCGCATGCTCATGCGCATGTGTGTGTATTCAAATTCAGTTAATGTCTTTGCACAAATTGTGATATTAGAGTTTCATTATATTTCACATTATCATTCTTTATATTTCACATGGTATCCAACATGTGTGTTGTGTTGTGTGTGTGTATGCATGTGTCCTTGCGTGCATGTGTTTGTGTTGTGGTGAGTGAGTGTGTGTGTGCACGCATGCATGCATGTGTTTGTGTGTTTGATTGTGTTTTTGTGTGCTTGCGTACTTGCGTGTCTGCAAGCATGCGTGCATGTGTGTGTGTTTATTATTTTCATATTTTCTTCTTTATCTATTCTTGCGTGCGTGCATGCGTACATGTGTATGTCTTACTGAATGAAAAAAACAACAACTAAACTTAAAATTATTTCTGTATTGTCCAGCATGAGTTCAAGCCCCAGAAGAAGGATATCCTGGACGGGAGAATGTCCAAATCGCGTTTTGGCCAAACCCTGACAAGATTGGGAGACATTAACTATGACGGATATAACGGTAAGCTGTTGCCTACTGTTTATAAGGTTAAAAAAAAAAAGGTAAAGGAGTCCCATAAGCTATAAGGTCGTAGGGGAGCGAGGCGTCAGAGACCTCACTTCTCTAGGGCCAGCATATTGAGGGCGGCGCCCATCTCCTCTCCCTCGCTGCTTTACCATCCCTGACCCTAAAGAGGGCAGGTACCCATTTACAGCTGTGTGAACTGGGGGAACTGTACTGAAGCCAAGGCGCGCAAACGGTCACCCATCCAACTGGTAACCACGCTCGACGCTGCTTAACTTGGCTGAGGGAAAGCGAGTACTCCGACCACTGAGCTATCCCGTCCCCACTGTTTATAAGACACACCCGCAAATAATTATCATAACACAGAGCTTCTTTTTTTTTTAAACAATGATTCAGAGGTAACAGTGCACTTTTGGGGGCAGCTTCAATTAAAATAATTATAATGATGAACAAGAACGATAAAAAATGTCAAGGAAATCCTTTTTCTAAATTAGTGAATCTTTGAACGCCTACACTTTGTTAGTCATGGTCCTTTCAAATGTAAGGATATCCCCACAGTTGGAATACAGCTACCTTAATGATGGGTAAAATTGATCGCATACACAAAATGTCACATAATGGTAAACCTCAAAGTTGTAGCTGAGAAACAGCCCCTGCCCCCAAAAACGCCCGCGTGCACGCACACACACACACACGCACGCACGCACACACACACACATGCGCGCGCGCGCGCGAGCGCAAAGTGGTGAGTAAAAGCAGTCGCATACTCAAAAAACTCATCTTTGGTGAACCTCAGAGCTCTAGCCAAAGACCACACACGCAAAAAGTCATTTCAAAGCCTAATACTAGGCCTACCCTTATAGCGTTGGCCTCGGCACTTCGTTTATGCCATTAGAGATAATGATTAAATTTGCAAAGCTTTTTGGCAAAGGACACCATTTGAAGCCATTAATGCTAATGATTTAAGTTGCAAAGCTTTTTGGCAAAGGACACCATTTGAAGCCATTAATGATAATGATCAAAGTTGCACACAAAGCTTTTTGGCAAAGCACACCATTTGAAGCCATTAATGATAATGATCAAAGTTGCACACAAAGCTTTTTGGCAAAGCACACCATTTGAAGCCATTAATGATCATGATCAAAGTTCCAGGCAAAAAGCTTTCTTTTTAAACGAAGGACACCATTTGAAGCCATTTATTAATGATAATGATCAAAGTTGCACACAAAGCTTTTTGGCAAAGGACACCATTTGAAGCCATTTATTAATGATAATGATCAAAGTTCCACGCAAAGCTTTTTGGCAAAGGACACCATTTGAAGCCATTAATGATCAAAGTTCCACGCAAAGCTTTTTGGCAAAGGACACCATTTGAAGCCATTAATGATCAAAGTTCCACGCAAAAAGCTTTCTTTTGAAGCAAAAGGACAGTATCTCAGAGCTACATTGTGAGTGTCTTTTCTTCTTTTCTTCATACAACAGACATTGCGGTGGGGGCTCCCTTTGGGGGCGAGGATGGTAAGGGAGCAGTGTTCATCTACCACGGCTCCAAGAAGGGCATCATCACACAGGTGTCGCAGGTGGTGGAGGCTAAGGACGTGGACCCAGGACTGTCCGTTTTTGGCAGCGCCCTGTCTGGAGGCTGGGACCAAGACGGCAACCAGTACCCCGGTGTGTAGCTGTGTGTGTGTGGCTGTGTGGCTGGCTGGGTGGGGTGGGTGGCTGGATTTGGATTGGGTGTGAGTGTGTGTTGTGTGTGTGTGTGTGTGGATTTGGATTGGTGTGATTGTGTGTGTGTGTGTGTGTGTTGGATTTGGATTGGGTGTGATTGTGTGTGTGTGTGTGTGTGTGTGTGGGTGGGTGGGGGGGCTGGATTTGGATTGGGTGTGATTGTGTGTGTGTGGGGGGGGGGGTTGGATTGTGGATTGGGTGTGATTGTGTGTGTGTGTGTGGGTGGGTTGGATTTGGATTGGGTGTGATGTGTGAGTGTGTGTGTGTGTGTGGTGTGGGTTGGATTTGGATGGGTGTGATTGTGTGTTGTGTTGTTGGGGGTTGGATGTGGTGTTGTGGTGTGGGGTTGGATTTGGATTGGGGTGTGATTGTGTGTATGTGTGTGTGGGTGGGTTGGATTTGGATTGGGTGTGTGGTGTGGTGGTGTGGTGATGGTGGTGGGTTGTGTGGTGTGGGTGGGTGGGTTGGATTTGGATTGGGTGTGATTGTGTGTGTGTGTGTGGTGGGTTGGATTTGGATGGGTGTGATTGTGGTGTGTGTGTTGTGGTGGGTTGGATTTGGATGGGTTGATTGTGTGTTGTGTGTGTGGGCTTGGATTGTGTGGGTGTGATTGTGTGTGTGTGTGTGGTGGGTGGATTTGGTTTGGGTGTGATTGTGTGTGTGTGTGGTGTGTTGTGTGGGTGTGTGTTGGATTTGGGTTGGGTGGTTGGATTGTGTGGTGTGTGTGTGTGGTGGGTTGGATTTGGATGGGGTGTGGTGTGTGTGTGTGGTGTGGGGTGTGATTTGTGGTGTGATTGTGTGTGTTGTGTGGGGTGTGGATTTGGATTGGGTGTGAGTGTGTGTGTGTGTGTGGGTGTGTGTGGTGTGTGGTGGGTGTGTGGGTTTGGATTGGAGGGTGTGTTGTGTGTGTGTGTGTGGGTGGATTTGGATTTGGTGGTGTTGTGTGTTGGTGTTGGATGGGTTTGTGTTGTGTGTGTGTGTGTGTGTGGTTGGATTTGGATGGGTGTGATTGTGTGTGTGTGTGTGTGTGTGGGTGGTTGGATGGTTGGATGGTGTGTGTGTGATTGTTGTGGTGTGTTGGTTTGGATTGGTGTGGTTGGTGTGTGTGGTGTTGGTGTGGGTTGGATTGGGTGTTGGTTGTGGTGGTTGTGTGGTGTGTGTGTGTGTGGGTTGGGGTTGTTTGGATGGGTTGTGATTGTTGTGGGTGGTGGGTTGGTTGGTGGGTGTGATTGTGTTTGGTGTGGTGGTGTGATTTGTTGTTGATGTTGTGGTGTGGGTTTGGATGTGTTGGTGTGGGTTGTGATTGTGTTGTGTGTTGTGTGTGTGTGGGTTGGTTTTGGGATGGGTGTGATTGTGTGTGTGTGGGTGGGTGGTTGGATGGGGTGATTGTGTGTGTGTGTGTGTGTGTGTGGTTGATTTGGTGGTGGGTGGTGTTGTGGTGGAGTGTGTGGGGATTTGGTGTGGGTGTGTGATGTGTTTGGTGTGGTGTTGGGTGTGGTGTGTGGTGTGTGGTGTGGTGGGGTGTGTGATTGTGGTGTTGTGGGGTGGTGGTGTGGGTGGTGATTGTGGATGTGTGGGGGTGGTGGTGGTGATTGTGGGGTGGTGGTGTGGGTGGGTGGGGTGGGTGGGTGGGTGGTGGATGGGTGTGTGATTGTGAGTATGTGTGGGGGTGGTGGGTGGTATGTGGGGGGTGGTGAGTTGTTGTTCGTATTGTGGTATTTTTTGGGTTTGGGGTGCGTGGGTGATTATTGAGGGTGTTGTTGATTGTGATATTGTGGTGGGTGTGGAGTGGTGGATGATGTTTGGGATGGTGAATGTGGGATTGAAGTGAATGGGCGATGTTGGTGGATTTGTAGATAGTGTGAAATTTGGGATGTGTATGTTGTGGGGGTGGGTGGAGTTGGGTGATTGTGTTGTGTTTGGGGGTGGGTGGGTGGATGTGTGGGGTGGGTGGGTGGTGCACGCGTGTGTGTGTGTGTGTGTGAGGGGAAGGGATGGGAGAGAGGGGAGGGGTCATGGGTAGGGAATGTGTGGGAAGGTGGATGGGGTGTTGTGTGTGTGCATACATGGTATGGGTATAGATATGAAGTAGTTGTATATGTGTTTGTGCGTGTGTGCGCGTGCGTGCGTGCATGTGTGTGTGAATGCATGTGTGCGTGCATGCATGCATGTGTGTATGCATACAGGTCTGTCTGTCTGAGTTGGTGTGTGTCTCTGTCAACATATTATATGTATCTCTGTGTGAACATGTCTACAATCACATACTTACATCGAAATGCATGCATGCTTTTGTTTCATAAGTTGGAAATGTGATGTGATTGTTGCAGACTTGATTGTGGGAGCTTATGGTTCTGACAAGGCTGTGTTTTTGAAGTGAGTGCTCAAGTTTTCTTTCTTTGTTTTTTATTTCTTTTGTTAAACCTTCTATGTTTAGATCGTAAGATAAATGTATAATTCTTGTTTGTGAAATCCGTTCTTGTAGATTGGATATGGAGATGATGTAAAGAAATTGAGGGTTTAAAAAAAGTGTTTATTGTAGATTTTGAGATAATTAAGGAATTTATGTTGTAAAATGTTTTTGTAACAATGGTGAGATCAGTATGTTTATTGTGTGAACACATTTTTACATAAATGAAAACTTGTTGTTGTTGTTGTTGTAAATGAAACTTGTTGTTGTGTTGTTCTTCTTCTTCTTGTTCTTCTTGTTCTTCTTGTTCTTCTTGTTCTTCTTGTTCTTGTTCTTCTTCTTCTTCTTCTTCTTCTTCTCCTCCTCTCACTCCTCCTCCCCTCCTCCTCTCCTTTCCTCCTCTCGTCCTCCTCTCCTCCTCCTCTCCTCCTCCTCCTCCTCTCCTCCTCATCTTCTTCTTCTTCTTCTTTTCTTCTTTTCTTCTTCTTCTTTTCTTCTTCTCCTTCTTCTTCTTCTTCTTCTTCTTCTGGTTCTTGTTGTTGTTGTTGTTCTTCTTCTTCTTTCTCTTGTCTTCTTCTTTTCTTCTTCTTCTTTTCTTTCTTTTTTCTTCTTCTTTTCTTCTTCTTCTTTTTCATCAAACATTGAGACAGCAACTAATTGTTATCTGTGATATGATCGAAAACGTGTCGTGGGACCAATAAGTGCCTGACAAGTCAGGCCCAGCGCATATATAATATATTATTATTAAAACAAAATATTTTCAAGTATCGTAGGTTTTTTTCTTCATACTTTTAGTTTTTATTGTTTTTTTTTTTTACATTTATACACTTTCAGACACGAAAAGCAGTATACATTGATGAAAAGAAAAAATAGTCTTAATATTTTGTCTTCTGTCTCTCTTTTCAAAAACATTTGACTATTGCAATTTTATTTCATAGATTTGGTCTGCAGCGTACCATGTTTGTAATATCTGTTTGAACTATTGATTATTTGTCATTGGTTGTATGACTGTGTAAGATTAGGTCGAATGCATGCGCTTTGATTTGTCTTTGCAAGATATAGCGCTATATAAGTTCCATTTATTATTGTTATTATTATTTTCATGTACAGAACTCGGCCTGTGGTCAAGGTGTATGCCAGCCTTCGCATTGATCCAGTTGACATCAACTTGGAGGAAAAGAAATGCACCATCAAGAGAGACATCCAGGTGCCTTGGTAAGTTCTTAGTTTTCTTCGGCTTGGCATTGGCTTATACTATTATTTCATTATTTTATGTATTATTTTTTTCCCTTATTCTTAGAGCTCCAAGGTTCACCATGTGTACCATGTGTTAGTAAAAGTTAGAGGCAGATGAGAATTGATAGCATTTTTTTTTTTAGTGTGTGTCTGATATTTGGCTGGACATTTTTTTAGTGTGTATCTGATATTTGTCCAGTCCAGTTATGTTGCTTATAGCCTGCTGACCACTGAGGCCAGATCAGGGTTATTACCTCATTAAAGTTTGAATCTCAGATCAATACTGTGCAACTAGTATACACTTATTAACACGTCAATGGGTGGGATAGTCTAGTGGTTAGTAGCATTTTTGGCATGGGACTGAACCACAGCTGAGACACCCGCTCAAGGGGAGTTTTTCTCCCTGGAATTAATAATAATAATAATAATAATAATAATAATATATGGAATTTATATAGCGCTGAATCTTGTAAAAAACAAACAAATCAAAGCGCTTGATTTAACATCTTTGCCAATTATGCTCCCTCAAAAAGCCTTCAGATGTGACTATAAACCAAAGTCCCATGTACAAAAGCGCACAGACCATAAGTATAAATCAAGGTTGTGTGTGTAAATACACACAGACCGTCTTGCACACACATTAAAACCTGTTCTGCCTTTTGGAAGAGTAGGCCGTTCTGTGCCAGTAGGAATGGATAACAAAATATATATTTTTAAAAACCCAAAAAAGAAAAGCACATGCCTGCACTCTGGTATTGTGTTAAGACATCATCCCCAGAATCAGAATGCAGCTACCTTAATGATGGGCAAATGGTTGCAAATGCTCACTATTCAGATTGGTAAACCTTACTGCGCTAGCCATGGAACCAAAAACACAAAGAACCAACCCAAAGCCAAAACACTGTCCCATTTCAGAACTTTCTCAATGTAAGTAGATAGACATATGAATTGATGCTGTTCAATTTCCGAATTGTGTATCTGAATTCATGTAACTGTTGTTAAATTTCTGAATTGCCTATATCAGTTCATTTTGTTGAAATTTCTGATCTGTGTTTCAGCATGGGGGTGTACAGCTGTCTGGAATATGATGGAGTAGGCGTTCCTGATGATCTGTGTAAGTGTGTGTGTGTGTGTGAGTGTGTGTGTGACAGTGTGTTTGTGTCTGTGTGACAGTGTGTGTGAGTTTGTGTGTGTATATGTGTGTGTGTGACAGTGTGTGTGTGTGACAGTGTGTGTGTGTGAGTGTGTGTGTGTGTGTGTGTGAATGTGTGTGTGTGTGTTCTTCTTTAGTTTAATGTATTTGCACATGTGTGATTGTGTGTGTATGTGTGTATACTACTTATAAGCTGGAAAGGAAAATCTCATGATAATGTCAGCAATGCTGACATTAAAAACAGAAATGTGTTCTTTCTTCTGTTTTACATCTTTCCACTTATTTGTGATTTTAAATATAAAAATCAGTGTGCATATGTATGTGTGTGTATATATATATATATGTATGTGTGTTTGTGTGTGTGTGAAAGTGTGTGTGTGTAAGCATGTGTGCGTGCCTATGTGTGTGTGTTCTGTCTCTCTGTCTTTCTGTGTCTGTCTGTAGCTTAGTCTATGTATACACATGTGTGTGTGTGTGTGTGTGTGTGTGTGTGTGCATCCATGCAAATATACTTGTACCAGCTGATTATCGTGAGTGTGGATTGGGTTGGTATTTTTGGGGGGGGTGTGGGAGTAGGAGTGGGAGATGTGCATGCACATACATGCACACACACACAAGCATGCATACATATGGTCATTTGTCTTTTTTGAACAGATTTTGAAGCCAGCTGGGAGCTGGATGTCCTGCAGAGGAACCTGACAGTGGATGAGCAGCGAGCCTTTTTCCTGGATGACCCAGACTCCTTCAAGGAAACCAAGACCTACAAGCTGAGTTTCAAAAACGTCATGTGCACCTCCACGTCTGCTTTCATCAAAGTATGTAGTGTGTTGTTGCTGATTGTGCTGTTGTGTGTGTGTGTGTTTTGTGGTATGTGCGCACGTGTATGTGTGTGTGGGGGGGAGGAGGGCTGGGGGGGGGGTGGTTGTGTGGTGGGTGTGGGTGGGTGTGGGTGGGTGGGGGTAGGGGTGGTTGTGTGTGTGGGTGGGTGGGTGGGGAGTGGGGATTTGTGTGTGTTTACATGTGTGTGTGTGCTTGTTTTTTTTTTTTTTTGGGGGGGTAGTTAGTGTATGTGTGTGCAGGGGGGAAGGGGCTTAGTGTGTGTGTGTTTGCCTGTGAGTGTTGGGGGGGGGAGTTAGCGTGTGTGTGTGTGTGTGTTTGTGTGTGTGCATGTGTGTATGTATGTGTGTGTGTATGTATGCATAGACCTGCTTTATATGTGAATTTGGGGGTTTGAGATTGTATGGGAATGTTAAAGTGAATAACGGTCAATATCTTCCTGGGGACAGGATAGCTCAGTGGTCGGAGCGCTTGCTTTCCCCCAGCCAAGTTAAGCAGCCTCGAGCGTGGTAACCAGTTGGATGGGTGACCGTTTGCGCGCCTTGGTTTCAGTACAGTTCCCCCAGTTCACCCAGCTGTAAATGGGTACCTGCCCTCTTTAGGGTCAGGGAAGGTAAAGCAGCGAGGGAGAGGAGATGGGCGCCGCCCTCAATATGCTGGCCCTAGAGAAGTGAGGTCTCTGACGCCTCGCTCCCCTACGACCTTATAGGTTATTGGACTCCTTTACCTTTTTTTTTACTATCTTCCTGTATGCATCCTAGCCTATGCTCTTGTACTCTGTAACTGCCCTTCATGGGATGCTTTAAGTGTTTAGACTGGGCTTTTACTTGATTCTAGACTAGATTTGAATGGCTGACCTCTCAGTTTCTAGACGGGTGCTCTACCTCTGCACCACTCTGCATGTCAGCTCGGATAAAGCTGTGCAGCCAAAGGCTTACCATCTCTGGTCATGCACTACACTATGTGTCAGGTTTTCAGTCAAAAAGCATGTAAATAAAAGAAAAAACAACATCTGTCCAGCTTTTTGCATACTCCTCTCAGGGCCTTAAACAATATTTTGACCCTGGTTAAAACGAATAGACAAAAAGCAGACAGACGAAACTATGGGAAGACGAACATCAGAGAGTGGACTAGCCTTGGATGGAACAATTTGCTACAGAGGGCAGAGGATGATGGGGGAGTGGAGGAAGCTGGTTGTAAAATCTTTATTGGTGCCCACGGGACTATGGGATAAGTGAAGAAGGTGCAAGTGAAAACAAATAGTCTTCATAATTATTGTCATGGCTTTGTATCTCTGACTGTTCTTTCCTTCAGACGGACTTGCTGGACAAACTGACTCCCATTGCTGTGGATTTCAAGTTCAAGCTCAAAGAGGATGACTCTGGTCGCCGCAGGAGAGAGGTCACGCCGGTGTTGGACCAGTACATTCCTACCTCTGTACGCACCGAGGTGAGCGTTTTACAAATCTGTGTATACTTGCAAGGGGACGGGATAGCTCAGTGGTCAGAACACTCGCTTTCCCCCAGCTAATGGTTAAGCAACATCAAGCGTGGTTACCAGTTGGATGGGCGACCATTCGTATGCCTTGGCTTCAGTACAGTCCCCCAGTTGTAAATGGGTACCTGTCTCTTTAGGGTCAGGGAAGGTAAAGCAGCGAGTGAGAGGAGATGGGTGCCACCCTCAATATGCTGGCCCCTAGAGAAGTGAGGTCTCTGATGCCTCGCTCCCCTACAACCTTATTGGTTGTGGGACACCTTTACCTTTATAAAGTTGCACAGTTTAAATCCGAGATTTAAAATGTTATGTGGTGACAGCCCTGATGTGGCCTCTGTGGTCCATGGGGCTATAAACAACAGGAATGGATTGGATAGGAGTATTTTACTTGAAATGTTGAAGCAGCACCAGAATGGATGAATGAGTATAATTATGGTTTATAGACCCCATAAAAGAGTATATTCATCCCTAGGCAAGACTGCAGCTCAGAGGGGATGAAATTTGAAAAGATGATGGTGGGAAAGGTGTGCATGTGCGGGAGGGGGGGGGGTGGGGGTAAGGTATGAGCCAGAACTTCACGACCAGAAAAAAAAATGCAACATGGAACATGCATAGAAACTCTCACTTAAATATTTGTAAACATAAGCTCAACAAACTGTTTGTTAATTTAAAAAAAGTCACTATGCAATAAATTTATGGTTGAAAAACATAAAAACCACATGCAAAGAGGGACTGAATGTAAAAAAAAAAGCATGAGTGCTTATTCCATTATTCTCAAAATAAAATAATAGATAGATAAATAAAAATTACACAAGCACACACATACATACACACAAATAACCACCTAATAGATTTTAAAGACTACTATGTTCTATGTTTCTGCTCCTCTATAGATGATTGGGGGTCATCAGAAGAAAGTATCCCCTTGATCTTCCAGAGATCACAAAGTGTCTCAGATAAAAAATGTTTTTTAAAGGGCTATGGATAGCAGACTCTCGAGCTATGGAGCCCCCCCTACCTTCATCCTTAATTTAATCAAACCAGGAGAAGCAATGTTGTCTTTCAGGTCTTCTCTCAGAACCCGCTGGTTCAAAAACATCTCTTACTAATTGCATTAGTTAAATTTCCTGGAGTATGGAACTAGAGAGAAGTGTATGCATTTTGTGTTATTATTAGTGTCAGTGTTATAGTTGTGTGTGTGTGGGTATGGGTGTGTTTGTGTGCGCGCGTGTGCGTGTTCATGAGCATGTGCATGCTTAGGCCTTTATGTGTGTGTTCACATATGTACAAGCGTGTTTGGGCATCATAAGATGAAGGGAATTTTATCACTGATTCATTCCTGCTTTCTTTCACCCATGATCAGAAACCTGTTGTTGGTTCCTTTGTGCTCTTGGTAAATGAATGTTGTGTGCCAAGAATGTAAAATCAAATTCTAGTGTTGAAGTTGTAATGATTTTGCTCATGTAATCTGCTTTTAGCGTCATCATAAACTGTTGAATGAAAAGGGCTAAACAAATAAGGTGTTATTATTTTCATAATTATTATGATTTACATTTGTTTTTGTGCAGGCCCACATTGAAAAAGAGTGTGGAAGGGACAACAGATGTATTCCAAATTTGGTGCTCAAATCATTCAGGTAACTTGTGTGTGATAATTAGTAATTTCATAAAGTATTCTGACATGCAAGTCACCCAGAATGAGAGAATGCTTGATACGTGGTGCAGGTGTGTGTTTGAGTGTACAAGCAAATTTAACACATTTTTGTCATCCATTCCTACTAGTAGAAAATAGTCTACTCTTCCAACAGACAGCACATGTTTTAATGTGCGCACAAGGTATTCTTCACATTTAGCACATAGGACCTCGGTTTATAGTCTCATCCAAAGGACTCTCAGGGATGTTGTGTGGATACTGATGCTATCTCCAGGGGAAAGTCAATGGGCAGGCACCTTGGTGGTGGCTCAATCCTGGGCCAACAGATCGTGAGCACAATGCTTTAACCACTAGGCTGCCCTCCTTCCCCCCCTGTATTTTTATCTGAAAAATTGTTAAGGAAGTTATTATTTATTTGTTTATTTTATTTTTTTGTTCCTAGGATAATGGAATAAGCACTCATGTGCTTTTTTTCATCCAGTCCCTGTGTGTATGTTTTATAAATTTTGTCATCTGTTCCCACCGACACTATGGCCTACTCTTTCAGAAAGCGGAATGGGTTTTAATGTGTGTGCAAGATGTTCTGCATGCGTTTGCACATGGGACCTCGGTTTATAGTCTCATCTGAAGGACTTTTGGGGAGAGTGGAGTCGGCACATAATTATGTTAACTCCAAAGGAAAAATCCTTTTGAACAAGAATCGAACCCGGGTCAGCAGATCATGAATACATCAGTAAGGTCAGACCCAGTGATAACTCCAGGATTTATTTTTTCGTTCCTCAGCCAGAGTTCCAAGGTTAAGCAATGGTGAGATTTTGCGTATGCGACTGTTTTTGCCCACCGATAAGGTAGCTGCATTCTGACTTCAGTGATGATGTCTGAACACAGCAGTGTGCATATGGGTTTTAAAAAAATTTAGTCATCCTTTCCTATCGGCATGCAATGGCCTACACTTCCGAAAGGTGGATCAGGTTTTGATATGTGTATTCTGCCTGCACTTGTACACAGGCCCTTGGTTTCTAGTAGGAGTTTCAGGGGAGTGGAGTCAATACTGACTTCTTGGAGGAAAGATTCCCCATGAACGGGTATCTCAGTGATGGCTGGAATGTGCACCATCAAATGTGCAAGATCAGCCCTCTAACTCTCTAACCACTAAGGCTACCCGCCTCTCCCCCCACCCTCCCACCCCTTCTTCCCAACACTTTATGATTTGGAGTAGATTCAGTCTTCTTCTTTTCTTTTCTTGTTCTTGTTCTTGTTCTTGTTCTTGTTGTTCTTCTTCTTCTCCTCCTTTTCTCCTTCTCCTCCTCCTCCCTCCTCCTCCTCCTTCTTCTTCTTCTCTTCTCGTCTCTTCTTCTTCTTCTTCTTCTTCTTCCTTTTTTTGTCATGTTTCTCCCAGGGGAGGTTTGACATTGATGTAGATTTAGTATTAATGATGGTACATAATATAATAGCATAATTAGGAGTACAACTATTTTCTAATAATTTCCTACATCGACGTTCCTGTGTTGGTGCAGAATTTCCGCAGCCCACATCATCGGGAGCCGGGTGCCTCTGGAGATCATGGTGATTGTGGAGAACCACAAGGAAGACGCCTTCAACACCAAGCTGTTTATCACCCTGCCTCCTGGAGTCACCTACACCAGCAAAGCTGCCGTCACTTCGGTAGGTCCTTTAGTCTTTGTTTGTTGTTGTCTTGTGTGTGTGTGTGTGTGTGTGTGTGTGTGTGTGTGTGTGTGTGTTGTGTGTGTGGAGGGGGTGGGGGGGTGGGGGGGGGGGGGGGTGGGGGAGGGGTGTAGGAGGAAGAGGAGAGAGAGAGAGAGATAGAGAGAGAAAATGAGTGTCAAGTCAAGTCAAGTCAAATTTTATTTCTAGATGGTACATGTTTGTATGTGTGTGAGTGAGTGAGTGGTGAGTGAGTGTATAGTCTTCTGATGAGAAAATGTTGTGCTTATCGGTGGGGTGCTCTGAGGAGTAGTGGTGATGAGTGAAATCTTCGATAGAGTAACATGGGGTGTTTATTGTTGAGTGACTAAGAGTGGTGATGTGTATAGTCTTTAGAGAAATTGTGTTGTTGTTGTTGTGTGTGTGAGGTGAGGTGAGTGAGTGTGAGTGGGTGCGTGAGTGTATAGTCTTGATGAGAGAAAGATGGTGTGTGTGAGATGTGAGAGATGAATGAGGATGAGAGAGTGAAATGAGGAGTGTATGTGAAGTCTTTGATCGAAATATTCGTGGTCTGTGTGTGTGATGTGAGTGAGTGAGTGAGTGGTGTGAGTGAGTGTATAGTCTTCTGATGAGAAAATTGTGTGTGCGTGTGTGTGTGAGTGAGTGCGTGAGTGAGTGGGTGAGTGAGTGTATAGTCTTCTGATGAGAAAATGTGTGTTGTTGTTGTTGTCTTCGATTTTACGTCTGTTCCCTCTCAGTGATATTAGACGGATAAAAAAGAAAATGTGTGTGTTTGTGCGTGTGCGTGCATGCATGCATATGTGTGTGAATGAGTGAGTGGTTGAGGGTAAAGTCTTCTGAGACTGAAGGACGCCTACTGTCTTGTATTGTCTTGCAGTGTGATGTGATGTGATGTGATGTTATGTATCGCTTACTGTGCAGGTGGCTCCTGTTGGGTGTGGCGCAGTGGGTAACGTTGCCATCTGTGACATCGGGAACCCTTTGCCTTCAGGGGAGAAGGTAACTGAACACATTTGGGGGTATAGACTGTCAAAAGTGTTTTCAGGTGTTTTGGGGTGGATTTAAAAAAAAATGTTTAGGTTGGGTGGGGAGTTGGTGGAGGGGTGGGGGTGTTGGTGTGTTAGTCTTTGTGTTAGTATATTAGTTTGTGTCTGTATATGTGTGTGTTTGTGTGTGTGTGTGTGTGTGTGCGTGCACGCATGTGCATGCATGTGTGCATGTGTGTGTGTGGTGTTTCTTTTCTTTTTTAAGGTCTTTTATCTTGAGGATAATGGAAGAAGCACTCATATGCTTTTTTTTTTTTACATCCAGTCCCCGTGTGTGTGCATTTTTGTGAATTTTGTCATCCGTTCCTACCGGCACACAATGGCCTACTCTTTCAAAAGTGGAACGGGTTTTAACATCTACGCAAGATGTTCTGCTTTGTGTGTGTGTGTGTGCGTGTGTGTGCACATGCGCATACGTGCACAGAAACAAAGAGCTGCTTGTGGTATCTTTATATTGTGTTGTTTGGTACAACTGTGAAGTTTCTATTTCTTGAAGAATGAATGCTTAATCCAAATACATTTGTATTTAATATGACTAATTATCAAAACCACATAAGTAATCAAGAAAGAAGAGAAAGTTTGACAATGAAAGCCTGCATGATTGAAGGAATAAAGAAGATCTGCAAACAATATCATGTAGAGACTTGCGTAGACAAGACTGAGCAATGTATGCTTAAAATGTTAAGTAAATAACAGGTTGAGTAGATAATTAAGCTCAGGAAACTGATGCAAAAGACTAGGTAGACAAGATTGAACAATGCATGCTTAAGTTATTAAATGAATGATTAATGGGTTGAGTAGACAATGGGGTGTATAAAAGTATTGCAGAAAATCAGGTAGACAATATAAACAATGTATGCTTCAAAATCGTTAAGTGTAGGTTGACTAGGCATCAGAACTTAGAATATGTTTATTTTGACCATTTCAAAAACTATTTCAGTCCCAGTTCACCCTGCGAGTGACCACCAGGAACACCAACGAGACCAAAGATTCTTTAAAATTCCGCCTGGTCGTTAACAGGTAAGTTTATTGTTCTGACACTTTAGACAAAATAGATTGTTCATGATGAAATTATTGTTGATGATATTGCATTTACAGTCTAGAACCAGCTTTCATATTCTGTTTGACATGCATTCTTATTTGCTACTGGCTTTAAAAAAAAAATCTAGAGTATCTGTGAATCTGCCCAGATAATGTGCCTCCATCTTTTCTGTGAAATAACATTTCTAGTCCTTCCCCTACCCTTTTGTGCTGTATGCTTTTATTACTTGGTGTGTGTGTGTGTGTGCGCGTGCATGTGTATGTGCGTGCATGCATGCGTGTGTGTGTGTGTGATTTGTTTCAAGTAAGGGAGGCATAATCAGAAATGATGATCTGCAAGGTTACAGTCTGAAAACAAAGAAATCTTTAATTTGTATGTGTGTGTGTGTTTGCAGCACCAACCCAGAAGAACTGGAGGACACTCAGGACAATGCTGCTCTGGTGGAGATTCCTGTGACTGCTTCTGCTGATATCACCATCTATGGGTGAGTTCATGGACCTTAACATTGATGTGACAGCAAAGACTCGAACCCTTGAACCTTAGAAGCTGAGGTCGATGACACCTCGCTACCCCCCCCCCCCCCCCTAAGTTGTGAAATACCTTTAACTTTGCTACTGTGTATTACTGGGTTGTGGATAATGGGAAACAACTCATGGGAAAATTATGTATATAAAGCCTAAGTTGTATCCCTTGGACTGAACCTTGTTCTCACCAGTCAGCATCACCAAGCTTGGCATTAACCACTGCAACCAGTGACATCAACATGACCCTTGCTGTTATAAGAGATGTCTTTAAAAAAATATCAAATTATAGCTCCAGCATGTCACACTCAGCTGACTGTGTACTGAGGCTGTGGCTTCAGCTCAATGTCAAGGAGTTCATGATATTTCTGACAATCTTGACTTCCCTATAATTATTCTAAACCACTGCTGATTGTGTTTATGTGCAGAGCCTCAAAACCAGAACAGTTGATTGTGAACACCAGCCGTCTGGCTCTCACTGGCATTGACTTTGATCAGCATGTTGAGCACACCTATCAGGTAAGCTTTCTATGAGTGCTTGGCTGCAATATCTTGACTACACTTATGTTTTGTTGATTTTTATAATATATGCACACACACATAATTATCTACCTATCTACCTATCTATCTATCTATCTATCTATCTATCTATCTATCTATCTATCTATCTATCTATCTATCTATCTATCTATCTATCTATAAGCACACACATACATACACTGACACATGGACTCATACTCATGTATTCAAGCATTCAGAATGCAAGCATGTATATACATATAATGTGCAGACATGGGAGCACACACGTGTGTGCGCACCCGCGCACAAACACAAACACACACACTCACACACACAAACACTCACTCACACACACACACACAAACACTCACACACACACACACACAAACACACACACACACACAAACACTCACACACACACACACACACACAAACACACACACACACACACACACACACACACAGGCAAGTGCTAAAAAAACAGTCATCTAGTAACTAGCATGTCTGATCTAGCGCATTGTGGAATCTTCTTCGTGAGTTTATTCCTTCACCCACTTTTTTTTCTTCTCCACAGCTTCAGAACCTGGGGCCCAGCTCCACGAAGGAGATCAAGCTGCAGATCCTGTGGCCCAGCCACGATCGTCAGGGCAACCCTCTGCTGGAACTGGAGGGCAAGCTGAGGATCAATGGCACCGGCACCTGCAGTGTTGTGCTCATCACCCCGTTTAACGCCACCGTGAGTAGTGACGTTGTAGAGGTTTGGGATAATTATGTGTGTGTGGGGGGGGGGGGGGGGGTGTTGGTGGGTGGGTGTTGTGGGTGGGGGGGTGTGTGTGCGAGCGTGTGTGTGTTCTTCTTTAATTTAACGTCTTTTTCCATTATCGTGATATAGACAAGTGTGTGTGTGTGTGTGTTGCATGTGTGTGTGTGTGGTGTGGTGTGTGGTGTGTGTGTGTGTGTATGGATGTGTGTTTGTGTGTGTTTGTGTGTGTGGGTGTGTGTGTGTGTGTGCTGTTTGTGTGTGTGTGGGTGTGTGTGTGGGGTGTGTGTGTGCATGTGTGTGTGTGTGTGTGTGTTTGTGGGTGTTTGTGTGTGTGAGTATGTGTGCATGCATGTGTGTGTGTGTGCATGTGTGTGTGTGCATGTGAGTGTGTGTGTGCGTGTGTGTGTGTGTGTGTGGGGGGGGGGGTGGGTGTGTGTGGGTGGGTGTGTGGGGGTGTGTGATTCACTGGAAAAATTTTGTGAAGTTGTTGTTAAATGTCAAGTGAAATTGTAAAATTTTTTTCAGATGGTACTTTCAATAAGCAGTGCATTTGCTTTTTTTTGTTTTTTCATCATGCCTTCTACCTAGGAACAAATTAAAAAATTTATTTTTACAATCTATTTTATTCTTTTATATCGAGGATAATGGAATGAGCACTTATGTGCTTGTTTTTACATCCTGTCCCCGTGTGTATGCGGTTTTGTAAAGTCTGTCATCTGTTCCCATCGGCACACAATGCTTCATCATGTGTGTTTGTGTGTGTATTTGCACGTGCGTGCACACAGAAAGCATAGACAAAGAGAGAACAGTTATTCCTTAATGTTTCCATGACCATTTTTAAAAATGGAAATATGTCCAATATTCTTATTTTTTAACTATTGTTTTGATATCTGAAACAACAGTTATCATTTTTTGACTGAACACTTACAGTTTTATGACAGTACCTGACATGTGCTGGTTGAAAGTGGTTAGCTGTCTATTCTTGCTGTTTATTCTCTTTGTAAACATGACACAGAATAGCTGATCACTCCTGACATATTTTTGTTTTTCTTATTCTGTCTAAATGCAGATGTAATTTGTATGTGTATGTGTCTTTTACAGAAATACGGATTTTCTCAGCGAGATGGAGACAGTCTGAATATTATTCTACCCAATGATCAGGAAGACTTTGAAAATTCAAAGAAAGGAGACACTGTTATATTGGTATGTTTACAAGTTGTTTTTTTATCATCAGTATGATTATTTTGAAAATCCATTTATATGTATGCTAATTCTGCCAATTATTGTCAAGGAAAAATCAGAATAGATTGAATTCAATTGCTTGATATTGTGTTTATGCAAGGAAACAACCTTTTGATTTTTATTTATTTGATTCTTTTATTTTTAAAGGACAATGGAATAAGCATTTCATGTGCTTTATTTTTTACATCTAGTCCCTGTGTGCATGCATTTTGTAAATGTTGTCATCCATTGCCACCAGACTGTGAAAATGTGTGGGGTAAGAAGAGAAGATGGGAAGAAAGTGGGGCAGGTAATAGTTTGAGTTATTTATCTGTTTATCCAAGTTTTTGGTTGGTGTGTAACACAGGGTGCTAGAGAAAGAAAGAAATGAAGAAAATGGACTTGGAGCTAGAATGTGGCCAAAAGATGTTTGTGTTGCAAATAAATACTTCCATGTAACTGGTACTGAATAAAAACATGATGAATTCGGTGGCTCTCTTGCATAATTTCGGATGCTATTTATACCATGAGAACTGTTTAGGTCAAGAGAAGGAAAAAATGTATGTCATAAGTGTTAACTATTTTGCAAGTAGTTACCTCTTTCTAAGTAAGTGTATGCATCTGAAGATATCTGTAGGCATGTTGAAATTTGTACATGATTTATCATACATTTTTTTTATTCTGTTGCAGTCTTGCAGTCGCCGTCGCTGCACAGTCATACAGTGCATTGTGGGATACCTGGCAGCCAATGACAATTTCATCATTAGTGTTCGATCAAAACTGAAGGCTAAGAGCTTTTTACGAGTGAGTACAGCACAGTTGAATCAGTAAATAATTAAAAGCCTTGATGCTGTTTTGTTGTTGTTGTTGGTCCTTTTGCTTCTTTTTATGGTTGGTTTGCTTTTATGTTGAATGAATGCTAATAAAAATACAATTCTGTGAGCATAAACATAGTTTTGTAACACTGTTTATGTGTGTGTGTATGTGTGTGTGCTTGCATGTGTTCATGCATGCATGCGTGTGTGTGTGTGTGTGTGTGTTGTGTGTGTGCGTGTGCGTGTGTGAAGTGAGTGAGTGAGTGAGTTTGGATGATGCGCACCCTAATGTGTATTTTCTAGAACATAATATAGCGTCATTGAATGTTGCTCCTCCTGTAAATATGAAGGTGTTTAACACATTTTGATAACATGTATATACCTATTTGTGCATGCTGCCAGTGGATGGATTCTCAGGTATGGGTACAAATTGTTATTGTAGAAAGTTTTGTTGACAAAGTTGATTTTGTTTGTGTGTTTGGGAAGGGGGGGGGAGTATGAGGAGAGAGATGAATGTTTCATTTATTTATTTCATTTATTTCATTTATACCACTTTAAGTCACGAGATTTCTCTGCGTGAAATCTGGGCTGCTCTCCCCGGGGAGAGCACGTCGCCACAAGAGCAGCGCCACCTTTCTTTTCTTTTTTTTTTTTTTTTGGTCTGCAACTGTATTTCTTTCCCTATCAGAGTGGCTTTTTTCTATGAATTTTGCCAGGGACAACTCTCTTGTTGCCGTGGGTTCTTTTACGTGCGCTGCATAATTTTCTGTAACACACGGGACCTCGGTTTATCGTCTCATCCGAAAGACTAGCACCCAGACCACCACTCATGGTCTAATGGATGGGGGAAAAGTTTCGGGCCCAGACGGGATACGAACCACCGCACACTTCCGACCCGGACTTTTCGCTTTCTAGACAGGCGCGTTACCTCTAGACCACCGATCCACAGACAGATGATCTTGCATGCTTGTGTAAATGATAGCAAGCATGTTGTGTGTATGTGTGTGTGTGCATGTGTGTGTGTGTGTGAGTGTGTGGTGTGTGTGTGTGATGTGTGTGTGTGTGGAAGAGAAGAGAGAGAGAGAGAGAGAGAGAGAGAGAGAGAGAGAGAGAGAGAGGAGAGGAAGAGCGAGAGAGAGAGAAATGAGGGATTGACTGCTATTATTTTACATTATGTACCTGTATAATATACTGTGCATGTATGCCTGCACCTCTATTAAAGAGAATGTCATTCTCATACATGTATGCATCCAGTGCACATGCATACACTCTGTCACGCACATGAGTATACACATGCGCTTACGCATGCGTGTGCACACACACACACACACAGTCTTTTCTCTCTGTGTTTCTCTGTGTCTGTTTTGCTCTCTGTATGTTTGCCTCAGCCTCCATTTCCCTCTTAATTTTGTTCATGTTTCAGTCACACTCATATATAATTATGATACATATGTCCTGCTTTACACATATATGATAAATGTGTTTCTGTTCATCTCCAATGCATCATCACATTGAGAAAAAACATAATCTTAGAATCACAAGACAGAATCATATAATATGATGAGCATCAATGGTTTTTCTTGTTTCAGAGGAGGGATAATGCGCAGGCCTACCTTATCCGCTCCAGTGCCACAGCTCGTATCGAGTCCTTGCCCTACAAATTTGCCGCTGTTAACGTCAGCCATTTTGCCATGGCGAGAGAAACGGTCAGTTCATTGAAATGATATAGTAGAGGTGTTTGTTTGTAGTGTGTGTTAAGTTTTGTTTGTACATGTCTGACAGGAGAAAGTAATTGAATGATGATAGTGGTGATGATGTTGTTGTTGATGATTAAGATGGTGATTGTGATGACGATACCAACAACAACAACAACAACAACAACAACAACAACAACAACAACAGTAGTAGTAGTAGTAGTAGTAGTAGTGCTACTTGACATTCAAAGGATACTACTACTACTACTACCACCACCACCACCACCACCACTCACCACCACCACCACCACCACAACTATTACTCCCCCTCCTCCTCTCCTTCTCTACTAATAATAACTACATACTACTACTACTACTACTATACTACAAACTTACTACTTACTACTACTACTACTACTATACTACTATACTACTACTACCACTCCACTTACCACGACAATAATAACCTCAGCAGTGATGATGATGATGATGATGATGATGATGATGATTGATGATACAAAAAAATCTTTCTCACTTGCCTGCATCATTGGGTTCAGTGTTGGCCACTGCACTCAGTTGTCTGGAAAAGATAATGATGCGGATGATGATGATGATGATGGTAATAATAATGATAATAATAATAATATCTCCAAGAAAATTTAGACAAAAATAATAAGTGATGATTAAAAACTAAAACAACAACAACGATAGTAAAAATGCGGATGATTATGATGATGATAATAATGCTAATAAAAATAATAATAATAATAATAATAATAATAATAATATTTCCAGGAAAATTTAGACAAAAAATAATAATGATGATTAAAAACTTAAACAACAACAACAGTAATAGTAAACAATGGGTGTTTGGAATGTGCACAGATCATCACCACAGTCAACACAGATCGACTGAAGCCCGGGTCCAAAAAGGTGGAGATTTGGGTCATTGTCCTGGCTGTGGTTGGTGGCATCATCCTCTTGCTGCTGCTGGTGTTGCTGCTGTGGTGGGTAAGTACTCACCTCCCCTGGACTGGGGGGGACTGCACCGCATCCTTCCAATGTTCCATGCTGGGTATGTGGTGTAATAGTAACCCACCTGTCGAAGATGGTCGCGGAACATCCAAGCTTTACGTAATGTCGTTCTTTGAGACTGTGTCGTCAAGTTACAGTGTCTGTATGCTGATGATTAGTTATAAATCATGAAAAGTTTTGTTCTAATGTGAAAGGAACTGCCTTCAGCCTGGGTAAAGTTACAGTTTTTGTGTGCTTTATGAATGCTGCCAAATGATGAAGACATTCTGTGGTACTATGAAATGCTAGTTAGTTTTTCACTTTTCATGTGTATCTCATCTGAAATTTCAACTCCAGTTGCATTGTGTTATTTGGATAGGATTATCATTCTAAAGAACAAGCGCAGTACAATGTGCTTGATTGATAAGGTCACAGTGTTGTCATTCTAAAGACACTGAAATTACACACACACATATGCAAGCACATCCCCCAAATAGATCATATGTATAAAAGTCATGACATATATTATGTAGAATAACATACAGCCTCCCCCTTCCCCTGAAAAAAAGATGAAAAAAAGAAGAAAGGGGGGGGGGGGAGTCTCCTTGGGAAAAAAATGGGAAGACAAATGAACAATGGTGCACTGCCTTGTCTGTTTCAGTGTGGATTCTTCAAGCGAAGGAAGCCTGAAGACGAAGGTTATATGGTAGCAGGCGTGACATCGTCCAACGATATGTATGACTAAAGGCCCACATCATGTCCACGTTGTTACCATGACAACCATTACAACTATGGAATGAGGAAAAAAGCCCCAGACATATCCATCACCGTCAGGATTCACAACCATGTCCAGGGGAGCCAACTCCTCTGTGATGTGCACAGTTATTTACCCATACCAGACACCGCCATTGCCTTTAACTGCAGTCTGAAATAAAAAGAGAAAGCTTGTGGGCATTGTTGTTTTATATTTCTTTTTAAAGATTGTTTTTAAAAAGTTATTTATTCATGCATTTATTCAGTCATTCATTCATTTGTTTACTTACTTATTTTTGTGTGCATTGATTTTTTTTTTGAGGTTTGCATTTGTACATAAGCAAGGGTGGCGTTGTTTTTTTTGTTTGTTTGTTTGTTTTCTATCTCCAATTATTTTCATCCCATCATTTTATCTAAGAGCATTTGAACTGTTTCTTTTAAATGTGAAGCAGACAAAAGGATCTATTTAAAAAAAAAATTTTTTTTGTATGTTAGGTGTACCCCTTGTGTCTAATGAAGTAATGTGATAATGAAACACAGCATGTCTTATATGCAGGCCTTTTCTTGTTCAAAGATTATTGTTTTGTTGTTTGGTTGGATGGTTGTTGGCTGTTTGGTTTTGTTATTGTTGTTGTTTTTGTTTTTCTATCTTTTTAATCTGTTCTCATCTCCCTAACACACAAAGAAAGTCTATACTATATCAGTCAAAACTGAAGGAATCTCTGAGGAAAATATTTTTCATAACTTTCATGTGTCTGTGTGTGTGATAGTATTTGAAAGTTTGTAAGCACAGCAGAGTAATCGTGAAATAGCAGAGGTCAAATCATAACAGCATTTTCTGAACATGCGTCATTCAGTTGCTGAGTTTTTCATCTGTTTTTTTTTCCCTTTCGTTTACTTTTTGTTTGTTTTATTTTGATCCATTTGCATCTTCCATTTCTATGGATTAGATTTGTGTGTCCTTTGCTTTAATTCGTTGTGAGAGAGAGTTGAATCATGAGTGGTGATTCAGGTTAATGGCATTATTTATTGTACTTTTCTGTGGTAAAACCTTCCGGGTTTTTGTTATTGTTGTTTTGCTTTTTTATCATGTTTCCTCCCTATAGCTTCTTTGTATTGTCAAGATTTGAAAAGCTGTAGATGCATACTTATGAACATCAATATTAAACACCATATGTATGCAAATGACTTTTGCCAAATTTAATTTCTTGTCATGTTAATCTCTTTTCCTGGGAGGGGGTGGGCAGGGGAGGGGGGGGGGGGGGGGGGAGAAGGTTTTTGTTTGCTTGCTTTTTTGGGTTTTTGTGTGTGTGTGTGTTTTGCTATGTTTTAGGGTGGTTGTTTTTATTCAGTTTGATTTGATTTTTGTGTTTTATGTGTGCTGGAAATAGCTTTGTGGACCTGCTGCTTAGAACTTGGGTGAAGAGGACAGCTTGTTGTGGTCGAGAGAAGAACTGAAGCTTGCAGCTGTGGATATGCAAAATATTTTCCATTGCAACATTTTTGACTGGTCACTGACTTAGTGACAGTATCTGTTTGGAGGAAGTGTGGGTAATAAGAGGGACAAGGGATGGAAGGAGCAGGAGGAAATGCTTTTATTCCCCTTGAGGGAGGGGTCATTGTTGCTTACACAATTTGTTTTGTTTCATTTTACCAAGTCTGCTTTCATGTTTCATGATTTTGGGCTACAAGACGACTGGTTTTTCCTTTAAAACTTAGACAAGTTTGCTTTAGATTATTGCCATGTGCAGCCAAATCAAGTTTCAGCTTTAACTAATGTTGTACCTTATGCCTGGAATTTTTTTATTTTTATCCTTTGAGTATGTTTCATCACAAATTAAAAATGTACAGCATAAATCCTGCAACAGTATAACTCCACATCATAAGCATGTTTTGGATGGAGATTGTATCTGCATGCTATTTCAAACATACTACCAACATAGACTGCATCTGTCTATTGTTTGAAAGCCATTGAGAGTATGGGATGGGATTTTTTGCTTCTTTGCTTTGTCAACATGGAGGCAATGATACATGTAGAGAAAATAATTATTTTCAGAAAAAACCCCCCCCTTACCATTTATTTCTTAATACAAGGAAAAAAGTATTTGTAGTTTTTTGTGATGGTAACAATTTCACACATAACTGATGATCAACAAAGCTTTTCATAACAACTAAATCTGTTTTTTTTATGGTTTCAGTGTCTGCAGATCAGTTGTGTAAACCAATTCTTTTGTGCTTATTTATATATTTATAACATCAATACAAAATGTTTGTGCTGTTACAGGCCAGGTCTTGTCTGTCATTGTAAAGTTCTCAATGTTATCATATGTTCTTTTGTTTTTTTAGTTTCTTTGGCTTTAATAATCTTCACAAAGATTGATAATTTCAATGGTGGATTCATGGTGTAAAATCTGATGTATTGATGTGCTTAGTGTAAATATATTGCCCGAGTATTTCTTTATAAATAACCAACAACTTTAAATCTTGTTTGATGAATCACGTGTGTTTGGAAGCAGGTACTACTCTCTAGCATGTAGACTTAGAGAAGGAGCAAAGCACATCAGTGTATACATATGTTAGAGAGAGAGAGTAAATGGATTTTATTCTGTGTGTGAGAGAGAAAAATAATGATAATAATAATAATAAGACAGTGAGGTGAATATACTAATGTTACATCATCCATTCTGGGAGAAGTGTTGCACAAAAAAGGGAGCTACTATACCCCCACCCCCCCCCCCCCCCCCCCCCCATCCCAAATTCACCAAACTATGATCACTGTGGACAAAAAATCCCAAACACCAAAAATATGAATGGCGAGTTGTCTACACAAGCTAACGCGAGTATGAGTCCAGCGTATCTGTAGATTCACCTTATCAAAGCTGATAGCTATGGTCATTCTTCAACGTGTCAAACGTGCAATCTGACTCGTGTGCCAATTCATCGATCTGTTATCATTCAAGCTGACTAACATTGTCTTTCATGATCAAGTCTTCTGTAATTTGGTGCTGTAGTGGTTGGTCTAATATCTTCTTTTTTTTCTCTCAAGTTTTGAGTATCACTTACATTTTGTGTGTTACCAAGTCTGCCTGTGTCTTTTAGTGTAGTTGGGACTCTGTAGACAAAACTCTTCGTGTTTCTTGTTGAAAATAGTGAGTAGTGATTTTGTAAACTTGTAACTTAGAAGGACATTGTCTGAATCACTTTTGATTGATATGCAAACCTGTACAAAGTACTGATGGAATTTCCTATGCATGTGTTTGTGTGTTGGGATGTTGTTATTATTATTATTATTTTTTTTGGTGATTCTTTTTGTGATGTTTTGAAGCAAGAGAATTTGATTCTTGAAGCAACTATGCCAGTGTGTGCTTTGTTGTTGTCATTGTTTGTTGTTGTTGTTGTTGGTCTTTTTTCCTTTTTTTTTTTTAAACCTTTATTATGCATGTTTAAGTAACAGTTTTGTACGCCTGCCTTTTTGCAATAGCATATTTACATCCTGATGATCAAGTGACTTATTCTGCTTCCATTGTATGCATTGTATATTTTTGTACATACTGATAAATCCTTAAATCACTTTGTCTCTTTTTGTATGTGGTTACAAGCTGACATCAGAGTTTGATATGATGCTTTATTGTTTCAATGGCTATGCATCTGTTGTTACTTTTAATAGTGATATCATTTTTAAGCTGGAAAAGCAGACTTTAGTTATCTTTTATAAGAAAACATATGGCATTTTAGAATAAAAAATGAATAAGGAGTATTGTATGTATGTTTGTCCGTCGTGTTCACGATGACCTCCAAAACAGCAGAGGAGGCAGCTGCTGTTTCGGAAATTGGCGAGAAATTTGATTATAATGGAGATGCCTTGCCCACAGTACACCCCCACTCTCTCAGCCAATTGGGCATAAGGAAAGTCAGCGTTGGAGATGTACTTGGTCTAATACCTTCCAGAATTAATATTTGATTTTTATGGAGTGAACAGTCCCACAACAACAGGAAGATTCTCTACTCCTTGGGAGTCCTCTGTTATTACCTTTATCTTGTTTGTTTTTGAATCTCGCTGTTTTTCTGACGAAATGTTGCTTGATCAAGGTGAAAAATCTCTGTGTGTGTATCAGAAAGTTTATTTCTTTGAGGCGTCACAAAAGCAACAGAATATAAATTTATCCACGGTTTATTTAAAGTCATTTTCAACATATTTTTGCGTTCTTAAATCTTATTTTATCATTTATTTCATCATCACGGTTTTAATTTCTCCCATTCTCAAATTCTATAAGTATTTATGACTGTAAAGACATGCAGCTAAAGAAGTGTTACAAAGTATTTTCTTGTATGAAGTGAATTTCTCTAGTATTTTCCCCATTCCTCTGTTAGAGCTCCGAGGTTCACCAATGATGAGACTTTGCATACACAATTACCCACCATGAAGGTAGCCACATTCCTTCTTCGGGGATGATGCCTAAACGCAGCCCTAGTATGCATGTGTTTTTTGTTTTTGTTTTTAAATTATCAGTTCCTACTGACATGCAATGGCCTACTCTTCAGAAAAGCAGCACAGGTTCAACATGTGTGCAAGATGTTCTGCATGCATTTTTGCATACAGGATCTCAGTTTATAGTCTCAACCATAGAACTTTCAAGGGAGTGGATTAAGTGCTGATGTTAATGCCAGGGGGAAAAAAAATCCCCTTAAACTAAACAGGTGTCTCGGTTGTGGCTCAAACCCAGGCTATCAGATTGTGAGCTCAACACTCTAACCACTAGGCTATTCTGCCCCCCCCCCCCTCACCCACCCCCCTAGTTTTTTGTTTTAAATCAGGTGAGAGCTTATCTCACAACATTTCAGAAAAAAAAATTGTTTGGTAGAAATGACCATAAGTCTCCTTGAAAATATTTTTTCTGATTTGTTTCCTTCAGATTGTGTGATACGTGAAATGCTATTGTAAATGGGTCTTCTAAATGACTGAGCAGTTTACATTTTGATGTAAACATTTGTTACATTTGTGTGTATGTGTACGTGTGATTATTATTATTAGGTACATTCAGCAGAGTGCTTGACTGATATGATTATAGTGTGCTTTTGTGTTGTTCGATGTGTCAGTGATGTTAAACATAATTTCCTCCCAGTTGTTTGTGTGTTTACCTATAGCGTGCGGCAAAACAAAAATGAGAAACCATGACAGTTTATTTAAAACATTGACAAAGGACACAGAAGTCATTTTTGCATAAATATTAAATACGTAAAACAAAAGGAAACAGTACTTTTTCTATGCATATATTCTTCTTCTTCTGTGTTCCTGTAAATGCTTTTATTCAGATAAAAGTTGTTTTGGTTTTGTTTTCTAAATTGAAGATAAGTTTAGATGAATGTATATTTTGAAGCTATGAACAAGTCTCCAATGGGATAATAACTAAAGATACCAGTGGATTCTTCTGTTTTGCGTGCATAAGATTTCATATCTTCATGTATGACAGAGCGCCTGTCTATGTTGCATTGCTGATCTTGATGAATGACAAAGCAACCGTATTTATCTTTTCATATTCATGGAAAAACGAGACAAAAGTGAGAAATGATCACAGCAGTGTTTGTTCAGAATATATACTGGACTACACACAAAAAAGTATATTCATAAAAACTGTACGTCATAATATTTTCTTTCCTTCAGTCAGCCCGTACCAGGTAATATTAGGACAGTCAGACAAATCAATAAACTGCTAGCTGATAAGAAGAACCACAGACTTTGAAGGAAGGTTAATTTTTCATATATGTAGTGTTGTTTGGAGCGTATCAGAGACTAAAAGTAACTACTTCTACAATCCGTTGCCTCTGTTATGGCTGATATGACAAGTTATCAAGTTTCATGTTTGAAAGAGGACACATCAATGGATATTTTTTTCTTCTTTCAATGTCAGGAAAATAGCATAGTCCAACACCACTTGGCAAAAACTGCAGGATTCAAACCAAAAATGTTGTGAGTGAGGATTCTGTGCTTATTCTTTAAAGAAAATGAAATGTAGCTGTTATCAAAACATTTATTTCAACTATTGCCTCCGGCATGTTTACAAACTTTCAACAAATCACTGGATGTGAACAAAAACATCATTTTTTAATATTGAGAAGACAAGAAAATCAAAGTTTAGTTGTATGTTTGTATATGAATTCCTGTACCAAAAATGAATTCCAATACCAAATATTAATCTGTGCAATAAACAAAAGTGAACCTTTTGTTTCTTTCTTTTTTATACTGGTAGTGTCAATAGATTTTAACTACTCACACATAAAGGTAAGGGTGTCCCATAACCTATGAGGTTGTTGGGGAGCAATGTGTCAGAGACCTCAGCTTATCCAAGGGCAAGCATCTTGAGGGTTGCGCCCATCTCTTCTCCCTAACAGCTTTACCTTCCCAGTCCCTAAAGAGGGCATGTATTATATGCAGCTAGGAGAATTGGGAGACTGTACTGAAGTCAAGGTGCACAAATGGTCGCCCATCCAAGAGGCAACCACGCTCAGTACTGCTTAACCTTAGCTTATGGAGAGCAAATGCTCAGACCACTGAGCTATCCTATCCCCAACCTACATGCACACAAAGTTTAAGAGAAATTAGGGGTGAATGAGAATGTGCTAGATCTCATTGCTTCGTTGTGATCTGTAGATGACTTTGAACTTTGTAAACTGTCCGCCATGATTAAAGACACAAAATGTGGATTTTTTGTTGTTTTCTTTCCTTTGTGTGTATGTGTGTATGTGTGTGCATGCATGTAAGTGTTTTTATGTGTAAAATAGGAGTTTTACATGGTAAATTAAGGAATGAAATTTTTGCTTGACAAATTAAGGGTAGGGATATTTTTTACCTGATAGATGAAGTGTATAGATCTTTACTTGGCAGATAAAGAACACAAATTTTTACTGTGAGATGAAAGGTAAGAACATTTGTTTATAATCTCCCTGGTCAGCTTTTTACAGGCCCACCAGCGCCTTGTCCCTAATAGTACACATACATGTATGCATGCTGAAAATCAGCTGTGTACACTGAAGTTCTCATAATTTGTAACTATTTGCCACAGATGATTCACAAGAGCACTGGGTGATACAACTGGTCATTGGTCAAACTTGGCCTTGACCAACAGCTTTGTGATTGATGTGAGGAAAAAGTAAAGGCCACAATACATCAACACATTGTTATGCTTTGAGATGTTATGTCATCAGTCATGACAAGCTTATGGCATAACAACCTGCATCCTTATTTAAAGGAGGAGGAGCACATTACCAGAAGTCAGAGTACAGCTGCTGATACAGCAAGTTTTGTTTTTTTAAACAACTGTCATACATGTAAGGGAAGGGATAGCTCAGTGGGCAGAACACTTGCTTTGGCCGAACACCAGTAATAATTTGGGGGTCACATAGTATCTTGTATAGAGTGGAGTGGAAAAAAATGTTGGTGATTTTCACAGATACTTTTAAGCATGAAAAATGGACTGTGCACTTGTTTCTGGGATTGAGGACATAGAGCAATACCAGGTAGTCACGAGAAAGTTGGAAATAACCATCAAATGAGGTTTGCCTGTATTCCTACAGCGTTGACCCCAGCATGCATATTGTGGTAAGGAAGCTAGCAGACGACAAAGGACTGAGGGGGTACAGTGTTTGCTGAAAAATTAAAAAAAATTTAAACCTACCAAATTTGTTCCAAATCACACGAGTTTTGAGTCAGAGGCTAGTCTTTCACAAAACGTGGTTTTTATTTCTGTGGATGCCTTAGTACGTGCGGTATGAATATGAATCACATAGAAAAACAGAAGGAAAAGAGTGATTTTTAATACAGGTGTGTAGCCTGTATGTTCCCCAAGTCAGATTAAGCAGCATTGAGCATGGTTACCTCTTGGATGGGTGACTGTTTGTGGGCCTTGGCTTCAGTACACAGTCCCCCAGCTGTAAGTGGGTTCCTGCCTCTTTTTAGGGAAAGTAAAGCAGCAAGGGAGAAGACAGGCGCTGTCCACAATATGCTGGCCCCTGGAGAAGCTGAGGCCTCTGACACCTGGCACCCCTACGACCACCTTTACCTTTACTTTTACATTATATGTGTAAGCTTCTCATCCAGTGTGTAGTCTCATAGTGATTCCCAGGTGTGATGACTGAGGTGGAGTGCATAGCTTTTTTATATTTTAGTTTACCTTTTTTACAAGCGTTGAAGCTGGATAACACTCAACATCAACAACAATTGGCCAAACACATGCTTTGAACAGTTCTGGGTATGTCATAAGTTTAGCACTTTATGGAATATTCTGTCAACTGACAACGTGCTGGTCAGACTGAAAACAAACCACATTTAAGCAAGAGCAATCTCCTAAGTCGGAGTGAAATGTGGTTACCGAAATAGTGGGAGAGGGGAAAAAACAACGGGATGCATGTGCAAAAATCTCACCAATGGTGAACCTAGGAGCTCCAGCCAAGGAACGAAACAGGGGGGGGGGGGGGGGGGGGGGGGGAGAGAAAAGCCCAATAGCAAACCACAAAATGATATTTTCTTCTGAGCATAGAAACACACACACAGTGACACACGGACACAGTGACACACACACACAGGGACCCACACACAGGGACAGTGACACACACAGGGACACAGTGACACACAGCGACATGCACAGGGACACCGTGACACACAAACAGGGACACCGTGACACAAACAGGGACACACACAAACAGGGACACAGTGACACAAACAGGGACACAGTGACACAAACAGGGACACAGTGGCACACACACAAACAGGGACACAGACACAGGGACACAGTGATACACACAGACACAGTGACACACACAGGGACACAGTGACACACACAGTGACACAGACACACACAGTGACATACACACAGAGACACAGTGACACAGAAATACTTACTCAGACACAGTGACACACACACACACACACACACCACACACACACACACAACCACAACACACACACCACAACACACACACACCACACCACATCCCAACACAACACACCACAACACAACGCAACAATTCATTCTGAAAGACCACTGAACAAGAAGCATCGTCATAGTAATCATTATAGTCGTTTTTATTGGAAAATAACCACAGCATTGTTCAACAAGACCCAAAGACAGACCTGCCCTGACACCAACAGCCAACACAGACACAGACAGTACTCTTCCCCTGGACACAAATCTCTGAGTGGTCAGTCAGTCAGTCAGTCAGTCAGACAGGAACTGGCCCTTTGCCACCAGAAAACGTACGTTTGCAAACAAACCACCAAGTTCATCAACATATTTTTTTTTGATTTCTTCATGATGAGTTGTGACCAAAAAAAAGAAAAAGAAAAGGAAAAAAAAAGCATACGAACAATTATCATTCATGTTTTGATTTGCCATCAGTTATTAAAGCAAGAATAAACATGAAATGAAAACTAAAATGTACATGGTCACATTTTCCTTCTCACAGTCACAGAATAGCATTATTTAAAAGAAGAAAAAAGAAACCATGAACAAGTCAACTGATTTTTGTTGGTTAACTTTACAGCACTTGATGATTCTGTTTTGGTTTTTTGTTGTTGGGGGGGGGGGGGGGGTGTTACTTTGATATAAACCACAGTTCAAGAGTAAATCTCACAGTGGATTTGAATGAAAAACAGCACACACAACACACACACACATGTCCGCACGCACACACGCACGCACGTAAACACGCGCGCACGCACACACAGAGTGTAGGACTGCGAATGGTGATGAAGAGATAATGACACAATGAGAATTCAATAATTTTCACAACAGAACAATTTTGACAGATCCATCAAAATATGTACAGGTACTATTGGCCATTCAATCTTAAACTGCCAGAGAATACCCAAAATTAGACATCAAGATAACTAATTCTGAATTAACGGATAATACTTTTTTGTTAAACAAGTTTACTCATGCTAATCTGATCAGAACCAAAAAGGGTGGCTCTCTATTTGTTTTTTCTCCAGATGGACTTCAGGAATATCTAGTCGAACCTGACTTGAAGAGAAATACAAAATCAATGTCACCACACCACACCACACCACACCACACCACACCACACCACACCACACCACACCACACCACACCACACCACAATCCATCATTCAATGAAAGTATTACCAGCATGATAAAATCTGGATGTAATATGAATTGTGAGAAGCTGGAAGGCTTGTAAATCTTTTCTGAACATTTGATAGTATCAACAAAAACAAACAAACAAAATCAAGACCTGTAACTAAAGTAGTTTTACTCTGCACAATATATATATAAGATGGTCATTTAAAAATAGTCCACCATGAGAGGAACAGACATAACATGACAGATCAGCCACTTGGGCAGAGTGGTTAACACAGGTGGTGGTTTCTGTTTGAAGATTGGGGGTTCAAGCCTCACCAAAAGCATACTGAGAGCTATTACATGAAAAGGTTATTGACTTATCAGCTCTCTCTGAAATGGAATAGCTCAATGCATTAAAGCATTTTATTATTTGTGATCTAACGGTATGTGTTTTTTTCACATCTAGTACCCGTGTGTATACGGTATTTTGTCTCTTGTCATGCAGAAGTTTGTTTTTGTTATAAACAGATTTTTGGGGGTGAAATTGTAATGTTAAAGTTTCACATACATGCACATTTGCAGATATATGCAATACACACACATGATGTATGTTCTCTCTCGCTCGCACGCACGCACACGCACGCACGCACCACACACACACACACACACACACACACACACACACACACACACACACACACACACACACACACACAAGTGTGTGTGTGTGCATTCACAGAGATATCCAACTGAATGAAGACCAGGATATAGACTCACTTCTCACACAAGGGAGTTGATTACATACCCAAGTATACCATTGGAATGCAGAAAAAACTCCCATAGCAGAAAAGACTATGCTTTTCACCAGTAGATCATAACCATCCGAGCTCTTTTACAATATCAAACAGTACAGTTCTTTAGCTTGGTAACGTATTTCAAGATTTTATTCAAAGCTTCTAGTATTTTCTGTTAAGTGTTAAGACTTAATATGCTGTCTGCTTATTTTCTGCATTGAAGTCGTTTATCAACAAATAACAGATTAACCACAGGACTCACTCATGTTAACATTTCATCATCTGTTTTTGTTTCCTTTTTCTGTTTTCAAAACTGAACCCACTCAAAGAAGAAAAAAATCATTCTATAATATAAAAACAAATAGTTCAAAATTTCATAAAAACCTATCTCAACTCGCCAAAAATTTGAAATGAAAAATTCTGCGACATAAAAACCGAAACAGAATCCCCAAACAATCCAAAACACAGACCAATCTGCTCCCACTGTAAAGGCAGAAACTTACCCTACCCTACCCTACCCACCCCACCCTACCCTCCTTAGAAAGCAAAAAAAGGACGCATATATATGCTTCAGTAGGTAAATCACAAAATTAATTACTTGATGAATGGACGAAAGTGAAACGATTTACTGAATCTCCACTGAAAGCCCTCTGTTTATTAATCACATACCAACATGTCTTACATCAATCTGTGAATGCCACACGTCAGTAGTAACATTTCAATCCTGATTTTTCATGCACAACTTGGTCTTGTGGGCAAAAATGGCAATAAATCATTATACTTCTAGCAACCTGGTCAACAAATTCAAGTACCGATCACAGCAGTGTGCACACACACGATGTATCCTGGTCATTCTCTATATTCACAAAAAAACCCAAAGCAAAACTCCTGTTCAGAAATCAACAAAGAACCTAATCCTCAAAAGTGTTCACTTTCACTGCTGTTGTGTCATTTTATGGAAAATGCCTATGTGTTCAATTCTGTATCCAAATACAGGGGACAAAAATGGAGGGAGAGGGAGCACAAAGAAGCTTACTGTCATTCTGGTTATATACATTATTCAAGTAACAATGGTTTTTTTAGACAAACATTAAAATCTGTTAACATCGTGAAATCAACCTTAGTTTGTTTCACAAAATCTGGAATGTTCAGATAAGGAAATCATAAACGATCATGAATATTTCACGGAAATACAACTTGTAAATGATGTACATGATATGAAAAGAAACAAAAATAACCCATCATCATCAGAATTCTGTTTATCGTGATATAAACTCCCATATTACAGCATGGAACAAGAAAAGAAAAAGCAAAAATCAAACTGTGGATCAGTTTAAGTGGATGATGACAGTTATTGTTAAAATAGCTAATAGCTGATCTAAATGGTCACACACACCAGTATGCCCAAGTTCAACATTGCTAACTGATATGTATGCATCACAAATCTTGACAAAATGAAACTGTGTGATGTGGGAGGAGAGAGAGATTGCTTGGGAATGAGTGAAGAGTATGCAAGATGCATGAAAAATGACACACACGCTGAGTGACGAAATACAATATACATCGGGAATGCTAATAAAAGAGAAATCATCAATGTAGTTTTTTTTTCTGAATAAAGAGAGACAGAGACAAAAAAAAGATGCTACCAAGCCAGAGAGAACTCAAATGTTTTAATGAGGATAATTGGATAAGCCAGGGGCTTCTTTACACCAGGTCCTCAAGGAATAAAAACAAAGACAAAAACAAAAGGCTGAAAGAGAGAGAGAGAGAGAGAGAGAGAGAGAGAGAGAGAGAGAGAGAGAGAGAGAGAGAGACAGACAGACAGACAGACAGACAGACAGACAGAGACACAGAGAGACAGAGACACAAACAGATACAAAGACAGACAAACAGACAGAGAGATAGACACGCAGTCAGACAGACAAACAGACAGACAGACAGACGGACAGGGGCAAGGAATCTGTAATTTGTCATCTATATATTTTTTACCAATTTGAAAGATGATGGCCATTTTACTAGTCACTTTGTCATGCTTTCTGACCTATGATTATAAGGACATGATGCGTGATTCCATATCCTTCCCTAAATAAATGTTTGTTGCGTTTTTTTGGGGAAAAAAGTTCATTGATAATACAGTGACTAGGCCTCATGTATTATTTCATGTTTGGATGGGTTAAACATCAAGAGGATCTCCCAGTGATGGAACAGGAAGAAGAGGAGAACCTGTTTCCCAAGGGCTGTGAAGGCAGAGCAGGATGGCCTCCAGGGCAGCTTGGACTCAGCAGCTCAGTGAAAGCAACCAGTCTAGAAGAACGACCATCCTGATGTAAAAACGCCCGCCAAAGTCGAATGCGCTGGGTCTGAATTGTCAGGCGCTTAACGGCAGCACAACGCATTTTCGCTTATATGATAGTGAGTTGTTGTTTTGAGTGTTCGAGGAAGAATTATACTTTCCTTGAAACATCCTGAGATGGAATTCATCCCCAGTATGAATAACTACAGAACTCTGCTGAAAAGTGGTTTGGTTTTATGTTTACCTCAGGATGCCTTTATTGAAGGACAGTTTTCCTCACATTTAGAAATTGTGTCTTCTCCTTCCACACCATCTTGTAGATACATACAATATGGCCTGCTCGTCTTTCATACTGAACGAGACAACTATTTATTATTATGTAACAATATCAGTGGTTATGAATTGCTAAAAAAAAAAAGAAATTGAGAAAATGGAAGCAGCATACAAAGAGATACATTTTAGATAAGGTAAGAAAATAAAGGAATAAGTAAGTAAATAAATAAATGAATAAACAGACCAATAAACATATCAATTAACAGATAGCAGAATGCCAACATGTTAAAAAAAAGCACAGCCAGGAATAATGACATCAGGATCAATGTAATGTATGCCAAAATTTTAAAATAAAAATGCAAAAAAGTACTAAACCAATGAAGGTGACAAGCAGTCAGAAAGAAAACAGAAAAAAATCAGGGAGAAACACAAAAAGAATATAAAAAAATAAACCAACAACCAGAAACTAGAAGGGCTAAATTAAGCAATAAAAACAACGCAGATCAATGCACAGTTACTGCTCTTCCCGATCAATTCTTCTGATCAGAAATCATGTTCAGTGTGTATATTCTTTCTTCAAAAAGTAAAAACGTTGCGCATTATGCAAGATGTGATGGGTTGCAATAAACAGGAGCAACACTAAGATAAGAAAGCAGGCTATACCTGACACAATGTACAAAAATCAAACCAGCCAACCAAACAATACCAAGCATAATATCCCTAACACCAAGACATTCATAACACCACACATTTTGCCGCATATTTATAACAGATCTATAAAGGTGGAAAGAAAATTAAATTTAAAAGCAAACCCACCGACCTAATAATTATGATAAAAACAATTTTGAAAAAAACCAACCCACTCTGTTGCTGATAGTATACTTTAAAATAAAATAACAAGATTGTTTTATTCCAAACTCTGCTTTACTTGTGTAGCCCATGATTTCTTTCACTACCTTCTCATTTAAAAAGTGCTCACATTACCTAAAAATACTTTCAGTAGTTATTAAAGTTTGATGCTAAATACCATGGTACTTTAAGAGAGAAAAATAATCAACAATCACACATGGACATTAAGAGACAGACTTGTGAAGCTTAAAATTTACTTCAGCATGCAGCAGTCTGATAACAAAATACGAAAGAATATAGTTAAGCATCACACATTTGCCTATGTAGAAATTAGTTGTGAATATCAATAGGCAAAGATATTTGTTTTTGATATGGTCGCTCGAAACAATTTGGATTCTCTAGTTGATAGACAATTTACAGTCACACAGATTTTATGCTAACCTGAAATAGCTTCCAGAAACTACTCTAATTTCTCGGAAACTTTTTACTTAATGATGAAGCTGAACTTTGACAGAAACAGCCATGTTTGCTGCAATCAAATTTTTATCACAGAGTTCTGATCGACAAAGCAACATTATTGTTCTTAATCATGTACATATTCAGTTTCTTGTACATTATATCTATTGAGTACAAGCTACACTACTAATTCATGGTACACCTTTACAGTATGGTCGTATTAACAAAATCTACATGATGGCTTATTCTTGATAGTTTAGGTTAATTGGTATCCAAAATGTATCATATTCAGTATGCAAGCACACAGGTTTTTTTCATAAAAGGGAATCATGGCTTCAGTGCATTCCTGAGTTCTGTTTTGTTTTGATTTTTTTTACAGTCAACACAGTACAAAACATCAATGTGACCTTTATACAAGGAGTTTGGGTGTGAGAGAGAGAGAGAAAGAGAGAGAGAGAGAGAGAGAGAGAGAGAGGGGGGGGAGGAGGGGGGGGGGAGTGGAGCAGTCAACTGCACATACCTATTTAGCCAGTAATGATAAGGTGTGGATGGATGTATCCTTTGTTCATTACTAATCTGCTTATTCAAACAAATAATTGAATGAGTTGTCTAGACAATACGTGGTGGGCAGTTTGCTTGTATATTTACTTTTCACAATAACTATGTGGAATGTGAATCATATAAAATAATCAGTTCAAAGAAAGGAGGACAAAGAGTCGTACAACTCATGTGTTCTTCTGATTCCGGTCAACTAGCACTGATAGCTCACATCCCTCAACTTTAACTCCCACCACTCCTTTTCATATAAGGTTTAGCATAAACTTTTTTTTACGAGGTTAAAAGAGCAAACTGTTTCATGCAGTATTCAAATATACATATCTACGGAAACAGCCGCATTTATCAATTGATGGACAAGCTTAGTCCTGCTTCAAATTGTTGTGATCAGCTAAGAATAAAACACACACACACAGAAACACACACATACACACAAGGCTTGTATTCACGGTAAATTTACCCCAAAAGTGACAAAAGGAAGACAGGAACATAATTTACAACTGGAAAACATTCACAAACCACAAATATTCATTTATGATATCTACTGTCAACAACCCACCTAACCAAAAAGGCCAGGTATAGCTGATTCAAAATTACAGAGTACCCCTTTCCATCACAATTTCCGTAACCAACGATGGGGAATCAGAATGTTTTAGCGAACCAAGTCAAAGACAGTACGAAAGTCTGAAAGAAAACTGAGAAGACAAAATGAGAGCACCTCATAGTGACATGCCCAGCAAAGAAATTGAGAATAATTATTATGTCCCTAGTGCAAGGACCCCCTAAAACCAAACCAAAACTCTATAAAAGAAATCACCAATAGTGCACAAGGAAATACTTAAAAAAAGCAGCTCACATACTCACTCAGTTCCCTAACCAATGAGACCATCAGGAGGACTGAACTTATGCAGTAAAACACAAAAGAAAAACAAACCAAAACCAAAACCAACAAAAGCCAAAAGTAAAACCAAGCTAAAAAAGAAAAAAACCAAAAAAACCTCAAAGGTACCCCCGCCCCCAACAAAACTCAAACAAACTAAAAACAAACAAATAAAAAAACCCACAACACTGTCATAAAGAAAAAAAAGTGTACCTAAAGAAGTATCAACTAATCAGATCTGTTGGAAGAATTTCTGGATAAACTACAGATCTACGGACCAACCAGACAGAAAATGATCATGAGGGAGAACAAGAAATTGAAAGGTAAACTGTCTGTATTTTGAGGAAAATCGATACGCCCTGGCGTGCTTTTTTATATTATTATTCTTTTTAATCAAGTCCCTGCAATAGGAAACTAAGAGAGAGCCAGCGAGCCAGCGAGCGAGCAAGAGAGAGAGAGAGAGAGAGAGAGAGAGAGAGAGAGAGAGAGAGAGAGAGAGAGAGAGAGAGAGACAGACAGACAGAGAGAAGAGACAGACAGAGAGAGAGAGAGAGAGAGAGAGAGAGAGAGAGAGAGAGAGAGAGAGAGAGAGAGGCAGAGAGACAGAGAGACAGAGTGAGAGTAAAGACAGTGGCAGAAATTAAGGGACATTCTTGGAGACGTTTTCCAGGACAAAAACAGCTACTATCGATGCAGAAAGAGGCTCCAGTACTCATAACAATAACAGCAACAAAACGCACAATCAAACTCATAACAACACCACCAACAAACCCTATCAAAGTATTTCGGTTTAGAACACTACCTTCTAAAACAGCCCTAACAGAGAAAATGAAAAGAACACTAGGCGCCACAGCTAAGTGGTTAGTAATATCCTTTGACCTCAGTCCTGTGGTTCTATGAAGTTGTGGGTTCGAATCTCGGCGGCAGAGTGTAGTGAAAGAAAGGTAAGGAATTTCCTATCTGCAAGGTCAACTTAAAGTGCAGACCTGCCAGGGCATTGATTTCTTTCATATGCGTAGACATGGAGAAGATCAAATATACACGTTAATGATTTGGTTACTCATGTGTGCATCGGTGGGTTACAGAAACATAAAAAAAATACCCAGCATGCATTAAGTACACAAATGAGCTGCTCCGATGTTGGGATGGGTAAGCTGAAGCCATCGGGTAGACCAACATTCTGCAGAGTTACAAGCACAGGAAAAGACCAGGCACAATTCCCCCTCCTGTTAGGAATCAGAGATAGATAGATAGATAGATAGATAGAAGATAGATAGAGAGAGAGAGAGAGAGAGAGAGAGAGAGAGAGAGAGAGAGAGAGAGAGAGAGAGAGAGGAGAGGGAGGGAGAGAGAGAGAGAGGGAAGGGAGGGAGAGAGAGAAAAAAAAGAAAAGAAAGACAAATAACTAAATATGTATATGTTAAAAATGGCTTGATGCAAAATACACACATAATTATACTTGAAAATCCATTTACCCAGCCAGCCTAATGGTTAGAAAGTATATGGATAAAAGTGATCAATTAAGGTTAATTTTGACATCCTTATTATAATAATCTTAGCAGGCAGATGAGGAATGGTATGAATACATGTACAGCTTAACACTTATTTCTTCTTAACAAAACCTTAACAGCATGAACAGATTTCTGAATTCTGCTTCAAAAGATGCCATTAAAAAAAAGAAATAAGAGGGAAATACCCTGCCTCACACCCTGGTTACAAGAATATATATTTTGAAATTACAAACACCAGTCATCAAGAAATCTGATATCATGACATGGAATAAAATCATGCATTTTATGAAATGGCAATGTTTGGAAAATGAAATTGTACGAATATATGTATTATATATTTGTGTGTGTGATCAAGAATGAGTAGATATAAAAATCACAGCAATTAAACTTGTCTTCAAATGACTTATCAAAAAGCAGTTTCATGTTGTAATCTAAAAAAAACCCAACCCAGATCTATTAATCAGTCTGTAAATTATAGCATAAAAAGTTATAATTATCAAATATCTCATCGTATTAATTGGGGGATGGCGTAGAGGGTGAGGGGTCATGTTTTACAGCTTTACTCTCTTTTTTTGCATACATTTTAACAAATGGCTGAAGACCCATACCCTTACGAAAACATATATATGTCAATAAAAAGAAAAGTCAACAATATATTCATTTTTCTCTTTTCATCACAAAATACTGTTTCTTCATACCCAACATCTGGTAGAATAAAAACCAACACAAAATATGAAGCAGAGAAGCAGAGACAGACAGACAGACAGACAGACAAACAAACAGACAGAAAGATTATATGCACACACGGACAAAAGGCATACACAGAATTCTAGATAAATAATGGAGTCACAAGCCCACCCTTAATTTTTGTTCAATGAAAACAAAAAAGCAAAGAAAATATTACACAACCGAACGTTTGAAAACTGGAGATAGTGATGGAAGGTTTTGAGCGAGGGTGGGGCCATACCACCAAGAGGTGTGTATGCAGGCTGGGATGATCTCCTCTGTCATCCCTGCAGGACTCATGCCTCTGACTCCACAGCATACTTGGTGCCACCAGGTGTGCTCTTCTTCCAGAACTTCATGTTGGCTAGTTTTACCTTCATCTGGCTGGGCGGTGCTGCAAACATAATTAATTATTTTCTAATTTGTTTATTTTATATCGAGGATAATGGAATAAGCACTTATTGCTTTTTTTTTTATTTTATACATCCAGTCCCCGTGTGTATGTGGTTTTGTAAATTCTGTCATCTGTTCCCACCGGCACACAATGGCTTACTCTTACGAAAAGCGGAACAGGATTTAATTGTGTGCAACATGTTCTGATAGATTGTATACTTACAAAAATAAATGAAAAAAAGACTATCTATAAATTGCACAAAAATCAATATTTAGATCACCCTGACAGAACCCCCCCCCCCAAAAAAAAAAAAAAAAAAAAAAAGGAGAGAAAAAAACCAACAAAACACATACTTTTGCCTCACACCTGCATCAGTATACTCACTCACACACCTAGGAGCTTTCCCATATAAGCATATAATTATATCCACTTACTTCCAAAGAACATAAACAACATTTATAGAAAACTGCTAACGCTTCTAAGCAGTGAAGAAAATGCTTGGTTTTTATACTTATCATGTACAACTCAAAACGTGCGCAGGAATATCTAAGACTTATAGTTGTATCACAGAGTGCACACTATGCAGTGTGTGTTTAGACCTTCACTTCAAGAAAATGAAACCAAATATTGTATTAACATTGTACGTAATGCTGTTCAACCTGACATGACCAAAAAAGAAACATATCTATTCACTCACAGCACATACACTTTGCAAGCAACTGACCTCCATGAGCCAAATGCCAGAGGCAGACGTGGGGTGGGTGTAAGCGTAAAACATCCACACAGCTACAGAGCCCAGCAGAATCACCAGCACTAGCACCACCGCCACCACAGCTGCCACTTCTCCTGGGCAAAAAATCAAACTATCCATCACATTGAAGAAAAAAAAGACGACAGCCATTTCATGTCACAACATATTAACATCAGGTAGTGACTAGCTTAGTGATTAGAGCTCTTGCCCTGCCCCAGTTAAGGTTAAGCAGCAGTGGAGGTGGCTGGCTAAGGATGGCTGACCGTTCGTGCGCCTTGGCTTCAGTAAAGTCTATAGTTCACCCAGCTGTCAATGGGTGCCTGCCCTCTTTAGGGTCAGGCAAAGTAAAGCAGCGAGGGAGAGGAGATGGGCGCCGTCTTCCAGATGCTGGCCCCCTAGAGAAGTCCTTATTTATTGACACCTCACTCCCACATGACTGCATAGGTTATGGGGACACTTTTACCTTTTAAGGCGTCGATAGTTATACACCGCTCCGACAAAATAACATCCACCACCACCACCACACCAAAAAACTCCAACCAAATTAACACACAAATGAATATGACCCCCCTTTCCCTACCTATTCCATGGCAGTTTACACTACTTTAATTTTATCATGGTTTTCTGCGATATCCAGCTCCAATAGTTCCCCTAAATTCCACCATTGAGATACAAGGACAATTCTATACTGACTACACAGAAATTTAAACAAACCCACAAGCCACAGAACGATACCTTCTCTCTGTTGTAGACAGAACTGATCTTTTTCATTAGCATTGGAAAGTATTCATAGTTCCATCTGCCTTTAATAATAATAATAATAATAATAATAATAATAATGTATGGAATTTATATAGCGCTGAATCTTGTAAAGCTACAAATCAAAGCGCTGCCTTTGAGACATGGCAAAAGGAGCTGCATAGATAATGCATAGTTTAAAAGTACGAAATAAATTTTCATCACCCATCAAAAAGTTTCTGGCTAGGTTTAAACCCTTTGCAGTCTTTATTGAAATAACTTAATAGAATCCTGAATGTTCATTAATACCATGCAAATCAGTTTCATGTAGGTCGGTCATGAAAAAAGGGCCTTTCAAAATAGTAATTAGCCCCTTTGAATTGATTTTCCTTCATTAATACTGCAGTTTCCTTCCCCACTATATGCACTGTACAAGTTGAGACATTTTTCATGAAACAACAAAAATCATGACAATTTTGTTTGTTCCTTTACATACAGCAGAACACTGTTTTGCTTTTTCAGGCAACCAAAGATTTCACACAATGTAAAATGTTCTTACCTTTGTTCTTGGATGTACATGACCCATCATTGGAATTCTGCCCAAAGAAAATGTAGAACTTTACACATTTCCTATTTTCGTTTTGAACAATAACAACACAATAATTACATATACGGTCAGAGAGAGAGGAGAGAGAGAGAAGAAGAGAGAGAGAGAGAGAGGAGAGAGAGAGAGAGAGAGAGAGAGAGAGGAGAGGAGGTAGAGAGATGGAGGAGGGAGGAGAGAAGAGAGAGAGAGGAGGGAGGAGAGAGGGAGAGGAGGAGAGGAGAGGAGAGAGAGAGAGAGAGAGATAGAGTGATAGACATACAGAGAAGAGAAAGACAGAGCGACAGAGTAGAGACATGAGAGATAGACAGACAGAAAAATAAACAGTCAACAGACAGACGGATAGATAGATACAGATAAAAAGGAAGAAATAAATGAGCACATTCTATTTAGGGAAGGTATTAAATCAAGCAGGTTTAATTGCTTTTTTTCCCCCTGCTCGCCACAAAGATTTTTCACAATAATTGTGCACAGCACAAAAACCACACCAGAAAACAATACCATACAAAGAAACAAGCAAATAATTATTAACTGCTAACAAACGTAAGGCAAGACAATGCCTTGTGGAGATGAAAGATGAAAGAAAGAAAGGAAGAAAGAAAGCAAGAAAAAGAGAGAGACAGAGAGAGAGAGAGAGAGATAACGATAACGAAATTTTATTTTCTGAGGGTAATAGAATAAGTACAAGACATTTTTACATCCAGCCCTCGAAAACAAAGAAAGAAAGTAAACAGACAAAATATAAGCAAAGCGAATCATGATAATCACAATAAATATAGAGATAGAGAGATAGAGGGGACAGAGACCGACAAAGACAGGTAGACAGACAACAGACAGACATATAAAGACAGACAAATAGAGACAGAGACAAGACAGATACACAGACAGACAGACAGACAGACAGAGACAAAGAAAGGATAAACATACCTCCACACAGACAGAACATACTAGAGAAAACACAGACACAAACAGAATCTCCGAAATTCTAATTCCTTTTCCCCCCACCTTTCTCAGCTTCAGACACATATACATACCATAAGAAATCCTGTATTTTCATTTTCAAAATGTTTAAACCTGACTTCCTCTTCCTCTTCTGCCCCCACAGGCTTTTTAACCCTTTGCAAGCATCCCCGATCTGAGTATATCAATGCTCCATACACAAAAAAAGTTGTAGAAAACCTTGAGGGCTGATTTTTTTTTTGCAATGGACATCCAAGTCTTTATCCTCTTGTAAAAGCATCCATAATTCTTTCTTTTCATTTTGCCAGGGACAACTCTCTGATTGCCGTGGGTTCTTTTACGTGCGCTGAAAATGTTGTGTAACACACGGGACCTCGGTTTATCGTCTCATCCGAAAGACTAGCACCCAGACCGCCTCTCATGATCTAATGGATAGGGGAACAGTTTCGGGCCCAAACGGGATTCGAACCACCGCACACTTCCGACCCGGACTTTCCGCTTTCTAGACAGGCGCGTTACCTCTACACCACCGATCCACACCATGGTGAGATTGTAGCGTGTGTGACAGTTTTTGTCCTCTATTAAGGGAGCCACAATCCGACTTCAGGGGGGATTTTCCCCCGAAGTTTCAAAGTAGGGTAAGTGTAGTTGTGGAGTGTTTCGTTTCCCCAGCTTAAAGCAAGTACCTTGGGGGTCTTTCAAACCTGCATTCTGTTCCAAGCCATCGCCCCCTGAGGATTCCCTGTGAGTACGTACAGGATGAGAAGGTGGCCTGTGTGTGTGTGTGGTGGTTTGAAATAATTATCTCTACGCTTCTTTTTTTACGTTTGTTCCTCGGCTAGAGCTCCGATCCCAAGGTTCTCCAGTGGTGAGATTTGGCGTATGCGGCCGCTTTTACCACCACCATTAAGGCAGCCGTATTCCAACCTCGGGGATGGTGTCTAAATACGACACCAGTGCGCATACGCTTTAATAAAAAAAATTTAAAAAGTCATCCGTTCCTACCGGCACGCAATGGCCTACTCTTCCCAAAAGTGGAACGGGTTTTAACCTGTGCGCAAGATGCTCTGCGTACGTTCGCGCACGAGATCTTGGATTATAGTTTTATCCGAAGGGACTTTCGGGTTAGTGGAGTCGGTACTGATGTAGTAACTCAAGGAGAAAAAAAATGTCCTTGAACGGGTGCCTCGGTAGAGGCTCAAACCCGAGCCGTCAGATCACAGACACAAGCTCTAACCACTAAGCTATCCCCCTGGAACCCCCCCCCCCCCCCTGCCCCCCCCCCCCCAGCTATGATCTGACTTGGAGTGCTTTTTCCTCCCTTACTGGAAGGTACAGGTTTTTGTGCTAGGAGCATGTCATGTATAAATATCATCCCTGCATAACGTGGCAGAAAGCATAGCAACATTTTCATGAAGGCCGTGGCATTTTTGCTTGCATCAATAACTGGCCAGGTTTTTGGCTTGGATCAGGGCAGAGATAATGCACGTTGCATGCAGATACGTGACAAAGCAGATTGAGAGCATTGCAGGACAGGAAAAAAAAACCCCAACAACAACCTATAACAGAGAGATCTTCTGGTTCCAAAACAGGAATGAAAGAACTTTGATTTCGGTTAATGTAGTTCTATTAGTCAATGGAATTTTTTTTAAAGTCTATGAACAGGAATTTTGATTTCACTGTTCAATGCATGCAATGTCCCATTGCAAACAATAACAGCAAGAGTAATAACAAGTATGGTAAAGAGTATATCAATAGATATGATTAACACTTAAAGCCAAACAATATCAAACTGTTACATGCACATGCAAAAAAAAGTATGCAAATACTTATGGTTGAATACAACAGACAGAGTTCTGTCTTTGACACACAGAAACATATGTGTTCCAAACGAAAGTGCAATTCAAAAAGAAGAAAAATCAACACACATGCACATAATTGGCACATTTAAGCAGTTGTGATATTATCTCTAATAAAGCACAGATGTGGAAAGCAACATATATGAACAATTATAAAAAAAAAACGAAGTTATAAATGGTACATAATGAAACAGATTGCAAACTAATAATAAAACACTACGACTACTACTACTACTACTACTACTACTACTACTACTACTACTACTACTACTACTACTACTACTACTACTACTACTACTACTACTACAACTACCAGATAAATAAAGTGATCACGAGGTCCCTCCTGATATTATGTAGTAGCGGGCACCTTTTGGGCACAGATTTTTTACTTAATGCTTATTTAGCACTGTCGGCATGAAAGGTGGCAGCAGTACCTCACTTTCCAATACTAAAGACATTTCAGAAACCCACGCTGAACACTTTTTACACAATGTCTTTGTTCAGTGGGCTATGAAAAAACACATAATTTGTTATGCTCAAAACGAACAAAGCACTACAGCATCTAACTTGAAATGGGTTGCTAGAAGAATGGTGCACAGCCTTTCTCTTCGAGTGCCACTGATAAGAGTTGTCCGGGGAATGTTTGTAGATCAAGATGCCAGTCAATCAGACCTATCAGAAGAGCCTCGCTTAGCTGTCAGCTTTCTTTCTTTTTCACTGGGATTGACGTTACCAGCCTTCCCCAAGGTATGCGATATTGTAAAGATATCTGTGGGCAGCTTCCTGGAGATCCAGAATGCAGACATTGGTGATGTAGAATGAACACCTGTAAGGTTGTCCTGCATGTTGTAGCATTTTACACTGAACACACGTGTCCTCAAACTGTAGCTGATAAAACGGGGTATATCTGGACCTGTACAACCCTACTTCACAATAATAAAATCTGGCCAGACTGGGAAACCGAGATGGTTCACTAGCCAGAGCTTGGTGTACCTCATCATTGTCAAACATAGAGAAGAACGTCGTCATTCGTAAGATTGTCTGTAGGAAATGCCAACTCTCAGAGGATGATTCAGAAATCAAATAAAAGGATTATATCATTGAATACATACATATGAAATAAAAACAGTTTTATGGTCCTTGCGCTTCTTTGGTACACGCTATGAGAAGCTCTATTATACCATACATAACATAATCAGTGATATATGAAATGTTAGTTTTGAAAACAGACTGTTAGAACAATCAAAGGTCTTGGAGGGCAAGAAGAAAAGAACTTCTAAACATCCAGCAGGAATGAGGAGAGTCATAAAAATGTGGAAACTGACAGCAGCAAGTGATCAACTTGATTCAAGTCCATCACGGCAAGGAACAACTTCGGTTCCAAGAGCTCAAATGTGCCAGAAAAGAAAGAAGCTAGGGAAAGAGACATTGCACTGTGTACTATCTATCTATCTCTCTGCACGGTGCACACACTACAGGTTTATGAAGCTGCAGAAAACCACACACAACCTTTACCCCGCAATCATCCAGCCTGGATTGAGTGCCCACCCTGGCGTGTTGGGCCCTAGTGCCCGTGGTGAAGGCTTTACCGGGTGTGGTGGTGGCTGATGCAGTGATATCGCTGGATGTCTGGGGTTTGGTTTTGATACTGGCACGAGGGTGGATATTTGGGGAAGTTGTTGGGTACAGTGTGGTGCTGGGATTTGTGTGTGTGGGTTTTGCCGTGTCTGGCTGTGGGATAGGGTTGGGAGTGGTTATATCACTAGCACTGGAGGGAATGGTTGTGGAGTTAAGTGATGGTGATGCAGCTGTTGTTGTTGTTGTGTCCATGATGGAGTTGCACTGAGGGCCGCCTTCATACGCCTGTGGTCACAATGAAATGGAAAACAGTTCTACTTCGCCAACAAAGACACACACAGACACACAAAAGGCGCCAATACAGAAAGCCTTTTTTTTTTTTTTTTTAAAGAACCGATCAAGATGCCTAACCTGTCTTAAGAAACACTTTAAGCGAAATAACCAAACTTGGGGAAATTGATTCAAACAAACCGTCCTAACAAACGGAAACAAGTACATGGCATTCACTCACTGTAGTAGCAACAACCTCAGTGTTTGAATGTTTGCTTGCAACATGATAGTGTGAAAGAAAGCTCTGTCTTTCCTTTCCACATTATACTATGCTTTCTAGCTACAAAAGGTAGACGGGAGAGACTGAGCCGATTCAAAGGCAACTGAGACACACAACAGACATGCTTCCCAAAAATCTATCAACAAAGAAATCATCTTGGGAGAGGGTTGAGGAGTAAGGGGAGGGTGCACTAGAAAATAAGGTAGGCTAGTTTCTATTTACTGATACAAATGAATTACTGTTTGTTTTTTAGTCACAGCTTGAATTGAAATACTTTTATATTGATGAATGGCAAGTTATTCAAAGTAATGAAGTAATGTTGTACACTGTTGATAAACATCCTGTACGTCTTGAATATCGCCACATTTCTCAAATATTTCTGTTCTTGTACAAAATGCTGAGCACTGGGAAAAAAGCTTAATAAACTGAACCGTCAGGTCTTTTATATTTCATATAAAAACATTGAAACAATACTTCTGACAATTACTTTACATTGTGTGACAGGAACATCTTTTAATATTGGTTGTGGTAACTTTCTCATGCACCGATTTTGACTGCTGAAATAATGATAGATTTATCAGGGATATCAATAATAAAAAGGTTTATTTATTCCTGAAAACAAAAATCATCACTGATATTGTTTTAATTATCAAACACATGGTGATAGAAGAAAACATCACTGACTTACTTTTTAGCATTAAGAATGTTGTTGCCATTGTTGCACATTATCCATCATTAAGAATATTTTGATTTCTCAATCATTTTGACTGAATAAGAAATAATCTTTTTGATAACAGCACTTGTGGTACTTTTGGGTGTATTTCATAATGACTTGTATAATCTTGTTAAATATCTACTCACAAAATTCTATATACAGAATATCACAAAGCAATGACATACTAACGAAATATCAAAAACATGCAAACCAACAACAAATAGATGGCAACCTCACAACAATCTTCTCAAGAGGACAAACCACTGTGAGGAAATATTTAACTAAACTAAACTATTTTAAAAAATGGGAATAGAGGGGCTGCATGGAAACATAGACATGACTATCGGTAGGATGGGAATGAAGAGAGAATGATGATAGCGGAAACAGAAACAGCATGTTTATATCTAATACCTCACAAAATGTAATGTACATCCTTGGTTTCATACACTACCTAAAAGAAGACACTATCCACGTACATAATAAACAAAAAAGTTGATGGCGATTGTAGCTATCATTTTGCAAAGCTTTTGTTCTATTTTCTGTAGGCCTTGAGCTTTTTCAATCACTCCCAATGTAAAAAAAATATGTCACAACATATATAATCTTGAGTGTAGTTTTGGTCCATTACCATTTTTTCTCCTCATGAAGGCACCCATACCAGCTACAAAATGAATGTTAGATACACAAACTGGCAGGTTAACAGTATGAAGGGTAAGTAGGCACGATCTGCATTAAGAAAATACATTGCTCAAACAGAAAGGTACTATTCTATAGTTTCAGGAAAAAACCCACAACCCTAAAACAATATTAGATTAAGAAATAAGACAGAAATAACGGTCTTCTATAATGATTTTCACTCTCTTCTTTTCTGAATTCATGGCCAACAAAACATTAAAAAAAAACAACAGCAGAGAAACCCCCCCCCCCCCCCCACCCCCAAAAAAAAAAAATTGAAAGAG
>CM054136.1:20135706-20140706 GCA_028751875.1 Rapana venosa | reverse complement strand
AATGCATTTTAGCTTTCCAGAAATCTTACTGTAAGTGTAACCCATCCCACCCCCCCCCCCTCCCCAACCACCCCCCCCCAATGATTTTTTTAAACAGGTATAGTTCACAAAAAACCTAGAAATCGACTTATGGGTTATTCTCACTTAGTAATGTTGTTTTCATAATAATTATTAATCAAAACTTATAATCCTTTCAAAAGCATCTTCAATCAATTAGTCCAGCTGTTTTCAATAACTAGCTCCCCCAAATGTGATTTTCACTTATGTTGAAGCATTTAATACATTAGAACGTCATGAAATAGTTAAGTAGTTTATAATATTCAATAGACACACCCTACCACCCAGCTTCAGTCACCTCCACCCCAGCTGTTATCAAACAAACAAGACCCCCCAAAAACTGGATTTCTGCACTATGTTGAAGCCCATTTAATACCAGTGAGAACCGGTCATGACAGAATGAGGTTAAGTACTTTAGTTGGTGCCAACTTTGACACCCTCTCCCCCATCACGCTCACCCCCCCCCCCCTCTCTTTCCCCTAAAAGAAAAAGCAAAAAACTCTAGTAGCCAGCTTCAATAGTCATGTGTATACAGCAGCCGACACAGAAGCAGCAGGAGTGGTAAAACCAGCAGTACTCTAGCACCGGTAGTTTGGTAGAAGAAGAAGCGGTAGTATCAAAAATAGATGTATCAAACTGTCAGAATAGCAGAAGTAGCAGCGGTAGTGGCGGAAGCAGCAGCAGCGCAGCAGCAGCAACAGCAGTAGGAACAGCAGCAGCAGCAGCAGCAGTAAAAATCTTAGCAGTGACACCAATACTCTAACATTCCAGTACCTGCCATGGTATTACGAAAGAGCTGATATACAAAAACTCGCAAAACCTTTTTAAACCAAGCAAAACAATGGAACAGAAAAAAGGCAAACAATAATAAAACAACCAAAAAAACCCCCAACAGACAGAAAAGATGTAAAAATAAGCAGAGAAACTTAAATCAACCCCTCCTCAAGTAAAACAAACAATGAAACAAAGAAGAACAGGAAATAGATATAAGACAGAAAAAACCAATATTGCAAAAATAGACAATGAATGGGAGAAAAACTCTGACAATCAAAGAAGAAGAAAAGACAGAAAAAGAAGACAGCCAAAAATTATAACAGAAACGAACCCCCCCAAAAAAAAACCCCAACAACAACAAACAACAACAACAACAAAACAACAACAAAAAATAAAAAGGACCCCCGAACAAAATGCAGGAGACCAGACGAATGGTTAAAAACCCCAAAAGACAGACACAGCAGACCAGCAGAAAGAGGTCTCCCTGGCAAAACATACAGCAGTACTGACCAGTTTGTAGATGAAGGTAATGGTGCCATCGCTCTTCAGTTTGGCCTGGAAGATGAAAGGCCCATCTGCACACAGGGCATCAATAGACTCTGTACACACAGGGAGGGCAAGGGAGGCACGGGGACCAATCAATCAGTCACAGAGATAGAGACAGAGAGAGAGAGAAGAGAGAGAGAGAGAGAGGAGAGAGAGAGAGAGAGAGAGAGAGAGAGAGAGAGAGACCGTGCAGGGAGGGGGGAGGGGGAGGGGGGGGGTGGGGGAAGCAGAAAGAGAAACATGGGCACAGAAAAAGAAAACAGGGGAAGAGAAAGGGATGGAGAGAGAAGAGAGGGAGGGGAGGATCAGGAGAGAGAGAGGGGGAGAGAGAGATTCCCCAGAGAGACAGAGACAGAGGCAAATACATATACAGGTTTACGTAGAGTACGCCAGGAATCAAAAAGGTATTAAACAATGTGCGCGCGCGCGCGCGCGTGTGTGTGTGTGTGTTGTGTGTGTGTGTGTGTGTGTGTGTTTGCGCACGCGTGCGCATGTGTATGAGTGTGTACACAATAATTGTAAGAACTACAATGCTGATATTAAACGTATGGTTAATATCCTTATGCTTTTTTCATTTAAAGTCACACAATTAGCAGCAGAATACCTCCAAATTTACTCTAAAAGAAACACAAGTAGTTAAGAATAAAGGACCAGCTAATTTTAGCACCGTGAGACCTATGCATAACAAACTATATATGGATAAACATGTATATGTAATACACTTAAACAAGATGGGATCGCATTTTCAAATTCAAAAGACACTTACGTTCGTACAAGGAAAACAAAAAAACAACAACACCTTCCCCTACCCACAATTGTCGGTTGAATAATACTAACAAAAAAGTGAAGACACATCCACAGTTCCAACACATAAAAAGCTACGTACTAAAAGAAGCCTTTTCTTTTATAAACATACACTTGCATGCATAATCTTATATATATATATATATATTTTTTTTAAACATATGTTTTGTTTTTACATAACATTCAATCTTTACATAGTCATAGTAAATAGTAAAAATATCAAACACTGTGTGCCGAAAAGAACTATTGGTATATAACAGCCAATTAGAACTAATTCCTTGTCTTCAGTGATTCCTTGATACGAACAATATAAAGTACACATAAACAGACATTACCAAAAAGACTAGAACGGGAATTATGATGTAAACTGGGCAACTCACTTCCACCCTGATCCTTCAGTATGACATTGTGCCACTCAATGACAAACTCCTCCCCTGAAAGAAATAATCACCCACGCACACACACACACACACGAGCGCGCGCGCGCGCGCGCACGCACACACGCACACACACGTGCACGCACACACACACACACACTCACACACATACACATACACACATACACACACACACACATAAACACATGTTTAACTTTAATGCTTTAACTCTTGTTGAGGCAGAGTAAATAATTATATATTCAAAAGCAAAAACCTTTGATATACTTTAATACTTATACTTATGGTTATATAATTATTACCCTTGGAGGTAAAGATTTTGAGCGACTGATTGAGACAGACTGACTGATGGATAGATGAATGGGTGGATGGATGGATGGGTGATGGATGGATGGGTTGATGGATGAATGGATGGGTGGATGGATGGATAGATGGGTGGGGCGGTGGATGGATGGGTGTGTGTGTTGGTGGGTCGGTGAATAGCTGGCTGGATGGCAAAAATGGTGTTTAGATGGCGAGGTACCTAAACACATTCACGCATGCAAACTTTTCATATAGTGCGTACTTTCAATATCACGTTGACTCCCAAGTGAAATGCATGAGTCAGAGTGTATATTCTAGAGTGACCTCCCAAGAGTGTTATGTTGGGGGAACGCGCAACAACAACAACAACAATAACAACAACAACAACAACAACAACATCATCATCATCAACAACAACAGCATTTCACAGTGATTCTCACGTGGGGCGAGTAACTTCAGAGTGGAATGTCTGAGTCATCCCCACACCCACACCACCCCAACAACAGCCAACAAGAATACCAACGGGATAGCATAGTGGTTAGAACATTACGCCCGCAATATGACGACCCGGGTTCGATTCCCGTTCAAGGGGAAATTTTCCCCTGGAGTTAACATCAGTGCAGACCCCACTCTCATCTTAAGTCCTTCGAATGAGACTGTAAACCGAGGCCCCGTGTGCGAACGCACGCAGAACACCTTGCGCACACACGTTAAATCCTGTTCCGCTTTTCGTAAGAGTAGGCCATTGTGTGCCGGTGGGAACGGATGACAGAACTTACAAAACCGCATACACACGGGGGACTGGATGTAACCCTTCCCCCCCCCCCCCCCCCCCCACACACACCACACATAAGTGCTTATTCCATTATCCTCGATATAACAAAACAAAAAAAAAGACTAAATAACGAAAGAGCTGACACCACTCGGCATGCAGGCCTGTGTACCTACCAACTTGCTTGTAGAAGACGTTGGAGTCGGAGTCTAAGGAGGTGTCGAAGTTGGCCATGAGGGGCGCGATGTACTGCGTGGCTGTCAGCCACTGGTGCAGGAAGGGACTCATGTAGATGAAGCCTGCAGCAGACACATATATAGACACGATGTACACAACATGTACACAACATGCAGGCACACGCATGCACGCGTGCATACACACAGACGCACGTGAATATGTGTCCGCACGCAAGCAAGCGTGCACAGACGCACACAACCGCACACACCACACACACACACACACACACACAACACACACAGCATCACACAAACACCACACACAACACAAACACACACAGCATACACAAACATCGCACGATACATGACATATCAGATACATACACAAACCATACAACACACAACACACACAAACCACGCACACGCACGCACGCACGCACACGCGCGCGCACAACAAACACACACACACAAACCACCACACATGCACAATTCCAGACACACAGACAGACACACACACACTCACGCACATATGCGCACATACACACACGCGCGCGCACACAGACACACACATGAGTGCTTATTCCATTATCCTCGATATAAAAAATAAAAGAATAAACAAATAAATAAACACACCCATGCACGCACACAGTCACACAGACACCACACCCCGCGCCACACAGCACCAGCACACACACACACACGCACACACACATGCAATCCAGACACACACGAAAACACACACACCACGCACAACACACACTACACGCACACCGCGCGCACCACACACATGTGCTATCCACACCCGATATAAATCAGAAAAATGCTTTAAGCATAGCATACACATAATTATTTTTCTTCTTTCGCATTGACAACACACAAAAAAGTTACCTTCCAAACCTAGAACAAGACAAACATGGAAAATCAAGTAGTAGCACAGAACCAGAACAACGACAACAACACACAAACAAACAGCCGCACAAAACAAAACAAAAGAAGGAAAGAGCAGAGGAGCAGAAGTGGCGCGACAAAGAACAAAGAAGACAGAAAATTGCATAAGTAGCTGGATCCAATTTTTTTTTTTTTTGAGCAGATTGCAAAGAACACATTTTAACTTCAAAAAGCTAAAGTAAAAGAATAAGGTGGAAAAAAGTAATGAAGAAAAAAAAAAGAAAC
>CM054136.1:20088206-20130706 GCA_028751875.1 Rapana venosa | reverse complement strand
ACACTGCACTGCACTGCACTGTTCTTCACTGCACTGCACTACACTACACTGCACTACACTACACTACACTGCGCTGCACAGCACTACACTGCACCACACTACACTACACTACGCTACGCTACACTGCACAACACTATACTACACTCATATACTTCATTACACTGCATACACTGCACTACACTACACTACACTACTCTACGCTACGCTACACTACACTACACTGCACTGCACTACACTCCACTGCACCACACTACTCTACACTACGCTACGCTACACTACACAACACTATACTACACATCATATACTTCATTACACTGCATACACTGCACTACACTACACTACACTGCACTACACTACACTACATTACACTGCACTACACTACACTACACTACACTACACTACACCACACTACACTACACCACAGTGCACTGCACTGCACTGCAAAGCACTACACTGGACTGCACTGCACTACACTACATACACTACACTACATTGCACAGCACTACACTACACTACACTACACTACACTACACTACACTACACTACCCTACACTACACTACACTACACTAACTACACTACTCTACACTACACTACACTACACTACCCTACACTACACTACTCTACACTACACTACACTACACTACACTACACTACACTACACTACACTACACTACCTACACTACACTACACTACACTACCCTACACTACACTACATTACACTACACTACACTACCTACACTACACTACACTGCACTACACTACACTGCATACACTACACTACACTACACTGCACTACACTACACTGCACTACACTACACTGCACTACACTACACTACACTGCACTACACTACACTGCACTACACTACACTGCACTACACTACACTGCACTGCACTACACTACACTACACTACACTACACTACACTGTACTGTACTACACCACACTACACTGCACTACATTGCACTGCACTGCACTACACTACACTACACTACACTACACTGCACTACACTACACTACACTACACTACACTGCACTACACTGCACTACACTGCACTCACTACACTACACTACACTACACTTACTGCACTACACTACACTACACTACCACTACACTACACTACACTACACTACACTACACTACACTGCACTGTTCTGCACGGCACGACGGCACCACTCCATTCCATCCACTACCACACACAACACCACACCACATCACATCACCACACCACACCACTCCACACCACACCACACCCACCACCCACACCACACCACAACACACACACCACACCACTCACACCAACCCACCACACCTCCACTCCACTCCACAACCAAAGTCGGATGGCTGGGCCTGACTTGCCAGGCGCTTAACGGCAGCACAGCGCTCTTTAGCTCATATATTATATGACAGATAACAATACTTGCTGGTTGAGCGTTCGACAAAAGAAGAAGACAAATCCCAAGACTCCTAGAGACTATGCTTTTACGTATTTTAAATTATGTTATTCTTTTATTTCGAAGATAATGGAATAAGCAGCCATTCTCTGTAACCATTGTTTTTTTTTTTTTTCATTTATTGCAAGGGATGATGCTTATTGCATCCAATTTTAATCAAGAGAGGAAAGAAAGTCCCAAGAATGAATGGACACAAATTAAAAATAGGAACTTTAATATCCTCCTGACAAGAAAAAAATAGCAAATAGCTCATTGAGAGAGAGAGAGACAGAGACAGAGAGAGAGAGACAGAAAAGAGAGAGAGAGAGAAGAGAGAGAGAGAGGAAGAGACAGAAGAGATAGAGACGCAGACAGAGACAGACAGATACAGATTGACAGAGAGAGAAAGAGATAGAGACAGACAGACAAACAGAGACAGAAAAGAAACTGCATTTACACATGCTAAGAAGAACCACAATCCCTAATCTGATTAAAAAAAAACACCTTTTGGAACAACTATCAATGTGAACAGAAAACTACCAAACTCAAATTCAAATTCTTTATAAATTTCCTGTCATCCTTTGGGGATACAGAGGATTTGACATAATATCAATGAAAAAAATCATAACTGAACAACATAGATGCAGCACGTAACTGGATATTTCAACACATTACTATAGAACAAAAAAAAAATTTACTTATTTCAAATTCTTTTAACAGTGTTTACATGTTATTTCTGATACTACAATCAATCATTTTTAACAACATTGAGCAGAGTCGTCTTATGTGAAAATGAAAAAGAGTGATTCATACTTCTAAATGTTTGGATGTTAAGCGTCATATTTTGTAGACATTTTTACGAGTTTTGTGAAACAGTGGACAAAAAAAGAGAAAAGATAAGGACATTCTGATAGCCTGTTTTCTAACCTCCACTAAATTAGGTTTCAAGTGGTCGTTCCTGACGGCTGCTCATCGGACGGTGGTTTGGGTTGGGGTTGAGGCTGAGGCTGAGGGTGTGGCGTGGGTTTAGGTGGTGGGGGTGGCGTGGGTGGGGTTGTAGTCGTGGTGGACGGCCGCTGTGTGGTTGCCGGCGCACGTGCAGAGGTCTTCGGGGCAGGTGTCGTGGTGGTTGTCGTTGTGGTGGTGGTGGTGGTGGTGGTGGGAGGTGGACTGTGTGTGGTCAGTGGTGACTGTGTGGTCACGTTGGAGGATGAAGCTGAGGATGACTGAGAACTGCTGCTGTTGCTGCTGCCGGAAGATGAGGGGCTGGCACCTGACGTCTGCTGACGCTTGACCCGATGAAGGTGAAGGTCGTCCAAGCTGTGAACTGAGGTGTGGAAGTCATAATGGATTCCAGGAGCGGAGTATTCCACCAAGAGATCTGAAACCAGAATGTCCAGAAAGGGGTCAGCGTTAATTCATTCATTTTTGGACACAACACCTTCTTTGGTTATTATTCTGCCAAGTTTAGGATTTTTTGGGGGAAAATGATGAATTAGAAAATGTCACTACTCTGAAAATCCAGCACAACAATTTGCACAGTCTGTCCCGAGTCCTTCTTCACAGTACTTTATGGAGCATGCAATGCGCGTCAATCAAGAAAAGCTAGTTTAAAAAGATTTAACAGGCTGGCCTTTTTATCTTCAAAGTCGGAAGGGGGAATAGGGGGGGAAACCTGCAGTGGTAAGTAGGACCGAAAGAAACATGAAGCAGAAAACATACCGAAATATGTACACTACTTGCCAAAGTGAGGTACCTCACCTAAAATATTAATACAAACGCATTTTTGCTATGAGAAGTAAATACTCTCTTTTAGATCTAATATCTTTGAAAGGTTTATATGTTTTGTTTGATGTGATGCAATCCCCCAGCTTTAAATTAAATGTTGTAGTGTTAATAAAACTAAACTGCTACACTTTATTGTTTTCTCCTTAAAAAACCCAAGTCATTCCCTTCAGTGGTGTTCATCAAATCTTTGAAGTGTTCTCCTGTGCATACAAAGTTAGTGCATTATCTTTGCATATCAAGCCCATGGAGATTTTATTTATCTTTCTAAACTGACGTAACAACTGGTTAACTGCTTGGGTTCAATTTAGTGCAACAGGTTCAGTAAAAAATTTTGCACCTAAATATTACTGCCTGAAGAAGGATACTAAAACTTTGAGGAAAAGGTCACATAGCAGCAGCAGCAGCAGCAGCAGCAGCAGCAGTAGCAGCAGCAGCAGCAGCAGTAGCAGTAGTAGTAGTAGTAGTAGTAGTAGTAATAGTACTGGTAGCAAATGTAGGGAAAGCAGCAGCAGCAACAGAAGTTAGCAGTAGTATAGCGATGATGGCCTGAGAAACAACACAAAACGTATAGCTACCAGACAAAAAGTGAGGATTAGCAATACTTTTCTGATTAAATAATAATTTAAAAAAAAAACAGACAGCCGTTTTAATGAAAACTTTGCAATAACTTTACAACACAAATTATGTTCTTAAACAGCTGGTTTTGGTTTTAACCCAATAGGCACACACGTTATGAACATCTCATGAAAAAAAACACCACACCCAACAATCTCATATTAAATTGACTTTTTTCTTTCAGTTTGTAGAAACTTTCTAATAAATCAGGCAAGCATGTGAAAGCTAAAGGCATGCAATGCAGCACAAAAGCAATAAACCAGCAGCCTCCTGTCCACCTTTCTCATGACCACGACATCCAGATATCTCACGAGGCTCTTTATTTGATATGTCTCTTTTGCCCCGCTGCACCCAGCCTCCGTTTTGCAAGTCTGATACATTGAAATAGCTATTGGGAAGCTAGCGGTGTCCACTTTTATGACAGAAACAGAAAGTAGTGAAGAAAACATGAAGTAAAAGATAGGAACATGGAAACAGGGAAGCCGCTACAGCTTTATTACACCAACAACCAAAAGAATAATTATGTGCTGTTTGCAGTGTGTGAAAGAATGACAGCAATTATGTTGTTGTTTTTTGTATTGTATTCCAGTGTGGTTATTTTTTTAATTTTAAGATTATCCTGCCAGAGATTAGTTTGATTTACAAAACAAGATAGGCAAAAAACTCAATATCGACCTTGTCTGAAAGCTAGGCCTCTTGCAGCATGACACACCATACTGAAGGCTGCCCAGTCTGTCCTCTTACCATCCACCTTCAAACGCAGTATTCGACCAAGCCCTTGCAAGTCTGCTTTTAAACTCATTTACAGATAATCCTCCTCATGAAAGGAATGCTTATCAAATCTGTAATAAAAACTGCATACAGAATCCGATACAGTCCCTAAAATGCACAGTGATGCGACACTATCTAGGAAGTGTCTGTAACAAACCACACATAAGTAGCTATAGATATATTTATATATTTTTTTTCTTTTTAAGGACGTTGAGACTTGAGGGTCATCAAAGGCATACACATTAACACAGTGGTTTAGAGACATACTATAGGTCAGCAAAAAGGTCAATGGCAAAGTCTGAAAACTTCTGGGAAAATGCATGCCTTTATACTCAAGTTTGTGAGAGAAAAAAACCCTCAAACTCAACCAGGGCAACGGCCAACAAACAGTGAACAGACTACCATGGAATTCTACCATGCCGTCACAAAAGGAAAACATGCCCAGGCACTGCTGGGAAAATAATACCCCTAACAGCCTGTAAAACAATAACCCACATTCAGATTCTGTTAAAACAAACCAACCCAACACATTCTCCAAAGGAAAGGGCCAACACAAACAGTAAACCAGCTACCATGGAATTTTACCATGCCGTCATAAAAAAAGAAAATTTCTCCCTGTACCACTAGAGAAACACCTTAAAAGCCTTAACAGACTGGAAGCACAAATCCAGAGGCGTGGCGATCGATATTCGCCTACTAAACTTGTACTTTACCGATCCACAGAGCTGATATTATCGCTGGCATTGGGAACACTGAAACCATTTCCAGACAAAGGTCGCTACAAGAAAGACCAGGCCTTAGGGGTCATGCAATCTCCCACAACGCTGTGCCCGTCCTGGGTTGACCCATATGGTTGGCCAGGGCGTTGCTACAAGGAACGACAGTAGAGTTAATTTTATAGGCTGTTTTAATCTGTACATAGTTGCACGTTTTTTAATCTGAGATTTAAAAGTGGACGAGGTGACAAGCCCTGATATGGCCTCTGTTGTCGGCGGGGCTGTAAACAACAGGATAGGGTCTGCATTCAAGTTGAGGTCGGTCATCAGGTACTGTGAGGTTCTGCCTGGTACAGCTAACTGGCAGGTTACTCAGTTAAAAGCTTGTTACATGGCTCTGCTACAAAATAATTAGAATTACATGCTATTGACTTGTTTGCATTGGCAATAAAACTGTCTTCAAAATAAACTAAAATAAGTGCTGGGTCCATGATTTAAGAAAAACGCTCATTCTAAAAGCCTTTCTGAAACAAATCCGTTTCTGTTTGTTTGCTTGTCTGTTTGCTCGTTTGTTTGCTTGTCTGCTTGTTTGTCTGCTTTTTAAAAAATGAAACTCGGGCACATGTTGCTACGCCATCCTTCCGAAATCGCAGTCCCCTTGCTTAAATCACCGATTTAACATTTCGCACCGAAAGGTCATTCAGTTCTCTCCCCTACCGCTCTTCAGCTTCACCGGGTCTTCAAGCCTCCCCCCTCCCCCTACCCCCTCCCTTCCCTCTCTCGCCCATGGCCTCATTTCTGAGCACTCACCACCTCCCCTCCACATCCCCCTACCCCCTCACGTCTTCGTCCCCCTCCCCTTCAGCCCCATTTCCTTGACGGGAGACTTGAATTCCCAAAGAGCTCTCTGCCCTCATCTCCAAATAACCCCTTCACGCGGTTACCGTCCCCTCCCATAAGCTTTCCGATCAGACCAGCATCTGCTGCTGCTGCTGCTGCTGCTAGCTGCTCTCTGCTGTGTTGTGGTTGTGCTGTGCTTTGCTGTGCTGCGCTTCGCTGTGTTGTCGAGGTGGTAAACCACGCCAGGCAGGCAGCTTGCATAATGTGTAGTCAAGAGTGAGACTCGTGATTACACCCATTTGGCCTACTTGGCAAAGCCACCTCGGCATTCATTCATGGATCGATTCAAACCGTAGGGGGAAAGAAAATGAAGTCACGCCTTTGTGTATCTGTAGAACTAAACATACCACCCCCCCAAAAAAAAAGGAAAGAAAAAGAAGAGAAAATGAATAAAAAGGAAAAGAAGAAGAAAAAGAAGCCCAAAACAAAATGAGAAGGAAAAATATGAGGAAATGGGGGTTATTGGGAGGTGTTCCGATCATCACAACTTTTACTCACTAATACAAAAAGAATGATAGGCTTCTCTCTCTCTCTCTCTCTCTCTCTCTCTCTCTCTCTCTCTCTCTCTCTCTCTCTCTCTCTCTCTCTCTCTCTAGCCCCCCCTCTCTCTAGCCCCCCCTGAGGAATCGTTTTGGCACTGCGCTGAATTTGCTCAGGCCGTGTCCCTTGGGCAGGTTGAATTTGGCGGAATCCATCCCTCCTCCAGATACAGAGTGCATGCTGAATAGATGCTCGTTTCCCTAACCCATCGAGCGTTGACCTGAATTGCAGGAACTCCAGAGTGCATAGCTGATTTTTTGTTGTTCATGCGTGTGTACATCAACAAGGGATTTAAGGTACTGGCAGTGCAGGTCTGCGCTTTAATTAAGTGGACCTGCGAGATCGTAACAATCCCCATTCTTAGTTCACCAGATGTTGTTGCTAACCAAGATTCAAACCCACGATTTCACAGGACTCCAGGATGCAAGTTAACCGTTCTTATCCACTTAGCTCCAGTATCCGTGGCAGGCTTATAATATATATTTTTTTAACACTGTAAACCTTTTCCATGATTATTTTTGATGAATATTAATGATTTTTTGGGGTACCTCTACGAGAGCTGTAAAGATCACCAAATGGTGATATTTTTGTGTATTTGACCGGTGTTTTTTTTGCTCACTATGGAGGTAGCCGCATTCCAACTTCCGGCATGACCGATTAAGCATGACTCCAGTGTTAATGTGTTTTGTTTTTGAACATCTGTTTGTTATCCGTTCTTACTTTTGGTGTACTTTTTTCCCGAAAGGCAGAGCGGGGTTTAAACATGTGCACAGCTGTTCTGCATGCGTTCGCACACGGGGGCCTCGGTGTATAGTCTCATCGGAAGGACTTTCAAGAGAATATTAAGTCAGTATTGATCTGAACTCCAAAAGAAAACAACAACAACTCGGGCTCGATCCCGGGGCCGTTAAATCGTGAGCGCAATGCTTTAACCACTAGGCTCTCTCGCTCCTCATTAATAGATAAACGTTATGATAACTGGAACCCCTCGCACCCGCACCCCCCCCCCCCCCCCCCCCCCCCCACACAACACACCTACCACCCCCATTTTAATTAATGGTGTTGTTTGCTTTTTCTTTCGTAAGCAGGTATGGTAGATAAACCGTCTGTATCCTCCCGGCAGAAGACAGGCAAAGGAAAGGAAGGGGCTTGCGGGTTCATCCACAACCCTGCAGGTTTGATTCTCCTTAGCTCCCCTCACCGCCTCCGCTAGAGTTGGATGAAAATGCCAAACGTACTGCATTGCATTAGCAGTGGGGAATTGGAACGTAGACCCCCCATGCCCTTTTACCACTTCGCCCCTTGCACTTTTCTGAGTGAGTTACGGGCATGTGAGAGAAACTGTAACATGCAAGCTGAACTAACTGCATCCTGTCGCACGTCGGGTGTGTGTGTGTGTGTGTGTGTGTGTGTGTGTTTGTGGTGTTGATGTGGTGTGGTGGTGATGGTGGTGGTGGTGGTGTGTGTGTGTGTGTGTATGTATGTGTGTGTGTTATAGTGTCGTGTGGTGTGGTGGTGATGGTGGTGGTGTGGTGGTGTGTGATGTTGTGTGGTGGTGGTGGTGGTGTTGTGTGTGTGTGTCGCGCGCGCGCGCGCGCGCGTAGTCATAGCCTAACTCTGATTGCTGTCTGTTCTTCAGCGTTCTAGAATCGAATAAATCTGGGAAAAGATGGGGAAGTTTTGCTTGTTTTGTGGTTTGCTTCTGTTTTCTGTAAAAATATATTCATGTATAAATAATCCAAAGTAAGCAATGGTCATAACTGCTGAACTTTTTTCGTGTATGGTTCATGATTTCTACAAAACTTTCTACAGAATGATATCTAGAAGTAGTCTGATATTTTGATTGGTAAACCTTTACTTTACAACTTAATGGTCAGAGTGTGTTCCAATAGCCTTGATCATTGAAGATCTATTGAACAATGTGCACCACAGAAGTTAAGACATATTCCACCAAGTTCAAAGCTACAAATATGGATTAAGAGTTGTAGGAAATTCTAGAAAAGTTATAAAGAAATCGTAAAGCAAATACTTAAAATAAAAGTTATGATAAAGTTTAAAAAAAACATCAAACAAATCCAAAAAACCTCTGAATCTCTTTACACACATGTGTCTAACTTTTGAAGACTATCAAAGCGGAAAATGTAGAATTATCTTTCCTTTAGGCTTGAATAAAACTGCAGGGAGGCAGGAAAATGACATAAGGTATTTTTGCATAAATAAGTCGTAAAGTCTCTCTCTCTCTCTCTCTCTCTCTCTCTCTCTCTCTCTCTCTCTCTCTCTCTCTCTCTCTCTCTCTCTCTCTCTCTCTCTCCTCTCTCTCTCTCTCTCTCTCTCTGGAGTGTACATCAGTGCAGACACCACTATCCCCAAAAGTCTTTCGGATGAGACTTTAAACCAAAGTCCCGTGTGCTAACGCACGCAGAACATCTTGCGCATACGTTAAAATCCGTTCCGCTTTTCGGAAGATTAGGCTATTGTGTGCCGGTGGGAACGGATGACAAAATTGACAAAACTGCATACCCACGGGGACTGGATGAAAAAAATCGCAAGAGTGCTTATTCCATTATCCTCGAAATAAAAGAATAATAATTAAAAAAATCTCTCTCTGTTTCTTTGTTTGTCTGTCTGTCTGTGTGTCTGTATATCTGTCTGTGTATCTGTCTATGTATCTGTCTGTCTGTCTATCCGTCTCTCTCTCTCTCTCTCTCTCTCTCTCTCTCTCTCTCTCTCTCTCTCTCTCTCTCTCTCTCTCTCTCTCTTAGTATCGGGTTATTACTAAGATGTATCCCTACGGGCGGGGACTAGATGTAAAAACGCACATGAGTGCTTATTCATTATCCTCGAAATAAAAGAATTTGCCATCGTCATTGTCTCTCTCTCTCTCTCTCTCTCTCTCTCTCTCTCTCTCTCTCTCTCTCTCTCTCTCTCTCTCGCTCTCTCTCTCTCTCTCTCTCTCTCTCTCTCTCTCTCTTCTCTCTACCCCTCCCCCCTCTCTCTCTCTCCTTATTTCTATTGTGAGACTGTACAAGTGTTGGGTTATTATTATTATTAAGATGTATACCTACGGACGGGGACTGGATGTAAAAAAGCACATGAGTGCTTATTCATTATCCTCGAAATAAAAGAATTTGTCATAGTCATTGTCTCTCCAGAGACCAAGGAGGGAAGGGCGTGAGGTGGTTATGTACTAGATACTCTTTTCTGCCGAATGTACCCCCGATCTGTAAAAGTCGTTCACTCCAAATCATGCAACCTCTTTCTTTCCGACGATACGTTCGTCACGTGTCACGCACACAGTAGACAATGCTACTGTTAATTTATTTGTTTCTTTATTCATACATCTCCCCTCCCCCGCTCTCTCTCTCTCTCTCTCTCTCTCTCTCTCTCTCTCTCTCTCTCTCTCTCTCTCCTAACAAAAAAATGCAGAAGAATAACGAAGATAATGTCGATCAATCGATTAATTAATCAATCAATCAATCAAATCAGAGACAAAATGCGAAGACTACACCATGAGGGGTGGAATGTAGCCAAACTGAAGTCATTATGTTTAGCATCACTTGTCGACGCTACCACTCTTCTAAGGCTGTGAAGAAATGTAGAAGAACGCATCAGAAAGGAAAAAAAAACCCCAAATCAGCTAGGCTTGGTCTTGTCTTTAACAAGGCTTGATTGTGTTATTCCAGTCTGCCAGCCTGGGGTTCTTTGTTTTCAATCACAGAAAAGAACGATCTTAAACCAAACAATGAAATGACACTAATATAACGTACGTTATACTACTCTTAAACCAAACAATGAAATAACAATAATATAACACACGTTATACTATTCTTACACCAAACAATGAAATAACAATAATACAACACACGTTATACTATTCTTAAACCAAACAATGAAATGACACTGATACAACGTACGTTATACTACTCTTAAACCAAACAATGAAATAACAATACTATAACACACGTTATACTATAACGTATGCGCCACAGTCTAAGCCACAAGTCTGAAACCCATTTTAGACACCAACCAGCTATCCAATAAAAAGTAGCGAGACTCGTTCTAGACGTCAGCAGACTTAAGACGGGCTAAAGAGTGCGTACTAGTAGGCCCTGTGCATTTCTACCCAACCCTCAGCCCTTTGTCCTAAGGCTCTGTCTGGGCCAGTGTCCTCTGGTCTGACTGATCAATGGTGGACGGACTGGGATGGGGACTGCATGGGGGACAGGGACGGAGGAGGGGAAGGGGAAGGGGAAGATGTAGCTCGAGGAGATGAGAAGTTGATGTGCAAGCCGTACCACGGGTCCATCCTTTGTTCTGTATAAGATTTCCCCAGGGGACAAACCATTTACGCCTGAGATCAGACAAGAACTGACTGTCCGTCAGTTTACTTACACACACACAGCACCACACACACGCACGCAACACACACACCACACACACACACACAAATATATATATATATATATATATATATATATATACAACCAGCAACATACAGCACAACACACACACACACACACAACACACACACACACACACACACACACACTACATGCTTGTTTTGTGTCTCGACTAGCACTTTAGCTTCGTTATAGTCTTGGTTCACGTGATAAAACAATAGCCAGTGACCTCCCGATGGAAGTGTAAAAGACTTTGTCGCTGGGGAAACAAATACAGTCCAATGCCCACAGGTTGAAAGACCTGACGTTGATATTGGTGGCCAGAACATGTTTGTCTCTCCACTAAAAAAGACGCACTTCATTTAGCCCTGTCTGCGTTTTAGTATACCCGAAGCCAAAATAGATAAACATCTTTGAGACAAATGTTCCAGACCTGTCTCTTACCACACACTGTCTGATTGATACATTTGCGACAATGGAACACAACAGACATCTCATACCACACGCTGTCTGAGTGATACATCTGCGATAGTGTGACACAACAGACATCTCATACCACACGCTGTCTGAGTGATACATCTGCGACAGTGGAACACAACAGACATCTCATACCACAGACTGTCTGAGTGATACATCTGCGATAATGGAACACAACAGACATCTCATACCACAGACTGTCTGAGTCTGCGACAGTGGGACATAAACAGGCGCCCACCAGAGGTTATCAAATTTGTTCATGAAGCAGCCAAATAAGACAGAGCAAAGAGTATTGGCTTGTACATGCCATTCAAGGTGGAGTTTCATCCTGATAATATCGTGTGAGTCATCGTCTTCTAGACTACTTGCAAAATAAAGAAATCAGGGTTGGTGTCAAAGAACAAGGAGTAGAAAAAAAACACCAGAAGGATACCCTTGCATTAAAAAAAATCGTGATCAAAGTAAAATATTCCCTGAAGTCGGAATGCGGCTACCTTAAGGGTGGGCAAAACCGGTCCCATACACGAATTCTCATCAGAGGTGAACCCCGGAGTTCTAGCAGAGGGAAGACAGTAAATTATCCACGGAAGATGCTAAGCAGTTATCAAATCAACACTAGAAAGATTTGTCCCATACTTCACAAGATTCAGGCAGGCTAAAGAAGGTAGATCCTTACATTATGTCAGTAGTGCTCAGGCCTTTATCCTGAGGGTATGTCTGGGCCTCTGCTTTCTGATCTCATTGGTTAAAAAAAGTAGATGGGGTGTACTACACACAACAGGATAGAGGATAAAAGTGAAAAGCATCAGCAGCAGTAGCAGGAGAGCTGACGTGTGAAACGTATCAGTTAATATCTTTTACTTTGTTCAACATATTCTTTTATGTTCAAGCTCAGACAGGGACTAAAACTTCACTTAAATCAGGTCACACCACAGGTTTTGTTGGTCTGGCTCGGTCAACATTTTAGGTTACTGAAACTTTTTTTTGTTCTTGTGATAAAACAACCAGTAACAAGCTGATGGAAGAGTGTTTTCTTCTCTTTAATCATCAGGCCTCTGCAATCAGGAAGAACAAATATACATAATGCTCCCAGTTGATTTACCTAATGGTTACTTGACAGTCACCAACTTTTTGTCTGCCGGCTATTTAATTCACTGCTGTCTACATTTCGCTGTTTTCTCAGCCTCAACAGGAAACGCCACTCGGGTGAAAGTTTCACATTGTCTTTTATTCCAGACTTACTGTCTGAGTGATGTTTTTGTGGTAGAAAGGACTGGTTGATGCTCATGAGAACAAGGTGGTGAGAATTAGTTTTATACTGGAAGAGCCATAACAGACTTTACTCGACAGAAATTAAATAAACAGACATCATATAACATACTTGATTGATTGAGCGAGTGAATGAGTGGGTGAGTAAGTGTGTATGTGTGTGTGAGCGCACACACACACATACACACACACGCGTACACCTGCATGTGTGCGTGCATTTATACATGCGTGCTTACATGCGTGTGTATGTGTTTGTGCATGTGCGTGTACATGCGTGCATGTGTTCATGTGTTCGTGCGTACATGTGTGCCCCCCATGACCAAAAAAAAAAAAAGCAAGATTAAAAGACAGTCTAGCTGTGTCAGTTAAGGACAAGTTTTCATTTCAGACAACAACAAGCAATCAAGTTGCACACCGAAAATCGGTGAGACCAGGCCCAGACGTCAGCGATCTCAGACAAGCTAAAGAGTTGGTAGGTCCGTGAATTCATTTCAGCCCTCAGTCCTTCATTCATCCTGAGGACGGGTCTCAGCCTGTATCGTCTGGGTCTGGTCTTGTCTGGTCTGGTATGGTGTAAATGGTTGAAGGACTAGAGTGAGAGCTTTAAGAATGGAGAAGAAAAGAGGACGAAAATAGCTGAAAGAGATTGTGAGCTGATGTGTTACCCTGTACCATGTCTTAATAGAATTGGGTTTTTGTTGTTGTTTTTTTTGCAAACGGTATATTTAGGGTACTCCGATTTAAGGGCGTGGTCAGTTAAGAAGCGATTGTCAATGGAATTAAATTACGCAGAGTTTATTTGTATCTGAACAACAACTTTGGCTTACACGAGAAAACAATAACCAGAAATGTGAGTGAGTGAGTGAGTGTGTGTGTGTGTGTGTGTGTGTGTGTGTGTGTGTGTGTTTAGAATATACCATAGTTTTATGTCTTTCTAGTTCATGGTCTCTGAGGGAGACAGTCCATTACGTCTGTGATCAGATAAGAACCAAATGCCAATTAAGTCAGAATGGAGCAATGCTTTCTTTGCGTCTAGGTCACCACTTAAGGCTAATTATATTTTTCGTTTAGGAGTCTAAGAAATAAGCAAATACTAACGAAATGAAAAGCGTCTGCTAGTTTCCAGCTGTACATAACTACCAGCAGTGAAGCCAGTAAGATATACTGCTCCAAGGTGGAAAGATCTGATGCTGGCTTGACTGTCGGTAGGTTTCCATCTCCCGCCAAATGAGCGTGTTTTGGTAAGATCTGTTTACGTTGTATTATAGTATATCGCCAGACAAAACAGAACGAATCACCCACGCAAACTCTCCACAACACTTCTCTATCCAGACTATCTGATTGGCACATTTGTGATTATAGGGTCTAAGTATTCGAGGATAAGCCTGTTTCTCTGTCTTCTGATCTAATTAGTAAATGGACTGCAGTTAGGTACGGAACCTGTACAGTAAAAGGTACCAAATCGTCATCCCTTTAAGACCTCTCAGAGAACAAATCTTCAAGTCTGTGATCATCTAAGAGCTAAATGCCACCTAAAGCAAATTACACGAACCTTGTTTACGTCTGGGCCACAACTTCCAGCTAGATTTAGTTTTGGTTGAGGTGTTGCAATAACGATCAGTGAAGAGCATTGTTTTGCTACTCTTAAGCTTCAGTTATCAGTGAAACAGGCACACGGCAAGTTCCAAGATTTAAGGGCAGGACTCTGGTTTATTTAAGGGCAAACACTTTCCAACGGCAAACAAATGGGTGTGCTTGATTTGACCCTGTCTACGTTTCCACTATACCCCCACAATCACTCAGGCCAAATATTCCACAACACATCTTCACCCAGACTGTTTGGTACAGTTGTGACAGTTCGAAGCACACACTTGAAAACAAAACGGTGATAGCTTTTTCAATATATAATGAATTGAGGAGGCACAACAGAAACATAATCGAACCTTATAGTTATTGCTATTTTTGCGTGCGTTTGTGTATGCGGTCCTATTATTGAGCCTATGAAGTCATTATTTTCTGGTCTGGCCGTAAATAACCCACGAACTGCTGTAAAAAGTACGATATATAGCAGAGGAAGACCATGTCACTACTCAGAAGACACACATTGTATTTTTGATTTATTTTTTAAATTAAAAAAAATTATACCACTTTAAGTCACGAGATTTCTCTACGTGAAATTCGGGCTGCTCTCTCCGGGGAGAGCGCGTCGCCACAAGAACAGCGCCACCCTGTATAGTCGTTATCAACTAGTATCCGGCTAGGATGTCACACAAGACAGAAATCCAAACAGGGAAGGTTTCTACCAGGCGTCAGGGAACCCAGCCAGGCAGGCCAACAGACTGGGTAGATCTGTGTAGTTCTCTTAGATTTCGGTCCACCATCCTGAGGGTATGTCTGGATGTCTTTTTTCTGCTCTGATAAGTGAATGATAGATTGACGAGAGAGAGAGAAAGAGAGAGAGAGAGAGAGAGAGAGAGAGAGAGAGAGAGAGAGAGAGAGAGAGAGAGAGAGCGAGAGAGGGAGAGACAGAGAGAGACAGAGACAGAGACAGAGAGACAGACAGAAAAACAGAGACAAATAGAGACAGACAGATACAGAAATAGAGAGAAATATTCCTGATTTTATTCAACATTTTCAAGGGACAATCCTTTAAATCTGTGGTAAAACGGTCTGTTAAATCAAAAAGATCACATTATTACATCTTGCCTGTATCTAGGCCACCATTTCAAGAGGGTCATACTCTTGCTTTCTATGATAACACGACCACTATCAAGTCCCTTAAAGAAGAGAATTCGCGACTATTGACGATTGAAAGTGGTACGACCCATGGGTGGAGAAATACATGTTTTTCTGGTGAATTTTTTTTAAATGGAGTACCATACACAAATTTGCTGTCAGTAACAGAAATCATTTACCATCCTCCAAGGTTGAATGAACTGGTACTGGGCAAATAGTTTCCATAAATGGTTGTGCCTGATTAGACCCCCATCTGCGTTCCATTAGGCCTCAACCAAAGGAAAAAGCATCACTTACTCAACAAACATGTCCACAACACTTTTACTCCCAGACTGTCTGATTAGTACATTTGGGACACTGATAATGACCCACTAACAAAAAAGGGTAATATTCTCCCCCCCCCCCCTTATAATTAAAGGAGGAAATACACAAGGCATCTTATCAAAGCTCTGACTATTTGTTCCTATGGTTTCTCATTCAAGTACATGACAGAAAGTAGGCATTTGCACGCCATCTACCATTAAGTATTCCATCCCACTAGAGAGTCTTGGTTAAGGGGGAGACATAGGAGACTCACGAAGTGTACATCTGGGGTAGAACACAGCGAATCAGATCTTAAAACAGATCTTTGTGAACATACGTGTCAGATGGTCAGACGCATCTCTTAAATCCGATGGTTTGGAACAGAGCATGATCTATTTCCAATGGCTGGCTACGTATCCCCCAGCCAATCAGGAGTCAGCTTGACTGTCTTGTGAATCAGATTGATAAATGGTGAGTAGACTGGCTTGAAAGGTAGCGAGGGAAAGGGATGGTCAGGGGAAGATACTATAAGGAGAGGGCTGTGATATATTATTGCCTTTTATTTTTATACTACGTTGACTATTCTCCAGGGATAGATGAATCAGATGGTCAACATCAGTTGCATCACATTACGCCAGACTTTGGTGGATATTTTCTATATGTAACAGTAACAGTTTTGTATTGGTGGCTTTACCTCATATACCCATGGTTGAGGAAATAAATTGTTTATGCGTGTGTGTGTGTGTGTGTGTGTGTGTGTGTGTGTGTGTGTGTGTTTGTTGTGTGTGTGTGTGTGTGTGTGTGTGTGTGTGTGTGTGCGTGCGTGCGTGTGTGTGTGAATGTGAATGTTTCTGGGTAAGCAGTAACAGATATTCTGATACGCACGTACACACACTCATATATATATATATATATATATAATATATATATATATATATATATATATATATATATATATGTATATATATATATATGTATATATATGTATATATGTAATCATATATATAATATGTATGTATGTATATATATGTGTGTGTGTGTGTGTGATACTGACAGGAACTCTTATTTCTCCTCTCTCTTTCTCTATCTCTGTCTCTGTCATTTTTTCTCTCTCTCCTCTCACTCACTCACTCACTCTCTCTCTCTATCTCTCTCTCTCTCTCTCTCTCTCTCTGAGTCTCTCCAATCTCTGCCTTTCTCTGTGAATCAAAGAATGGTAGGCTTAGCTTGATTAAGCTTACGCTCCGTCTGATATATTCACAAGTCAGAGAGAGAGCGAGACAGAGAGTGATATAGAGAGAGAGGCAGAGGATCAGAGACAGATAGACAGACAGATAGACAGAGAGACAGAGAGACAGACAGAGAGAGAGACAGAGAGAGAACTCTCTCTTTCTGAACTCTGCCATGGTTTAAGGTATATAGGCCTTAGGCCACAATACCCTTTGAGGGGCAAAAATGGACAGAGAGGGAGAGAAAGAAAGAAAGAGAGAGAGAGAGAGAGAGAGAGAGAGAGAGAGAGAGAGAGAGAGAGAGAGAGAGAGAGAGAGAGAGAGAGCGAGAAAGAGAGAGAGAGGAGAGAGAGAGAGAGAGAGAGAGAGCGAGAAAGAGAGAGAGAGAGAGAGAGAGGGAGACAGATAGAGAGATTTACAACATAGCGGTCTGACCGAGTCAAACGCAGTTTCCCCATTAGGGAAATCCACACACAGCAAGAAGACAGCAACTGACCCTTTTTGTCTTGTTGCTAGAAAGCGCGCACGTGCGCGCGCGCGCACACACACAGGTGCATAAATACACCACAGACATACAAACTCGAGCGCACGCGCGCACACGCACGCACGCACACATACACACACACTTCTTTGTGATTTTTCCCATGGCAGGATCAGAAAATTTATGTCTGTTTTATATCTTCCTGTCTCCGCGTTTATTTTCCTCTCGCACAGTTCTCTGCGCACTGAAATGTGATGATGCAGTTGTTTTTTTTGCTTCGTTTCTGTGTTGTTATTTATCTTGTTATTGTTGCTGTTTTTTGTCTTCATTATAAAATATTGTTTGTCTTTTTTTTGTTATTTATTTTTGTCTAAGACTTTTTGACACACACGGCGCAAAATGTATTTTCAAGTATTTTGCCTTGTTTATTGTCTTTCTATATGTAAGATAGAGGATTTCTTATTTTTTTCATTTCTGTTTGTTTTAATCTGGACTTTGTGATTCTTTGTACATATTATGGCTTCGTTTTGTTTTGTTTTGTTACTCGTATAAACCCCCATTATTTTCCCTTGTTCTCCCACCAATAGCGCTGGTATCTTTATCTCTAAATGGCCATACTTCTTGTATTATCTTCTTGATTATTGTGGTACAGAGCACTGTTATCTTCTTTCTTTCCCCTTTCTCAACGGAAACAATATCAACGGTTTGCGTATCTGTAAAACGCCATATTTCCGCCAGTTTTGGACATGCATCATCAGATTGGAGTTCTCTCCCATCCTACCGAAAATAAGCTTATTTCAAGCTGAATGTGTTTTGATAGGATAACTGCAGTGATAGCGTCTTTGTCTCTGCTTTCACCCCCCAAAGTTTCTTTATTTGAAATGATAATTGTACAGAGTGAGATTGTATGCTATTTCTCAAGTCAGTAATTGGTACAGGATGATCTTCTAGTTCAGCTATCTTGGCTTGTATTAGCACACTTAAAGATGCATACATGTACATACGCACATATGCACATACATACAGAGAGAGAGAGAAAGAGAGACAGAGAGAGAGAACAGAGAGACAGAGAGAGCGAGATACAGAGACAGAGAGAGACAGAGGGAGACAGAGAGAGACAGAGGAAACAAAAGAGACAGAGACAGATAGACATACAGAGCGACACAGACACAGACACAGAAAAGAACAACAGACAGACAGACAGAACAGAAAGAGAAGAGAGAGAGAAACAGACTAGACCAACAAACACATACACAGAAACAGACAGAGACAGAGCGACAGAGACACAGACAGACAGAACAACAACAGACAGACAGACTGGCAGACAGGCAAACAGATCTGAAAAGATCCATTTCTGCATGGTCATCCTCTGGCACTAATGTCAGGGAATCAATCCATGCTTATATCCATTATCGCCAGCTCTTGCCTCCTTATTCTCAGCTGCTAAAGGCAGCCCCCACCCCCCCTCCCCGTCTCTCTCTCTCTGTCTCTGTCTCTCTCTCTCAGAAAATATGCCAGACTTTTCAGGCAAATAACAGTCAGTGTCCATTCTAGCTGTTAGCTGCAAGAATCAGCTTTGGGTGCATTCAGCTCCAAGATCCCCCTAAGACTCTTGTTCTACCCATGGTGTTTATCTTCTGAATGTGAACTCCCTCTGTCTGTGTCTGTTCTGTCTGTGTCTGTCTTTCTGTCTGTCTGTCTGTCTGGCTGTCTGTCTGTCTCTGTCTGTCTCTTCTGTCTGCCTGTCTCTGTCTGTCTCTGTCTGTCTGTCTCTCTGTCTATCTGTCTCTATCTGTCTGTCTGTCTGTCTCTGTCGTCTGTCTGTTTGTCTCTGTCTATCTGTCTGTCTGCCTGTCTGTCTCTGTCTGTCTGTCTGTCAGTCAGTCTGTCTGTCTGTCTGTCTGTCTCTGTCTGTCTGTCTGTCTCTTCTGTCTGTCTGCTGTCGTCTCTGTCTGTTTTTGTGTCTCTGTCTTTTCTGTCATCTATCTCTGTCTGTCTGTCTGTCTCTGTCTTCGTCTGTCTCTATCTGTCTGTTGTCTGTCTATCTGTCTGCTGTCTGTCTTAGTCTGTCTGTCTGTCTGTGTCTGTCTGTCTCTGTACTGTCTGTCTACTGTCTGTTGTCTAGTCTGTCTGTCTGTCTCTGTCTCTGTCTGTCTGTCTGTCTGTCTCTCTACTATCCATCAGCTCTGTCTCCGTCATATTCTCTGTTTCTCTCTTCCGCTCCTCTCGTCTGTCTGCATGTCTGTTTCTCTCTCTCTCTCTCTCTTCTCTTCTTTCTCTCTCCCCCCTCTCTCTCCTCTCTCTCTTCTGTCTCTCTATCTCTGTCTGTATCTTTCTTTGTGTGTCTCTCTGTCTCTGTCTGTCTGTCTCACTGTCTGTCTCACTGTCTGTCTGTCTGTCTGTCTGTCTCTCTCTCTCTCTCTCTCTCCTCTCTCTCTCTCTCTCTCTCTTTCCCACTCTGTCATTCCCCCCTCTCTTTCTCATTTCTTTTGAGGGTAGAGATGGGGAACAAATCAATAAGGTGTGATAAATATTGAAAACAAAACAAACCCAGGGAGATCATGAGATAAGTGTGCCAGGGGTAGAAACTTGCAGAGTGTACGTATGCGTGTGCGCGTGCATACACACTCACGCATGCACTTACGCACGCACATGTACACAGAGAAAGAAAGAGAGAGAGAGGGAGAAAGAGAGAGAGAGAGAGAGAGAGAGAGAGAGAGAGAGAAGAGATAGACAGACAAGACAGTCAGACAGACAGACTGTCAGACACAAACACAGACAGACACACAGGCAGACATAGACAGACAAGATCTGCAGACAAATTATTAAAATAAACAAGAAAATGCAAGGCAAAACAGACAGATACACAGACAAACGCATAGACCGACAATGAAACACTAAAGAGTGAACAGACGTTAAAGTGAATTGAACTAAAACAGAGAGATTTTTTCAAACTAACGAAAGAGGAGGAGGCCACAGGAGTGCAGAAGCAAAGAAGAAGCCAGCCAAAAGCAGCAACGCCCAATGCTGCCCTGGTGGTTTCAGCTTCGGGTTATTCCGGATTCCTTCCTCACGGCTTACTTCGTCCGTCTATCTATCTGCCTCTCTGTCTGTCTCTGCCTGTCTGTCTGTCTGTCTCTGTCTATCTGTCTGTCTATCTATCTGTCTGTCTCTGTCTGTCTCTGTCTGTCTGTCTATCTGTATGTCTGTGTCTATCTGTATCTGTGCTATCTGTCTGCTGTCTATCTCGTCTGTCTGTCTGTCTCTCTGTCTATCTGTCTGTACTGTCTATTGTCTGTCTCTGTCTGTCTATTTTCTGTCTGCCTGTCTCTCGTCTGTCTGTCTGTACTGTCTATCTGTTTGTCTATCTGTCTGTCTACTATCTGTCTGTCTGTCTGTCTATCTGTCTATCTATCTGTCTGTCTGTCTCTGTCTGTCTGTATGTCTGTCTCTGCTGTCTCTGTATCTGTCTATCTGTCTGCTATCTGTCTATTGTCTGTCTCTGTCTGTCTGTGATCTGTCTGTCTCTGTCTGTCTCTGTCTGTCTGCTATGTCTTCTGTCGTCTGTCTGTCTTGTCTGTCTTCTGTCTTCGTCTGTCTGTCTGTCTCCTAATTAGGGCGGGGACGGATGCAAAAAAAAAGGAACCCACAAACCATCAGCATTCATCTTTGATCTCCGAAATAAAATTTAAAAAAATTGCAGGTCCTTGCCTTGTTCTCTCTCTCTCTTTGTCTCTCTCTGTCTCTCTCTGTCTCTTCTGTCTGTCTCTGTCTGTCTTGTCTGTCTTCTGTCTCGTCTCTCTCTCTCTCTCTCTCTCTCTCTCTCTCTCTGTCTCTCTCTCGCTCTCGATAAACATGTATCCTCAAAAATGTTCATTCATTCACTCATTCTAGCCCCCCCCCCTTCCTTCCCCATTTGTATACCCCATGGCAATTCCATCAATAATATCCCCCTCCTCCATCCTCATCTAACCATTCCGCCTCCGGTGCTTTCTCTTCTATTTTTCTGGAATCAGCTTTGACCATAATGGATGAGAAGGGGGGGGGGGGGGTGAAACTGGGTAGATGATGCTGAAAACATGGAGAAAACTGGACCACAAGAACTGGGTCAATATATGTTGACAATCACTCTCTGTTCCCCCCACCCCTCCCACCCCTCTCTCGCCCCTTCCTTCCACTCTCCCCACCCTCCCCATCTCTCTCTCTGTCTCTGTCTCTCTCTCTCTAAAAAAAAATGTATCTAAAAAAAGTTGGGCTGATTGCTTCGTTTGGTCGTTGAAATGCATAGGTGTGCGAGTGTGGACGGTGGTAGTGTGAATGTATCTTTATGTGTGAGGGAAATTTTGATGTGTATGGATATGAAATTAGTCAACTTGTAGTGCTTGGCTGGTTTAGTATATAATTGAATGTTAATGTGAGTAGTTGATTGAAAGTATAACTAAGTGATAAGTGTATTGTCAGCTTCATTGTGTATATGCTATGCATTTCTTCATATTTGTTTGCCTTTTGCTTTTTTTTTGTCTTTGTTATTTTTTTTCTTGAGGACCTGGTGTAAAGAAGCCCCTGGCTTATCCAATTATCCTCATTAAAACATTCGAGTTCGAGTTTGAGTTCGAATTCTCTCTCTGTCTCTGTCTCTGTCTCTGTCTCTCTCTCTCTCTCTCTCTCTCTCTCTCTCTCTCTCTCTCTCTTCTTTTTGTGTCATTATGAATATGTCAAGTTCCTCCTTGATCTTCAGAAATATTTACCCCAATTTCATCCTGAATGGGGTAACCGCTGGTGTGGGTAGAGTGGGGGTTGGGGTTGGGGTGAGATAGGGGTGGGAGTAGTTTGTATCATTAGTATAGTCAGCTTTACGAATCGTTCTTCTTTTATCTGGAAATAACTTCTTTTGTTTTAATGTTGTTCTTTCTCTGTCTCTGTCTCTGTTTTTGTCTGTATCTCTCTCTCTCTCTCTCTCTCTCTCTCTCTCTCTCTCTCTCCTTTTGACTGTCTCTGTGCCTCTTTCCCTCTCTTTGTGAAATACATAACGAAAGAGAGATAGGGAAGAAGAGAGATAGAGAGAGAGAGAGGGGGGGGGGGGGGAGGATCGAGGACAAAAATGAAGGAATGAAGGTAAAAAAAGAGTGATTGATCCTCTCTCTCTCCCCCCCTCTCTCTCCTTCACACACACACATACAACCACACTACACCACACACCACGCTACACCACACAACATAACACAACACCACACACAACAAAAACCACACGGAACACAACGCAACACAACACAACACACACACACACACACACACAACACACAACACAACACACAACACACACACAACACAACACACACCACACACAACACACACACACACACACACACACACACACACACACACACACACACACACACACACACACACACAACCACACACACACACACACACACACACACACACACACAACATCGTATAATTTGTATAATCATCGTATAATTTCTTCAATAGATTGTATTTTGTTTGCAATATAATTTCATTTTTGTGTGCATCTCTTTGTATTTTTTTTTTATTTCCTTTCAATAAGATTGGTATATTTGTTTGTATAAAATATTTTCTTTTTGGGGGGTGTTGCTGTTGTTGTTGTTGTTTTCTTTCCTTTCTTAGATGCTTGCGAAAAAAGCAAGTATTTTGCTTACAATGTACATTGGAAATGAAGTTTGACTTTGACTTGACTTTGACACGATTCCGTCTAATATCACTGAGAGTGAACAGACGTAAAATCGAAGACAACAACACACACACACGAAACACAACAACACACACACACACACACACACAACACACACACACACACACACACACACACACACACACACACACACACACACCACACACACACAACAACACACACACACACACACACACAACACACACACACACACACACACACACACACACACACACACACACACACACACACACACACACACACACACACACACACACACACACACACATGAACAACACACACACACATACAAGCACACACACACATCAAGTGAGAGGAAAAGTTGAAGGCAAAAAGAAGAGACAGGAGGGAGCAGAGGGTACAGAGAGAGAGAGTGATCTAAATTCAAACACCGTATAAACTTTGACTCTGTAAGCTGCACGGGCACACAGCGATCGATAACACACCCTCCCTCCAAAATGTCAACCGCCTCTCCCTTGTCCGCAAATAAAGTTTCTGCCTGTCTGTCTGTTTGTCTGTCTATTTCTCTCTGTCTGTCTGTTTGTTTCTGTCTGTCTCTGACTGTCTGTCTCTGTCGGTCTCTCTGTCTTTGTGTGTCTGTTGTGTCTGTCTGTCTGTCTACTGTGTCTCTGTCTGTCGGTCTGTCTGTCTGTCTCTTTCTCTACTCCTTCTCCTGTTTTTCAAATTTACCCTCTCCCTTTCTCTTTTTCTTCTTTCTTCTCTCTTCTTTTCTCTGTCTCTGTCTGTTTCTCTGTATCTCTTGTCTGTTTCTCTTCTGTCTCTCTTCTGTTTTACAAATTGACCCCGCTCCTCTCTCTCTCTCTGTTCTCTGTCTCTGTCTTTCCTCTCTCTGTTCTTCTCTGTTTTCATATAACCCCTCTCTCTGTAGTCTCTGTCTCTCTCTCTGTTTTTCAAATACCTCCCCTCTCTCTCGTCTCTGTCTCTGTCTTTGTCTCTCTCTCTCCTCTCTCTCTCTTTCCTACACACCACTCTCTCTCTTTGGCTGCTCCTTCCCCAAGTCGCTGTCTCCGCCTCTCGCTCTCCTTTACCATTCTTCCCTAATCGATAAAGCATTGGGGGTAAGGGGGGGGGAGGGGGTGGGTGGACTGAAGAATGGGGGAGGTGGAAGGAGAGGGATAGGGAAAAATCAAGAATGAACATGGATGGAGACTAAGGCACCGACATGCATGCAGAAGGAGAAGAAACATGGCAAGTGGACGTGCACGCGCGCGCGCACACACTCATACCCCGCACAAGCACATACATACATACATGCCCGCACGCACGCATACAAACAAGCACGCACACATACGCACGAGCATACACATACCCACGAGAGAGAGAGAGAGAGAGAGAGAGAGAGAGAGAGAGAGAGAGAGAGAGAGAGAGAGAGAGAGAAGAAGAGACAAGAGAGATACTGAAAACAGGGGACAGAGAGAGAGACAGAGAAAGACAGAGAGAGACAGAGAAAGACAGAGAGAGACAGAGAGAGCCAGCCAGGCAGACATACAGACAAGGACAGAAGCAAAGACAAAGACACAGAGAGAAAAACAGAGAAAGAGAGACAGACAGACACAGACAGACATACAGACAGAGACAGAAACAAAGACAAAGACACAGAGAGTGACAGGGACAGAGAAAGAGACACAGACACACATACAGAGAAAGTGAACATAGACACAGATAGAAGCATGGACAGATAGTCTTTAATTAATACCAGGACCCCCACCCCTCACCCCTCCGCCTTTTAGGATGAAAGAAGAAAAAAAAAGCAGTAAAAAGAGTTAAGGTAAGAGGGCAGACAGAAAAGGGAAACCCGAAGTCTCAATAGCCAATTCTGCCCAGATATTTTCAAGCGAAAAGTTCGGTCTGGCTTCCTTCAGGTACTTACTTCCTTGTCAACTCTCTCTCTATCTCTCTGTCTCTGTATGTGTGTGTGTGTGTGTGTGTGTGTGTGTGTGTGTGTGTGTGTGTGTGTTATGTCGTCTGTCTGTCTCTCTCTTTCTGTCTCTCGCTCGCTCTGTCTTCTGTCTGTCCTGAATTATGGTGGGTTTATTTCGTGATATTCGTCAAGTCTTCGTGACTGAGAATAAATATATTTCAGATTCTGATTCTCTGTGTGTGTGTGTTTCTGTCTGTGTCAGTCTGCCTGCCTGCCTGCCTGCCTGTCTGTCTGTCTGTCTGCCTGTCTCTGTCTCTATCTCGCCTATTTGTCAACAATACCCTCTCCTCCATATTCACTTACCCATTCCATCTCTAGTGTGTCTAACCGCCCCCCCCCCCCATCCCCTCCACACACACACACACACACACACCTTTAAATCCGTTCAGACAAAACTAGACGAGACCGGTTGAAGGTGAAACACACAGAAAGAAAGATTCCAGATAAAGCTGAATTTTCCGACTCTTTCTAACCCTTCTCCTCCCTCCTGTCTGTCTGTGTGCGTTCTTCTCACTCACAACACACACGCACGCACGCAATCACGGACGCACGCACACGCATACACACACGCGCGCACGCGCACGCACACACACACACACGCACGCACGCATGCAAGCAAGCGGGTGAGCGCGCGTACACGCACGCACACATACACACACACACACACACTTCTTCCTGTTTTCTTAATATTTTCCCCCTTACTTTTCCTGTTCAGGGCTATTTTCTGTTTTCACATAACCATCACAACTGTTGCTCTCTCTCTCTCTCTCTCTCTCTCTCTCTCTCTCTCTCTCTCTCTCTCCCTGCAGCTTATGATGTAATAAATATCTACATTCTAAAAGAAAACAACAACAGCAACAACCTAAAAAAAAAACCCAACCCCAAAGCCGACTTAATGTTGAGATAGTGATATTGTACACACGGAAGCGCAAACACAGGATATCCATTCTGCAGTGTCATTTGCATTCGCAGCATGTTCTTCATTCCTTCTTGGTTTTTTTTCCTTTTTTTTTCTTCCCCTTTCTTCTTCTGTCTTTTCTGTTTCAGGTCTGCTGTTTTTGCGATGGCTTGAGAACATTCTTGGACGTTATTCTTTGCTGCTTTTTTTAAAATTGGGTGTGGGGTGGGGTAAAGGGTGGAAGGTGGTATTGGAGACCTTACTTCTCATTTTTACCGTCTTCGATTTTATTTTTTAGTCACTGGTTTTACGATGGCTTGACAAAGAAGTTTGGTTTTTTTTGCTCCCTATTTTTACGGGGTAGGGGAAAGGAGGGGGGGGGGGGAGGGGTGGTGGTGATGGTGGCGGTAATTTTTTTTCTCTCTCTCTCTCTCCTCTCTCTCTCTCTCTCTCCTCTCTCCCTCTCTCTCTCTCTCTCTCTCTCTCTCTCTCTCTCTCTCCTCTCTCTCTCTCTCTCAACTTCTTGATGTGTCGTAGTTGGCACGGCATGTTTTCAGGCCGTGTCTCTTGGTCACATTTGAACCTGGCGGAGCCCATCCCTCTGCAGGTTAAGGATGCATGCTGGGTAGGTTTAGGTTTCCGTAACCCGTCGCCAACACGCTGGCCAGTGATTTCAGAAATCGTGGTTGTGTAGCTTTTTTTTGAAAGCAAATGATTCATTTCTGTTGTGTCAATTGCACTTGCGAAGGTTTCTGTTTAACGAAATTTTGATACCATTCGTACCACGCTGAAGTCGGATATGCTAGGACTCCGCCCCTTCCCCCCCCCCCCCTTCCCCCATCCCGCCCCCCTGCACCCCCCCCCCTCCCCCGTAATCTATATCCCTAATCTTACCCTTTTCTCTTCATTTTCATTCTATTAATTGGCCCAGGCCAAAAGCTGTGTCAGTTATTGATGTCAGCTAAGTGCCAAGACCTATATAATAAAATGTTGTTATGTTGTAAAATGTTGTGTTGAGATTGCCTTCAGCCATGACAACAAAGCTCTTAACATAACAACCTGCACTCTCCTTTAGTTAAAGGAGAGAACAAAAACCCCACCTCTGAAGTCGGAATATAGCTGCCTATATGGCGAGTTAGTTTGAAACAGACATACGCGTAAAACTTCTTATTCAGTGTGCAATTTCAGTGTCACAGTGATTCCCAGGGGGGAGGAGTGAGTCAGAGTGCTCATTCTGGGAGACTCCCAGAGTGTTAAGCTGGGGAACGCACAACAACAACAACAACAACAACAACAACAACATTCTACCACCTCTTCATTCCCCGTCTATTGAAAGCTTTCATTGTGCTATTTTGAAAAGAGCAACAACAAGATAAATATCAAACATTTAAAATAAAAGCCATATCCTTTAAAATTTGAGAAACCGTGTAAGATTACGTGCATGTTTAAAGCTGGTTTTGCAGTCTGTGATAAAATGATCAAAATCAATATATTCCAAACAGCACGCTCTAGCTGTCTGTGTCTGCATCTATGTGTGTGTGTCTATCTCTCCGTCTCTCTATGTACACGAGAGCGCTTATTTCAAAGAATACGCGCGCGCGTACGCGTGCGTTCGTGCGTGCATGCGTGTGTGCGTGCGTGCGTGTGTGTGTACGCGCTCTTGCATGTGAATTAAAGCCTACTTTTGTGTGTGTGTGCAAGCACGCACACGAACGCGCTTTTGCATATTTGCATAATAAGTTGGATGTTACTTGCGTGTGAGTGTGCGTGTGTGTGTGCGTGCACGCGTCGTGCGTGTGTGTGTGCGTGCGTGCGTGCGCGCGTGCGTGTATGTGTGTTTGCACGCGCATGCACGCACGTGTACCTTAGGGAGACTGGAAGACACACATGACAAGAGGCTTTGTAGATCTTAGATGGGAAGGACAACAGTTTTGAAATAATGACACAAAAGATAGCGGCTCGGGAAGAGAGAGAGAGAGAGAGAGAGAGAGAGAGAGAGAGAGAGAGAGAGAGAGAGAGAGAGAGAGAGAGAGAGAACTCAGAACTCAGAAATTTAATGTATCTCGGCCTTAGGCCATAATACATGGTTGGCGCAGGAGAAATTGACAATGCCACAGAGTGGACAAAAACCTGAATAAAATACACAACACCAAGCTCAATTTCAGTGAAAGAAATAATGAAGACAATGCACAAATGCATAAAAATACAAATGTATCAAACATAATTCACTATCTTGATCTAAGTGTACCTTCCTTATGTCTGGAAAAAAAATCAATATACATATAGTTTCTCAAAATCATAACAGTACGAGAGAGAGAGAGTGAGAGAGAGAGAGAGTGAGATGAGAGAGAGAGTGAGAGAGAGAGAGAGAGAAAGAGAGTGAGAGAGAGAGAAAGAGAGACATGAGAGAGAGAAAGAGAGAGACAGAGACAAGACAGAGAGAGTGAAGAGAGAGTGAGAAGAGAGTAAGAGAGAGAGTAGAAGAGAGAGAGACGGAGAGAGAGAGAGAGAGAGAGAGAGAGAGAGAGAGAGAGAGAGGAGAGAGAGAGAGAGAGAGAGAGGGTGAGAGAGAGTGAGAGAAAGAGAGTGAGAGAGAGAGAGAGAGAGAGAGAGAGAGAGAGAGAGAGAGAGAGAGAGAGGGGGGGGCGAGGGGGTGGTGGTGAAGACAGGTACTTCCCAACAGAATGCAAGTTGCCGTATCATTACGCGCATCACTACACAGAAATCGATCATTCCCTCACTCGGCCTTCCACCCACCTACCCTACCCTACCCTTCCCAAAATGCCCACCATCTCTCTCTCTCTCTCTCTCTCTCTCTCTCTCCTCCTCCTCTCTCTTCCTCTCCCTCTCTCTCTCCTCTCCTCCCTCTCCCCCCTCCTCTCTCTCTTTCTCTCAAAATGGAGGGGATTAAAAAAAGAAAAACAAAAGCACGCCAGTGCTTATCTATTGACTTCGAAATGAAGACTTTCGCCTTGCCTTGTTCTCTACACTGTCTCTATGTCTGTCTTTCTGTCTGTCTATCTGTCTCTGCCTATCTTACTGTCTTTCTGTCCGTCTGTGTCTGTGTGTCTCTCTGTCTCTGTTTCCATGTGTGTTAGTATGTGTGTGTGTGTTGACTTCAATTTTACGTCTGTTCACTGTTAGTTAGTGTGTGTTAGTGTGTGGTGTGTGTGTTTTGTGTGCGCGCGTATGTTAGTTAGTGTGTGTGTGTTAGTGTGTGTGTGTGTGTATGTGTGTGTGTTTAGTGTGTGTGTGTTAGTGTGTGTGTGTTAGTGTGTGTGTTAGTGTGTGTGTGTGTGTGTTTCTATCTCTCTCTGTGTTTCTTCTCTTTCTGTCCGTCTGTCTCTGTATCTCTGTCTCTGTCTCTATCTGTCTCTCTCTTTGTCTGTCTCTCTGTCTGTCTGTCTCTCTGTCTCTCTCTGTCTCTGTCTCTCTATGTCTCTCTATGTCTCTCTCCCTGTCTCTCTCTGTCTTTGTTTGTGTGTCTGTCTATCTGCCCCTGCCTCTCTCTCTCTCTCCCTCTCCAAGTTCCCATTTCTCCTTCCAGCCTACTCTCTCTATCTCTCTCTCGCATCATTCTTTCTCCTTTCTCCACTCCTCTCTCTCCCTTTTTCTTCGTGGCCTTCCCCAATCGATTAGCAAGAAGAATTAATAAAGCAGCAGTAGCGGTACAGAGCGGGGAGAAGTCATCTGTTCTTGTTTTTTTTTCTAAGACAAGGAGAAGAAGAAAAAAAAGACACAGGAGCGTGCATACAGAGACAAAAGAGGATGCTGCAGAACAAGAAAAAGCCAGGAGGCAGAGAGAACGGAGAATAAAAATGGGATGAACATGAATAAATGAATGAATGAATGAATGAATGAATAAGTGAATGGATGGATGGATTGATGTATGGATGGATGGATGGATGAGTGAATGGATGGATGAATGGATGGATGGATGGATGGATGAATGAAAATGAATGAGTGAATGAATGAGTGAGTGAGTGAGTGAGTGAGTGAGTGAATGAATTCATGAATAAACGAGCGAACAAACGAACGAAAGAACGAACGAACGAATGAATGAATGAATAAATGAATGCATCCATGGACGAGTGAATGAATGAATGAATGAACGAACGAACGAACGAACGAATGAATGAATGAATGAATGAATGAATGCATGAATGAATGAATGCATAAATGTATGAGGATAATTGAATAAAAGTATGATACTTCTGAAAAAGGATGCATATTGTTTTAAACCAATGAATCAATTAACAAACCCCTGGTGGTAGAACCCACATTCAAATCTTGAAAATCAAAGTTTAATAATTCTCACTGATTAAAATTTCAACGCCACCCCCACTCATGCATTGTTCGAAAATTCTTCAAAAAACAAATCTCCTAAAAAGGCCTCATTATCGAAAAGTGTCAAAACCGTCACCGTTTAATATCTAAAAAACATTCTTATAATTAAACATTTTAAAATCTTTACATCTACGCATCGTGAAAATTTCCACCATTCCATGTTGAAAAATGTTCACATGTGGTATTTTCAAATCCAGCGTCAGTTATTCTTTATTGATCCTTGTTTAAGTTTATCAATTAGTAGAACATTACCAGTAGCAAAGAAACTCTTCGTCTTGGTATTTTTTCCATCAGAAAGAAAGGTTAGAAGCAGGATTCCAGAAAATCTGATTCTATTTCAATACTGAGGATTTTTTGGTCAATATTCTACTTTGCGCTTTTTCTTCTATTTTATTTAATTTAATTTAAGTGTGTTGTGTGTGTGGTGTGTGTGTGTGTGTTTGTGTGTTAGAAATAATCTTTTTTTCATCGAGTTACCTTCTCCATAGTTGTTCTTGTTTCCCTGTCAAATATTCTTCCAAGGCTTCTCCTCTTGTCTGTCTGTCTGATCTCTCTCTTTCTTCCTCTTCTCTCTGTCTTTCTCCGTCTCTCTGTCTGTCTCTCTGTGTCTCCTCTGTTTCTGTCTGTCTGCTTTCTCTGTCTGTCTGTCTATCTGTCTGTCTGTCTCTCTCTCTCTCCCTCTCTTTCTCCGTCTCTGTGTCTGTCTCTCTGTGTCTGTCTCTGTTTCTGTCTGTCTTTCTGTCTCTCTCCCTCTCTTTTGTTCTGTTCTGTCTTTTCTCTGTCTCTGTCTCTGTGTTTGTCTCTTTTCTGTCTCTGTTTTGTCTGTCTCTCTGTGTCCTGTCTCTCTCTGTCTCTGTTTGTCTCTGTTTCTGTCTTCTCTCTTTCTCTCTCTCTCTCTCTCTCTCTCTTCTCTCGCTCTCTTCTCTTCTCTCCTCTCTCCTCGTCTCTGTCTCTGTTTCTGTCTGTCTGTCTCTTCCCTCTCTTTCTCCGTTCTCTTCTGTCTCTCTGTGTCTGTCTGTGTCTCTGTCTGTGTCTCTGTGTCTCTGTCTGTCTGTCTGTCTGTCTCTCCCTCTCTTCCCAAAGTCCTTTTGTGCTCGGCATCCTCTGCCTTTCCCCGATTCTGAGGCCAGAGTGTGACAGAAGTGGAGGTGGAGGAAATGGAGTGGAAAGGACCCCGGCAGGACGCTCATTCATCTCCATCTGAAGGCTCGCATTTCTACCCGGTGAAAATTTATGACCGACTTTTTGAAACTTCAGGACTACTGCACTGAGCCCTGTCTGTGTGTCTGTCTGTCTGTGTGTCTGTATCTGTCTCTATCTCTGTTTCTGTCTGTCTTTCTGTTTGTCTCTCTCTCTCTCTCTCTATCTCATCTCTCCTTGCTCTTTTCTCCGACTCTCTGTCTGTCTCTCTGTGTCTGTCTCTGTCTCTGTTTCTGTCTGTCCGTTTCTGTGTGTCTGTCTGTGTCTCTCTTTATCAGGTAAGTAAGCACTGGATGATGAAGTGCATGTTGTGTTATGCTGTCCAGTATTAGAGGATGTTAGGCAGAATTGCATCCCCGTAAAATGTAGTAGACAGCCTAAGTTATTTATGAAACTCTGTTTACTACTCATGGCGTCAAGTCATCCTGAGATTGTGCGCTGCCTCGCTGTATGTTTGGGTAAAGCTTTCAGAATAAGAGATATATTGGAATCTTAAGTAATATTTTTTATAGCTGACAGTTTAGGTTATACAATAGTATTTTGTTGTTCTTGCTGTTGCACCCCCCCCCCCCCCTACCCCCCACCCCCACATACACACTAAAATACTAAAAGTTCGGCAGCACCTTTTATGATGGGCCAATGGCCTTTTTGTAAATATATCATTCGAGCTCTCTCTCTCTGTCTGTCTGTCTGTCTGTTCTGTCTGTCTGTCTCTGTCTCTGTCTCTGTCTCTCTCTCTCTCTCTCTCTCTCTCTCTCTCTCTCTCTCTCTCTCTCTCTCTCTCTCTCTTTCTCGTAATTTTCTTGTCTTTCCTGATGTGGACTCTAATGAGGGTGGAACTGAATGTAATATCCACATAGGCGCTTATCTGCCCACAGAATAATGGATGTTGTCCTGTTCTCCTCCTCCCTCTCCCTCCTAACCCCCACATCCGTCCCTATGCATTCTGCTGGAACTGCCTGAAAATTGATGGCTGGCTTTCCTGAAACTGCTTCCGAAAAGCAGTTATTGGAGACCGCATTTATATTTTGTAAATAACTAGAAGGTATTATCTAAACAAAAAAAGGTGCTTTATAAGGTTTGTTCAGTTTATTCTTAAGATTACGTTGTTGCTGTTATTGATTTCGTTTCATTTCGTTGCGTATTTATAATCATTGGTATTTGAGCTGTTGTAAAGTCATGATATGTGACGTGGTCCTAGGAAAGCTTCTTATGGCAAATTTGGAAAAATATAGAGATACAAGTATTACAGGGGAAAACAAGAAATACAATTCGTGTTTGCCAAGATTTGGAATTCCTATAATTTTCTTTCCAAATTCGATAATATAATACATTTGACAAGGCGCGAGTCAAACAGCTACATTATATTTAAAGCTTAGATGGAAAACCTACCAAATCACGAAAGGGTATGATTGTGAAAAGCATGCTATTTTCTCATCTGTTTTGGCATCTCTCTTCCCAATTCCAGCTATTTCTCTCTGTCTGTCTGTATCTCTGTCTGTCTGTCTGTCTCTATCTCACTTTCTTGCTCTCTGTTTCTGTGTCTCTGTCTCTGTATGTCTCTCTTGCTCTTGTTCTTTCTTCTAAACACACACACACTCACACACACACACACTCACACACCACACTCAACACACACACACACACACACACACACACACACACACTACAGTGGCTTCTAAAGTAGCACCCTCCTCCTCTGCCCCCTTTTTTTAACAAACAAAAGAAAGGATAATCCATAACCAACTCCACTCTAACCCCCCCCCACCCACCCACCACACACACCTTATGTCCTTCAGCCCTCCCCCCTCCCCATACTTCATTCTCCTCTTGACTCACCCACCATCCCCACTACCACCACCATTCATCCCAGACACCGGGCTGTTTACCCCCAAGGGAGGCAGGGAGGGAGGGACAGCAGTCAAGGAGCTAGCTGCACAGTGTGTTTGACTCATCCCGCAAAAACAGGATTAGGGAGAGACAGAGAGAGAGAGAGAGAGAGAGAGAGAGAGAGAGAGAGAGAGAGAGAGAGAGGAGAGAGAGAGAGAGAGGAGAGAGAGAGAGAGAGAGCGAGCGAGCGAGCAAGAGAGAGAGAGAGAGAGAGAGGAGAGGGAGAGGAGAGAGAGAGAGAGAGAGAGAGAGAGAGAGGAAGGAGAGAGAGAGAGAGCAAGAGAGAGAGGGAGAGAGAGAGAGCGAGAGAGAGGGAGAGAGAGAGATGAGAGAGAGAGAGCGAGAGAGAGAGAGAGAGAGTGAGAGAGCGAGAGAGAGAGAGAGAGTGAGAGAGAGAGGAGAGAGAGAGAGAGAGAGAGAGAGAGAAGGAGAGAGAGAGAGAGAGAGAGATGAGAGAGCGAGAGAGAGAGAGAGGAACTTGCAGACCAATTCTTTTCAGTTTCTGGCACTTCCAGGTCACTGAGGGGGGACCCAGTCTTCAGCACAAGGCAGAAGAAGAAGGAGAAAAGCCTGGAGGGATGGCTACACAGTTTGCAGTTGTTTGGCTACTGATGGGAAATTATTATCATGGTAATGTTATCTTCTGTACACCCCACCCCTTCTTCTTTTTTGTGTGTTGGTAACGTTTTGTGTTTCCTGTGCATGACTCATGATTGCATGTGCCCTGCACTAACACACACACAATGAGAAAGTTAGGGACATAGTGACGGACTGAAAAGACAGACGGAAAATAATTATGCATGTGTATATCGATGCACGTACAGGTACAGACTCACATACATGACAATGCAACATGCACACGCATACACACAACACCCCCACACACCACACCACATCACACCATACTACACAGAACACCCAGATCACTTATACTTTTTGTTAAAGGCCACACTCCAGCTTTTAAAATGTTGCCTATTTCTTTCGGTATTTCCTTTAAACTTAAACCCACATACAACTCTTTACCATCACATCCTCAACATAACATAAAAGTACTTTTTTGTTGTTGGAAAGACTAGCTCTTGATTTACAACTCATTGATTTTGCACAAATTCAGCAAGTTTGAATTTTGTGTGTGTGAGCAACTAGTGCATCCCCTCATTTCTTAGTCATCTGCAAGCCTCCTAACCACAGTATAATATGTAGTAAGGGTGACTGACTGGTGTAGTAGGAATACAAACAATCTTCAGATGATAATGCTTCCTTTGAACTTTCCACTTACTACCTAGCATTAGTCTAGTTCCTCACCACCACCCCCTCCCCCCAAATAACCACACTAAGTTTTTTTTTCATTACACCAAAAGTGTTTTAAAATAAGCAAACAACTTTTTTTCTGAGTACCGCTCCGGAACATCTAGAACATATTAAATTCACCCCAGAAGCAAAATCCAGGATGCAGCCCAAGGAAAGCAGCCACCAAAAGAGGAAACTACCCTCTCGAATTCCTCTATCCTCCTTTACCCACCCCCTCCCTCCTCCTCTTCACCCACTCACCCACCACCCCAACTACCACCCCCATTCATCCCCAGACAGCAGGGCTGTTTACCCCAAGGCAGGGAGGGAGGGAGGGAGGGACAGCAGTCAAGGAGCTAGCTGCACAGTGTGTTTGACTCATCCTGCAAAAACAGGATTAGGGAGAAGGTGAGACAGAGAGAGAGAGAGAGGGAGGGAGAGGGGGGGGGGAGAGAGAGAGAGGGAGAGAGAGAGAGAGGAGAGAGAGAGAGAGAGAGAGAGAGAGAGAGAGAGAGAGAGAGGAGAGAGAGAGAGAGAGAGAAATTATATATATATATATTTTATTCTTTTATATCGAGGATAATGGAATAAGCACTTATGTGCTTTTTTTTTTACATCCAGCCCCCGTGTGTATGCGGTTTTGTAAATTCTGTTATCTGTTCCCAACCGGCACACAATGGCCTACTCTTACGAAAAGCGGAACAGGATTTTAACGTGTGCGCGAGATGTTCTGCGTGCGTTCGCACACGGTACCACGATTTATAGTCTCATCCGAAGGAGTTTTGGGGGAGAGTGGAGTCTGCACTGATGTTAACTCCAGAGGAAAATATCCCCCTAGAACGGGAATGGAATCCGGGTCGTCAGATTGCGAGCGCAACTTTCTGACCACTAGGCTATCGCGTCCCTCCTAGAGTGAGTGATTGAGAGAGAGAGAGAGAGAGAGAGAGAGAGAGAGAGAGAGGGGGGGGGGGAGGAACTTGCAGACCAACTTCTGTCCGTTTCTGGCACTTCCAGGTCACTGAGGGGGGACCCAGTCTTCCACACAAAGCAGAAGAAGAAGGAGAAAAGCCTGGAAGGATGACTACACAGTTTGCAGTTGTTTGGCTGCTGATGGGAAACTACTGTGGTCTCTCAATTGGTATTGGAAGTTTCCACCTTCCTCCCTCTTTTATTCTTATACAGACAGACAGACAGATAGACAGACAAACAGACAGAAAGACAGACTCAAACACACACATGCACATGCGCGCACGCACGCACACACACATTTACATTGACAAACATACACATGCTTGCACAAATGCTTGCGCATACAAAAGAGAGAGAGAGAGAGAGAGAGAGAGAGAGAGAGAGAAGAGAGAGAGAGAAGAGAGAGAGAGAGAGAGAGAGAGAGAGAAGAGAGAGAGAGAGAGAGAGAGGAGTAAATACATAGAAAGAAAGCAAGAAAGAAAAATAGAAAGAAAAATAGAAAGAAAGAAAAATAGAAAGAAAGAAAGAAAAGAAAGAAAGAAATACAATATCTATAACAGACCTACACTTTGACAAAAGGTCGGTGGATTTTTCAAGTGAGGAAAAGATGTAACGCGTGCACTTGATACTGGACTATCATTGATGGCAACATCGGAAGAACTTGCAACGAAATGGACTAAAACCCAATGTTAACTACAGGCAAAAGAAATCTCCCTGACATAAACAGTCAGCAAAGATTTAAACCCACACCTTGAATTCACTGTCATAGCATCAGTCCCCTGCTTTAACCACTGAAGGTTTTCACGTCTTCCAAAGAAGCACAATGCCAGCCCTAATGCCAGATTTCTCTACTGAGATTGGAACAAACAAATCTTAGCACAACATACAACGAGCAGCTTTAGAAAAGCAAGACAAGAACATCACAGAAAATGAGGAAGACAGATAGAGGAAAAAAACCACCCATCCACCAATGACAAAAAAAGCAGCAACACTCCCCCCCCCCCTTCCTCCAACCCCCAACAAACCCACAATCAGCAACAACAACAAAACCCAACAAAAAACCAAAGAAAAGAAAACAACACCCCCCCCCAAAACGCTAACAAAAAAATTAAAACAAAAAATAACACCCTTCAACTACACAAACAGATTTATGCACAGACAAACAGACAATCAGACAAACGGACAGACAGACAGGCAGGCAGGCAGACAGACAGACCAAACACCACGTAGCCACGCAACGCAGTGGGGCACATCCTATCGTCGCCACAACTGCGTAAAAATCTGGGAATGAATGTCCCAAATGGTTTCTCCTGTTTCACGGTTGTATGAGAATGGACTTTTTAATGTCAATAAAATGTTGCTCTGCAATATTTCCTTACGCTGTCAGTCCACGTTTTTGTTTAACACCCCTCCCCCCCCCCACCCCCCCCCCCATCTCCCTTCTCGATTCTCTTCTATCCCCCTCCCTCCAGTTGCCTCCCACAAATTTTATAAGTAGATTATTCAAATGATTTCTACAGATTTGTTTACCAATTCACATGGAATCATAAAGTTACGTGGTGGTTGACGCTTGTTGTTGGCACATTTCTTGAATGGAAGCGGTTTGTGTGTTGCATAGTTGAACAGTTTGGTACGCAAAGCAGAAAACAGAAAACAGAATCGTGGAACAATTGTCTTTGAAATATTTTTAGGAAAGGTCTCATCATTATTTGTACATGTCGTGTCCGTATTCTGTTTTTATCAGAGCAATGGATGGGATCTTGTTGTTGTTGTTGTTGCTGTTGTCGTCGTCGTTGTTCTTCTTCTTGTTCTTCTTCTTGTTCTTCTTCTTGTTCTTCTTCTTCTTCTTGTTCTTCTTGTTCTTCTTGTTCTTTTCTTCTTCTTCTTCTTCTTTTCTTCTTCTTCTTCTTCTTCTCTTCTTCTTCTTCTTCTTCTTCTTCTTCTTCTTCTTCTTCTTCTTCATATATCATATATACCGTTAGACAGACATCTTCAAACGTGACTTCGATGAACAAAACTCGATAAACAATGACATACACTCGAAGACAAACAGAAATATTAAGATGAATGACCCAAGAAGGAGGAAGAGGGGGGGGAGGGGGGGGGGGAGGTAGGGACATCAACATCAAAATCAAAATAGTCAGAGACAGGAAACTATAAACATAACATATTTGAGGTCAGTGTCGACAATAAATGGGGAAGCCGAACTGTCATTATACAAGTGAAGCGATTCTCTGACAAATTGGTGTTAAACGCTTTATTTGATTTTCATTCGATTAAACACTATAAGCCGCGCGATACTTAATCTGTACCTAAGGCCACCATTCATCATCTTAAGTGAACCGATTAGGGACTAATTCATCACTTAACAACTGACACAGTCTTCGGGTCAAGGTCATAATGGCAGCTTCTCTCCAGCGCTTTGTCAACATCATTTCCGTGACAGAAGACAGACAGCGTGTTAGTCCCTCCCCCCCCCCCCCCCCCCCCATCCCTCTCCTTGTCCCCTCCTCAGATGCCTGATTCGTTTACACTCGTACGAGACTGAGAGTTGCAGTCATTGACGTATGTGTCTTTGTACAGATGTTGTTGTGTCCAGTTAATGCTTGCAAGTACTGCTCTCAATTAGTGTATGTATAATATTCATGTTTTCTGAATTAAAAAAAAATCTATTTAAACCAAGTATGTAATTATCTCCCAAAATTTTGATAAAAAAATAGTCCGTTTGTGTATTTTGAGTGTATTAATCATATGGTTAAGTATTGTAAGCTTGTGATTTTCCCAGAAATACAGTAGGAAGTTACTGAGCACTGAAATAAAAACTCAAAATCTCTTTGGAAACATGTGCAAGAGATAATTGTTTGAAATACTGGATGCATTACGTGAAACTGTTCGACACAATGAATGCATTTTTGATTAAAAAAAAAATTATCCATGTCTACTGAAATTACACCATGATGGACGTTTTCTGGACATGAAAATCAATAATAATAATAATAATAATAATAATAATAATAAAAATATAGATAATGAAAGAGAAAATATCATCGTGCAAAAATGCATATAAAATCATTGGCGGTTGTAGTGAAATAATATATGGAAATAGTTATACCGCCAGTCATGTGTCCACAGAATCACAGAAGGCAGGAATGTTTATACTTCTGCTCTGAACTTGTGGTGCACTTGACAACTTGTTAAAGTAAAATCGTTATCTTGCTTATTGCTAAGGAATGCAGTAATTCACTTTCAGTGTGTCTGTTGTCTCATTCTCTTTATTGTCAACCAACCAGCCAACCAACCAGCCAAACAACCAACCAACAAATCAACCATCCAACTAACCAACCAACAAATAAACCAACCATCCAACCAACCCAGCCAACTAGCCATCTAACCAGCCAACCATCCAGCCAACCATCCATCCAACTGACCAACCATCTAACCAACCAGCCATCTAACCAACCAACCAACCAACCATCCAACCAACCAACCAACAAACCATCAAACCAACCAACCACACACCCACCCATCCAACCAGCCAACCAACCAACCAACCAACCAACCAACCAGCCAACCAACCAACCAATGGGTTGATTGGTTTAATCAACCAACCATATAACCAACCAACCAACCAAGCGAACAACAAGCAAATGGAACACGGAGCTTGATTCTCGATGTTGATACCAGCAGCCTCTCTGCAAACACCTTGCCACAGGAGACTTGTCAAAGCTAGTGTGCCGGCCAGATTAGCCTGATTACATGCTCAATAACATGCAGTTGTTTGGGGGGGGGGGGGGGGGGGGTTCCCCTCCCAAATCTAACGATCTTTTCCTATTCTGAATCGCCCAAGGGAAACATTGCCATTTCCAAGCATTTCAGGAATAAGCAAGCGTTTTCTTTTTTTTCTGTTTTTCTCTTTAGTTCTTTCTAGGTTTCAGACAGCTACACAAATGCTTGTGCATGGATAAGTATACAAGTGGCACATGTGTGTGTGTGTGTGTGTGTGCACGAGTGCGCACACACGCACGCGCGCGTAGGCACACAAATAGACACTTAAACGCGCGCGCGCACACACACGAACACACACACACACATACACACGCACGCACGCACGTACACACACTCAAGTACACACACAGATTCACTCAGACACACTCACACACACGCTCACACACACACGTACACACAGACTCACTCACACACTCACACACAACACATACACGTAAACACACACACAAACACACACAAACACACACACTCACACACACGCGCGCACTTACACACACATACTCACACAAACACACACACTCACATTCACTTACACACAAAGCACATGCGCACACATACACACACAATCCATCTCCATTTTTCCTCCCCGTTTTTCTCACATAAGTCCCTTACATTTGTAGATCTGTGTGCTATCATTCACATCATTATCATTGATCGCAAAATATACAAATCGCCACAATTGCTTCACCACTATACCCAGGCGAGCTATCGGCTGAAAAAAAATCCTGCTTGACTTACCTTCCCCTTTGCAACACATAGTCCATCCATCCATCCATCCATCCATCCATCCATCCATCCATCCATCCATCCATCCATCCATCCATCCATCCATCCATCCATCCATCCATCCGTCTGTCCGTCCGTCCGTCCGTCCGTCCGTCCGCCCATCAACCATCTAATCAATAAATCAACCAATCAAATCAATTAACCAATCAATAATCAAATCATCCATCAGTAAATCAATCAATCAATCAAATCAATCAATCAATAATCAATAATCAATGAATCAATCAATTAATCAATTATTCAATTGGCACTGTACACTGTAAGATCTCTAATCACGTGTATGTGATTCATTCCTTTATCATTAAAATGTGTTATCCTTTACTGAATTTCTCTGTTTTGAGAGAACAACGTATTTGGAATTGGAATTGGAATCTCTCTCAAACACGCTCATTTTCTCCTTCTCAACCTGTCTCTAAACTTCTGTCTTCATCTCTTTCTGTCTTTCCGTCTCTTTCTGTGTGTCTGTCCCTGCCACTGTAGTCTTTCTGTCTGTCTATTTTTCTCCCTCTCTCTCTTTCTCTCATTTATCCCCCTCTTTCTCTCCATCCCTCCCCCCCCCTCTCTCTCTCTCCTCCCTCCTCCCTCTCCGCTCTGTGTTTCTCCCCTTTGCCCCCCCCCCCCACACACACACACCACACACACACACACACACACACACACACACACACACACACACACACACACACACACACACACACACACACACACACACCCTGCTTCTCCTTCCCCTCCTTCCCTTCCTTACCGTCTTTCTGTCAGAACTAATATTCTGAATCTTTTCCCAAACGTGCATGCATAATCCGCAGAGATAGACAGACAGACAGACAGAAAAACAGACAGGCAGATATGCAGACAGGCAGACCGACCAACACACGGTTCTAGCATCTGTGTCTATATCATAAAGCGCACAGCAGTAGCAGTAGCAGTAGCAGCAGCAGTAGCAGTAGCAGTAGTAGTAGCAATAGCAGCAGCAGCAGTAATAGCAGTAGCAGCAGTAGCAGTAACAATAGCAATAGCAGCAGCAGCAGCAGCAGCAGTAATAACAGTAGCAGTAGCAGTAGCAGTAGCAGCAGCAGCAGTAGCAGTAGCAGTAGCAATAGCAGAAGCAGCAGCAGTAATAACAGTAGCAGCAGCAGTAGCAGCAGCAATAGCAGCAACAGCAGTAGCAGCAGTAGCAGTAGCAGTAGCAATAGCAGAAGCAGCAGCAGTAATAACAGTAGCAGCAGCAGTAGCAGTAGCAGTAGCAATAGCAGAAGCATCAGCAGTAATAACAGTAGCAGCAGCAGCAGTAGCAGTAGCAATATCAGAAGCAGCAGCAGTAATAACAGTAGCAATAGCAGCAGCAGTAATAACAGTAGCAGCAGCAGTAGCAGCAGTAGTAGCAGCAGCAACAGCACTAGCAGCAGCAGTAGCAGCAGCACTAGAAGCAGTAGTAGTAGCAGCAGCAACAACAGCAGCAGCAACAGAAGCAGAACTGCAGCTATTTGTTTGTGTCATAAAGCAGACAGCAGCAGCAGCACAAGCAACAGCAACAACAGAAGCAGCAGCGGCAGCAGAAATTCTACAAGTCTGGTGTGGCGGCACACTCTCCACCTTCCTCTTTCCAGCAAGTTGGTGACGGATGATGCAGACAGCTATAAGGGTGGAGGTGGGGAAGAGTGAAAGGGGGTAGGGTGGGGGGATGGGAGGGGGGTGGGTGGGTTGGGAGGATGTAATAAAGATAAGGCAAGCAAGGGGGGAAAGGAATCTTATAAATAAAATGAAAAAGGAACAACCCAAAGATCGAAACATGAAACAATCTTCTGAAACACGACACACACATCTCCTAGGAGATCTTCTCGAAAGGATAGACAAACAGAAAGATAGATTGATGGAGATGATCGGATTTGGATAGAGGGTGGGGATGGGGAGTGGGGTGGGGTGAGGTGAGGGTAGGGTGCGTGTATAAAGGGGGGAGGGGGGTGAAGGGAAGGACAGGGAAGGAGGAGAGAGAGGGGAGAGA
>CM054136.1:20080706-20085706 GCA_028751875.1 Rapana venosa | reverse complement strand
AACATACACAACACACACATAAGACCACGCACACACACACATGCACGCACACGCAGACGTCACCACTTCCACCGCAGTGTCAAAAGCATTGAGCGCAGCAAAAGCATAAACTTACCCACCGTAACCGCCCAAAAAACCAAACAACAACAACAACAAACAAACAAAACAAATCACAAACACACCCAAACAAATAACAACAACAACAAAAAACAACAAAAACAAAAACAACAACAAAAAACAAAAATAAAAACAACAGAACCAAACCTAAACAAAAATTAAACAAAAACAAAGAGAAAAGAACACACCAGAACTTTATAAAAATAAAAGCAAAACTACAAACTAAAAACAACCAAACATATAAAAACACACGTGCACCTCTGTCAACAGAACCTAGTTTGTGGGGAAATAAAAAACATTGAGAAAAAAAAAGAAACCAGCTAACAAATAGTTAAGCAACAAACAAAAACCCAAACGTGCCCCCTCCACACCCCAACCAAAGAACAAAAACGTCAAGAAAAACCACACACAATCACACACATACACACGCACGCACGCGCATCCCCCCCCCACCCCTGCACACACACACGCACACACACACACACACTCACCCCCACGCACTCACATACACACATACACAGACACACTCACATACACCACCCTACACACACGCGCGCGCGCGCACACACACACACACACACACACGCACACACACTCACCCCCACGCACTCACACACACATACACAGACACACACACATACACTACCCCCTACACACACACGCACCCCCCTCCTCCCCCCCACCCCCCCCACACACACACACACAAAATAACCACACAAAAAAGAAGGAAAAAAAAAAGCATACACCTCTCTCCGTTTTTTCCCCCTTATAATACATATTGTCCAGACTGCTCGCTGTTCCTTCGCTTTCTAAATCGATACCTGGATACCAGAATGGAACTGCCAGAGGCAGAAAAGAAGCACAGATGCATTCTGAGATTAGATAGGAGGGAGGGGGGTGTGGGGGTGGGGTGGGAGTTGGGGAATGAGACGGCTAGGTAAGGCCACAGAAAGAAAGAACGAAAGAAAGAAAGGAAGGAACGAAAAAAGGGAAAGAAGGAAGGAGGAAGGAAGAAAGAAAGGAAGGAAGAAAGGAAGGAAGGAAGAAGAGAGAAAGGAAGGAAGGAGGAAAGGAAAGAAAGAAGAAAGAAAGGAAGAAAGGAAGGAAGAAAGAAAAAAAGAGAATTCTTTTATTTCGAGGATAATGGAATAAGCACTCCTGTGCTTTTTGATTCATCCAGTTCCCGAGTGGTTGCAGGTTTTTTTCTCTCCAGTTTTGTCATCCGTTCCCACAGGCAAACAATGGCCTACTCTTCCGAAAAGTGGAACGGGTTTAACGTGTGCACAAGATGTTCTGCGTGCGTTCGCACACGGGACCTCGGTTTATAGTCTCATTCGAAGGACGAAAGAGAGATGAGAGAGAGAGAGAGACGGGGGGGGGGGGGAGAGAAAAGGGGTGGCGGAGACAAACAGAGAGACGAGAGACAAACAAGGCAGACAAACAGACAGAGCAGAACAGACAGAGAGAGGACAGAGAGACAGAGGAGAAGAGAAGATAACCTGAGATAATGAATAAACACTCATGTGCTTTTTTTTAAACAACATTCGTCGCCCTTATCAGGGACAGTATTATGATAGAACCAAAAAAAATTCAGAGAGAGAGAGAAGAGAGAGAGACACAAAGACACACACACTCTCACACACACAAACGCGGCGCAGCGCACACACACAACACACACACACAACACACACACACACACACACACACACACACACACACACAACACACACACACACACGAAGAGCCAACAAACACGCAAGCACAAACGTAAATGATAAAAAAATCGATAAACTTGTCAACAAACACGCTAAAGGACACGGAAAAGAAAACAAACAAACAAACACACACACACACACACTCTTCCTCTCTCACACACACACGCGCACACACACCCGCGCGCGCGCGCATGCGCACACGCACGCACGCACACACACACTCTATCTCTCTGTCAGACACACACACACGCACAAACACTAACACACATACACACATCTCTCTCTCTCACACACACCCAAACAAACACACACACATAAACACACACACATACAAACAAACACACACACTCGAGCGATAATAAACAACGTCCCAAATATGCAAACTGCCAAACAAACAAACAGGCAGTGTAGTGTAGCTATTAGGGACAAATTGCAGGCCCATTATGCACACCCATTGACACAGATTCCTGTTGGAATTAGCAGAGACAAACAAACAGTAAATAAATCAACAAATAAATATGAAATATTCATAACACACTACACTCTCTTTACAACAAACATTATCTTGCAGAATGAGACGAGACGAAGGAAGGACAGGAGAGAGAGAGAGAGAGAGAGAGAGAGGAGAGAGAGAGAGAGAGAGAGAGAGAAGAGAGAGAGAGAGGAGAGAGAGAGAGAGAGAGAGAGAGAGAGAGAGAGAGAGAGAGGGTGGGAGGTTAGCTGGTGTGCAAAGTGTGAGACAGACAAACAAATTGTGCATAGGCTTATGATGCGCGTGTAAACGCGCTTGCATAAGCAGGAACGCCCGTAACCATGCGAGCGTTGAAACATTGACACAAACTCACAGAAACAAACATAGGGGACACAAGACATAGACACACAATCATACAGACACACAGACATACACACAAGGACACACACGGACACACACTCACACACTTTCAAATACACACACCAGAGAGAGAGAGAGAGAGAGAGAGAGAGAGAGAGAGAGAGAGAGAGAGAGAGAGAGAGGAGAGAGAGAGAGAGAGAGAGAGAGAGAGAGAGAGAGAGAGAGAGAAAACACAAACACACAGCACAACAACAACACGAGCACAACACACACACACACAACAACACAGACAGACAGACAGGCAGAGACAAACAGACAGAGCCAGACAGAGACAGAGACAGACAGACGCAAAGAGATAGAGAGGTACAGACAGAGAGAGAGAGAGAGATAGATAGACGAGAAAAAGAGAAGAGACGAGAGAGAGAGAAGAGAGAGAAAGACAGAAAGAGCTAGATAGACACAAACAGAAAAAGAGGAGCAAACATGAGTAAGACAACGAGAAGTGACAGAAGGGCAGACAGACAGACAGACAGACAAGTAGGCAAACAAACATGATAGAGAATAGACACAGAGAGAAATCGATCTCATAAGCTTTTTTTCTCCTCCCCTCTCGCCCTTATGTCCAAAACGTTAGGATAAGCAGCAATAGCAGCATAAATAGCAGCACTAGCAGCAGCAGCAGCAGCAGCAGCAGGCAGCAGCAGCAGCAGCAGCAACAACTTGCTTTGACACAGGGGAACGATGCAACCCATACTGACCTAGACGGATCCCTGTCCAAATAGAAAATGGCTTTGTATGGCAAACATTTCAGGCGTAAAGGATTAGCTTGTAATGTTCAACCTTAAGAAATAACACCATCGTCAACATATACACAAAACAACAACAATAAACAAAGCCAAAAAAAAGCAAGCAAACAAACAAGCTTACCAAACACAACAAAACAAGCAGACAGATAAAAAGAAAAAAAGCCAAAAAGCCAACCTAAAAGCGAAGAGAGAGATAGAGAGAGAGAAAAAGAGAGAGAAAGAGAGAGAAAGAGAGAGAGAGAGAGAGAGAGAGAGAGAGAGAGAGAGAGAGAGAGAAGAGAGGAGAGAGAGAGAGAGAGAGAGAGATGAGAGGAGAGAGAGAGAGAGGAGGAGAGAGGAGAGAGAGAGAGAGGGAGAGAGAGAGAGAGAGAGAGAGAGAGAGAGAAGAAGAAGAAACAAAAGCATACTATACTCGAAGGGTCAAATTATGCTGGAGATAAAATCCCAAGGGACGCTATCGTAAATCTGGAGCATTGACCTGTCTGTCTCTGATTGTCTGTCTCTTTATATCTGCATCTTGTATGTTTGTCTGTCTGTTTGTTCGTCTCTTTCTGTCTGTTTCTCTTTTATCTCTACACACAGACACATTTTAGAAAACAAGAACATTCATCTTTTTCTATCTGTTTGAAATCACTTCTGATAATAAGATGTCAGTCAAACAGACGAACTCTCTGTCTTTTTGCCTGTCCGTACGTCTGCCTACCTGTCTGTTTGTCTGTTTGTGTGTCTGTCAGCCTCTCTCTCTCTCTCTCTCTCTCTCTCTCTCTCTCTCTCTCTCTCTCTCTCTCTCTCTCTCTCTTCTCTCTTTCTCTCTCTCACACATACACACACACACACAAACATACACACCCAATCAGAGTTATATAAATGTACTGGCAAGTTATTCCAACTTGGAATCTGGCTTTAAACAATCAATAAATCAACCTAGCAAACAAACACACTAACAAACAAACAATGAAACAAACAATCAATCAAACAAACACTTCAAACACAAGCAAACCGTACGTCAACAAAGGTGTGATTCTCTCAACACCTTCTGTACCACCATTAAATGAAACAGTTATTTGACTTTACTTCCCCCTGAACTTCTGGGAGAGTCCTTGAAGCCCTGCACTGACTTCTTTTCAATGTCCCTTGAGCAAGTTGAACATGGCAAAGCCCCTTTCTCCCCAGGTCGCATGGATGCATGCTAGGTATGTTCCTGTCATTCCTACCGCCGGCTATGTCTGGTCTAAAGCTGGTAAAAGGTAATGACGCCCCCATAACCTATGCGGTCGTTGGGGAGCGAAATAATTATCAGAGGCCTCAGCTTCTTCAGGGGCCAGTATATTGTGGGCGGCGCCCATCTCCTCTCCCTCGCTGCTTTACTTTGTCTGACTCTAAAGAGGGAAATGCCCATTTACAGCTGGGTGAACTTCATGGGGACTGTACTGAAGCCAAGGCGCGTAAAACGGTCATCCATCCAACTTGGTAACCACACTCGATGCTGTTTAACCTGAGCTTTTTTTTTTTTTTAAAGCGAGTGCTGTG
>CM054136.1:20068206-20078206 GCA_028751875.1 Rapana venosa | reverse complement strand
AGAGACAGAGACAGAGACACATACAGAAACAGAGAGACAGCCCGGAAAATCGGGCAACTGGCTCGCTAAACAAATGTACCTGGCATCTCCAGATGAAGGAGAGAGGAAAATCGATTCAGAAGCTTCAGATTTCGGAATTGGGAATTTCAGTGCATCCATCAATGCTGAAACCTGGTTAGAATGATCAATACTCTCTGGCCTGCAGGCCTTCCATTACCCTGCTGCAAACCAGAATATCCATTACATGTTGACCCAAACAAACACAGAAACAAACAAATAAAAACACATAAACACGCCCAAACCAGCAAGCAGGCAAAGGGACACACAGGAAAAAACAACATGCATTAACATCTTATAAAATCTCTGAATCGGAAACTCGACAGCCATTCATTGCATAGATAACATTCTCTTGCGTTATTTTCTTTGTTGTTTGTTACTGCTATTGTTATCTTGGCATCGCTGTTGTTGTTTCCGTCTGCTGGTCCGTCCGTCCGTCCGTCCGTCCGTCTGTCTGTCTGTCTGTCTATCTATCTATCTATCTATTTATCTATCTATCTATCTATCTATCTATCTATCTATCTATCTATCTATCTATCTATCCGACTATCCGTCTATCATTCTATCTATCTATCTATCTATCTATCTATCTATCTATCTATCTATCTATCTATCTATCTATCTATCTATCTATCTATCTATCTATCTATCTATAGGGGGACGGGATAGCCTGGCTGGTTATAGCGTTGCGCATTACGCATTGCGTTCGTAATCTGCTGACCCGGGTTCGAATCCCGTTCAAGGGGATAATTGTTTTCCCGTAGAGCTAACATCAGTGCAGACTCCACTCCTCCCAAAAGTTGTTCGGATAGGACTATAAACCGAGGTCCCGTGTGTGAATGTACACAGAACATCTTGCAGCGACGTTAAAACCTGTTCCGCTTTTCGGGAGAGTGGGTGGGTCATTTTGTGCCGGTGGGAACGGATGACAGAATTTACAAAACTGCATAAACACAGGGACTGGATGTATCCTCGAATTAAAATTAATGATTTAAAAAAATCTATCTATCTATCTATCTATCTATCTATCTATCTATCTATCTATCTATCTATCTATCTATCTATCTATCTATCTATCTATCTATCTATCTATCTATCTATCTATCTATCTATCTATTATCGGAATACCCATTCTATTTTGAAAACAAACCAGCCAACAAAAAATACACCTGAATAAACATGTCAAACCAACAAACAGACAAATTGACACACAGACAAAACTACAAAATAAATAAACAGCCTGTCAGATCTCTGAATCGGACACTCCACAGCTATTCATGGCCTAGATAATGCGCTATTACCTTATCTTTTAGTTTTCGTTTTCTTTGTTAATGTTGTTGCAACATTTACTCCTGTTGATTAGTTTTCTTAATGTTGTTGTTGTTGTAGTTCTTTTTCTTCTCCTCCTCCTCCTTTACTTCTTCTCTTGCTCCTCCTCCTCCTTCTTCTTCTTCTCTTGCTCCTCCTCCTCCTCCTCATTCTTCTTCTTCTTCTTCTTCTTCTTCTTCTTTCTTCTTCTTCTTCTTCTTCTTCTTCTCTTCTTCTTCTTCTTCTTCTTCTTTTCCTTCATCCTTCTTCCTTTTCTTCTTCTTCTTCTTCTTCTTCTTCTTCTTCTTCTTCTTCTTCTTCTTCTTCTTCTTCTTCTTCTTCTTCTTCTTCTTCTTCTTCTTCTTCTTCTTCGCAATTCTTCTTATTCGCAATTCTTCTTCTTCTTCTTCTTCGCAATTCTTCTTGTTCTTGCTCTTGTTGTTGTTGTTGTTCTTCTTCTTGTTCTTCTTGTTCTTGTTCTTCTTCTTGATCTTCTTGTTCTTCTTGTTCTTCTTGTTCTTGTTCTTGTTCTTGTTCTTCTTCTTCTTCTTCTTCTTCTTCATTCTTCTTCTTCATTCTTCTTCGCAATTCTTCTTTGCAATTCTTCTTCTTCACCTTCTCCTTCATCTTCTCCTATTCTATTTTTTGGTTTTCTTTTTCAGTGTAGCTGTTTATTGCCACTAGACTCTCTCTCTCTCTCTCTCTCTCTCTCTCTCTCTCTCTCTCTCTCTCTCTCTCTCTCTCTCTCTCTCTGTGTCTCTGCCTCTATCTCTGTACGTCTCTTCGTTTCTCTGTACGTCTGTCTCTGTCTCTTTCAGTTTGTCTGTCTCTGTGTCTGAGTGTCTGTATGCCTGCATGCTTATAATACATATTTATTTATATTGTGACATTTCATGGGCTAGAAAATTGCCCTCGGGTTAGAGAAACACTGAGAGTCAGACTGCAACCAACCGTCGCTGCAACTCATCAGGAAATTGCTTTCACAAGGGTATGGTAGTTGTTGTGTTCCTTGTTTATGACAACTACCATTGTGGCATGTGCGCGGAATGAGAGAGAGAGAGAGATAGAGGGGGAGAGGGAGAGAGAGACAGAGAGACAGAGGGAGACAGACACAGAGAGAGAAACAGAGAGTGATATAGACAGACAGACAGACAGAGGGAGAGAGAGAGAGGGGAGAGATAGAGAAAATCAGAGAGAGAGAGAGAGAGAGAGAGAGAGAGAGAGAGAGAGAGAGAGAGAGAGACAGAGGGAGACAGAGGGAGACAGACAGAGAGACAGAAACAGAGAGATACAGAGAGGCACAGGGAGACAGACAGACAGACAAACACAGACAGACAGACAGAGGGAGACAGAGGGGAGTGAGAGAGAAACAGAGAGAGAGAGAGACAGAGAGACAGACAGACAGAGCGAAAGAAAGAGAGACAGAGAGATAGAGACAGAGCCAGAGAGACAGACAAAGAGACACGCACATTCAGGCACACAGACAAAGAATATGCCAATGACCTCATGAATTTTATTTGCCATGAAGCTTACACAAGCCATACACTACAAACGCCCCGCCCCGTACTTACAAATAATGACTGTGACGCGATGTGTCTCTATCATTGACATGGATACCACAGCAGTGGCGAATGCCTTTGGAAAAACATAAAAAAACAAACAAACAAACAAACGTGACAAACGTTGCACAACAGCATTGTAAAAAAGAGCGAGCTGTCCACTGAAACAGCTGCGCGACAGCTTTTCTGTGGTTACAAGTCAGCCAAGGTGGAAACAGCCTGGGTCGTGGTGACCTTGGAAAGTGTGGCAAAGCATGACTGTGTTTCTGTCTCTTCTGCCTATTTCGTGTTAGACAGGTCTGCTTTCCCTTGAGAGAAGAGAGAGAGAGAGAGAGAGATAAGATTTGAGTGGTGATGAGTGAGGGGAGTAGAGAGAGAATGGAGGGATGGATTGGAGGGAGAGGGAGAGAGCGAGGTAGAGAGAGACAGAGATAAAGACAGAGTCTGAGACTTGAGACACAGAGAGAGAGAGAGAGACATGCAGACAGCCAGCAGAGATGAGAGAGAGAAGAGAGGAGAGGGAGAGGGAGAGAGAGACAGAGAGAGAGACAGAGGAGAGACAGAGAGAGAGAAACAGAGAGACAAAGGGACAGAGAGAGAGAGAGAGAGAGACAGATAGACAGAGAAACAAAGAGAAAGGGACAGGAAGACAAGAACAGAGAGAGAGGGAGACAGAAGACAGAGAGAACAGAAGACATAGGAAAACAGAGAGACAGAGACAGAGAGAGACAGAGAGAAGACAAAACCGAGATAGAAGACTGAGACAGAGGAGAGAGAGATAGACATACAGCCAGAGTGAGAGACAGAGAGAGAGTGAAGACAGAGGAAAGAGAAAGAAAGAGATAAAGAAAGAGACAGACGGACAGACAGAGACAGAGACAGACGCACATATACAGACACACAGACAGAGAATATGCCAATGACCTCATGAATTTTATTTGCCATGAAGCTTACACAAGCCATACACTACAAACGCCTGGTATTTACAAATAATGACTGTGACGCGATGTGTCTCTATCATTGACATGGATACCACAGCAGTGGCGAATGCCTTTGGAAAAACATAAAAAAGCAAACAAACAAACAAACGTGACAAACGTTGCACAACAGCATTTAAAAAAGAGGCTAGCTGTCCACTGAAACGTGCGCGACAGCTTTTTTGGTTCAGTCAGCCAAGGTGGAACCCTGGGCGTGGTGACTTGAAAGTGTGGCAACTTGACATGTTTTGTCTTTCTGCATTTCGTGTTATGACGTGTCTTCCTTATGAGAGAGAGTGGGTGGGAGGGGGAGGGGAGGGGGGAGAGGAGGGGGGGAGAGGAGAGAGAGGGAGGGGAGGAGGAGAGGGGAGGGAGAGGGGGAGGGGAGAGAGGAGAGATAGAAGAAGAGGGAGAGAGCAGAGAGAGAGAGAGAAGCAGACAGCAGAAAGAGGAGAAGAGAGAGAAGAGAGAGAGAGAGACAGAGAGAGACAGAGTGAGAAGAGAGGAGAAACAGAGAGAAGGACAATCGGAGAGAAACAGATGCCGTTTCAGGAGCAAAGTAGAACAGAAAGGAGACAAAGATTGACAAAGAGCAAACCGGGGACAGGATTAAAAACTAGAACAAACGGAAATTAAAAAGATAATATATAAAAGAGAGAAAAAAAGCAAGAGAACAAGAAGAGAGACAGAAAGAAAGAAGAAAGAAAAGACAGAGACAGACAGACAAGACAGGGGACAAAAAGAAAGGAGGAGAATGCAAGATGAGGAGGAATTTTATTTGCCATGAGCAAAAGCATCATAAACTTTTTTTATACCAAACTTACGTATGGCTGCTTTCTATTCAAAATAATGGGCGGCAGTGGCGATGCCTGTTTGGAGAGAAAAAGAAAGTGCGAACAAATGACTTGCACAACGCAGGTGAAGAATACGAGCGTCCCTGAGGAACTCACCTTTTCTCTCCAAAAATCGTTCGGACAAGACTATAAACCGAGGCCCTATGTACAAACGCATGAAGAACATTAATTTTGCACTCACGTTAAAAACCTGTTCTGCTTTTATCAAAAAGAGTAGGCCATTTCGAGCCGGTAAGTAGGAATGACAAAATTAAAAAAAAGAAAAAACAGAACAACGCAGGCACGTACACAAGTTTGTTTGCTGCTGTCTTGATGGTGGGTAAGCAACGGTCACATAGGTAGAATCTTAATATTGGTAAACCTGAGTTCTAGCCAAGGGACGACCCCCCCCCCCCCCCCAAGAAAAAAAACAACAAAAACCAAAAACCAACAAAAACAAAGCGAAACAAACTACAAAAAAGCCCCCCCTCCCTCCTAAAAAAAACACACCAAAAAAACAAACAAACAAAAACACCCACACAAAACAACACCCTACACTTTTGACTAGGAATGTGGGGAAGATATGGGTGAGGGAAGGGAGGGGGGGGGGCGGGGGGGGGGGCAGAAGACACTACAACCCCCTGGTTACCTGTCACCACTGTCTCCATCGCCACTGTCTACGGTAGCAGCACCACGCAATGCCGCCACCACGGTCCGCCATCTTTCTCTGTCTGTCTCTGCTGAGTTCTACCATCTCCTGTAGCCCCTCCTCCCAGACAGACCACTGATCTCAGTGATGCTGGCAATGTAGGATGTTGGTGGTGGTCTGCCTCTTTTTCCTTTTCTGCTCTCAAACCTTGCCTTGGAGAAGTGTCGCCATGAGAGTGGTAAATAGCGGGCCAACACTGCTTTGTCATTGTAGACTCTTAAGTTCTACTCATACCTCCACCTGGTGATACGTGGGTAACGCTAGCAGGAGAGGGCTATTCTCAGAAGGCAAATGCAAACTCCCGATATAGATTCTTGGGCAATAAAAAAAAAACACTTCACAAAATGGTACAATACAAAACCTTTAAGAAAACGAACCCCCCCCCCCCCTCACACACACACACCTAAAAAAAGAAACCCCAAAAGGTATTCCATTCTTTGCCAACCTTGTATTTTTCCAACTGAAATCAATATCGTGGATAACTTCAACGGCTTATGAAATGCAGAAAACTTTTCTGCTACAGATTTTTTTTAAAAATCCTGGAGGAAAATGTGTTATGATTGAAGAGGTAAGAGCATGTGTCACAGGTGATAGCTTAATGCATTGTGCCTGTATGTGTGTCTGTGTGCGTGTCTGTCTGTCTGTCTCTGTCTCTCTCGCTCTCTCTCTCTCTCTCTCTCTTTCTCTTAGTGTCAGTCAGTGTCAGTATCTCTCTCTCTCTCTCACACACACATACACACACATATACACACACGCATACATTCCGACACAGACTAATTGCAGGCATGACACAGACCGATACAGACATAGACAGACACAGACCAAAAAATCGACTGTTAGACAAAGGTAAGTCGAAACACAAACGAAGAAAATAAGGAGTTATTTCGTTTGTGTTAACATTGCACAATCTGGCACCTTTCTTAAATCCCAGCTTTTAGTTCTTCTTCCAATATCATCTCCCTTAGAAGGCCTTTAAAACGTATTTTAATCCGAACTTCATCAACTCTTTTTGCCAACAATTTCTCTCCTCCTCCCTATTATCAAATCCATATATATCATAGTATTTTCATTCTTTCCTTTTTAACATTTTTGTTTTCAAATTTCCAGGATAATGGAATAAACATGTGCTCTTTTACAACCGATCCACGTTTGATATGATATTGTGTAAATTTCGTGATCCGTTTCCACAGGCACAAATGGCTTGCTCTTCCAAAAATGCGGAACAGGTTTTAACGTGTGTGCATGATGCTCTGCGTGCGTTCACACGCGGGACTTCGTTTTATAGTTTCATCCGAAGGACATTGTCTGTATGTGTATACATGTGTGTGTATGTGTGTGTGCGTGTGTGTGTGTGTGCGTGCGCGCGCGAGTGCATGTGTACGTGCCGGCGTGCATGTGTGTATGTGAGTGCACGCGTACGCGCATGTAAATCTGTGTCTGTGTCAGTGTCTGTCTGCCATGCTTCTTTATTAGCATAAACAGGTGTCTGTATGCACATGCAAGCAACGAGGCACAGCACAGAGCCACTTATCAACAGGGCTCGTCTGTCATCGGGCTCTACCCGCTGATCCCTCTCCCAGAGAGCAGAAAGATGAAAAGATGTGTACAGAAGACCATGGGGTTGCTTGGCTTTCCTCTGCTTCCCTTCTGGGTGAAAGCATCAGGGGGGTCAATGTTTGATAAGTCATCCGAGACTGGTCAGAGGTTTTATCCTTTTTTTCCCCCTTTTTTCGCTGAGATTCTTCCACTATGGAAGGGTGAGAAGCCAACTACTAGGCCTGAGCGTACTGGAGAGAAATGGTTAGAGAAAAAAAGTGTGTGTGTGTGTGTGTGTGGGGGGGGGGGGGGGGGGGTGAGGGGGGTGCGTGCGTGTGTGAATGTGCGTGTGCGTGTGTGCGCGCGCGTGTGTGTATGTGTGTGTGTTGTGTGAGTTGTGTGAGAGAGAAATTATGTGCATGTGTGTGAGGGGGGGGGGGGGGGGGGGGTGTGGCTTGCTTGCTTGATTCAGATTCGAGTTACTCTGGGTTTTTGTTAAGGATATCAACACGCTTCAAACTCTTCAGTATTTCAGAGAAATGATAAAGCTGTAGATCTTAAGTGAAACTTTCTATATATTACAAACATGGGTATAAGCTTGAATTTTCAAAGCAGTGACAGCGATGATACGACAGCTATGACCATCGTCTTCTTCTTCTTTCTCTTCTTCTTCATCCTCCTCCTCCTCCTCCTCCTCCTCCTCGTCCTCCTCCTCCTCCTCGTCCTCCTCCTCCTCCTCCTCCTCCTCATCATCATCATCATCACTGTTTTCAACGTCCTCCTCCTTATCCTCCTCCGCAACATCGTCATTGTCATAGTCCCTTGACCTGAATGTTCGTTGGGGGAACACAAGGGGCGCTGTGGTCTATAGACACAAGCAAGCACAGTTACTAAAGCGGACTTAAGTGTATCGCATTATCCACAAGCACCCCCCCCACACACACTTATGCCCGCATGGAACCACAGTGCTTATGTCAATATTTTCCTGCCCGCCATGCCATCATCGTCAGAAATCAGTGCACGAAATCACATAGAAGTATTAACCTCACTTGGTCACGCAGTACTCTATCTCACTGCTCGGCCGACGGATGGCTACTACATAGGGATGCTCTCCAGGGAATTGGCACTATGGGCTCTATCATCAGTTAAAAGCTGGTCCCAAAGGAATTGGTACCATGGACACTATCATCTTTTGATCCGTCCCTTTCTCCTGTCACGTGTGCATTCATCGATTAGTTCTTCATTGCTCAGTGAGCTACAGTCAGCATCTGAATAACCTGTTTCTTCCACTTGAGAGTTTTTCCTAGCTTTTTATGTATTCAAACTTTTAAAGCAGTATGATTTTAAAAAAAGAAAATATAAGGATTTTTTTGTTATAAAACATCAATCTTGTTAGTGTGCTACTTAGCAAAATTACTAGTTGTTGTTGACTTCAATTTTACGTCTGTTCACTTTTAGTGATATTAGACGCTCCCCCCAAAAAACAACAACAACAAAACCCGGGAGATGTGGATGTGTTGTTTAAAAAAAAAATTTCGAAAAGAAACTTGGCAATGCAACAGGAATTAAAAAACAACAAAAATTGCTAGTTCTTCCTGTGTGACGTCCATTACAAATTCATTTTAAAAATCAGCTCAAATGGGAGGAGAAGAATTGGATAAAATCGCCTTTTACAGCCTTATTCTTTAGAGTAGAGTGTTTATAAAAGGAACGGTCGGCTAGAAAATATTATTTCTTGAGGTGCAGTGTGCATACAATCATAATAAGAACATAAGTGTATCAATTAATTCTATTTACACTACAGTATCGTAGTGAACATACTTTTGCAGATGTCTTAAAACCCACAACCACCCACCCACACCCACACACCACCACACACACCACACACACATACACGCACGCACGCACGCACGCAAGCACGCCTGCACGCACACGCATCCACGCACGAACACACACACGTACACACAACAACACACAACACACACACACCACAACACAAACAACACACACACACACGTACAAACACACACACTTCATGTTTTTCACCCGTCAAACATATATATCTCAGCCAGACTAAACAGATGTAGATTCGACTACAATAACAACAAAACACCATCACACACCAGACACTCCATACATGGCTACCAAAAGCCAGACAACACACGGGGAAGGCCATTTCCCCCCACACATAATGTACTCATTTGCAATCCTTCCAGACGTTGGCTTGACTGTTACAGACACTTCTGGCACTTCTGGGACGATCAACGAGGGGGAAGGAGAGGGCAGGGTGGAGAGGGAATGCTGTATTTGGAGGAGGGGGTGGGGGGTGGGGGGAGGGGAGGGCAGGGAAGGGCAGGAGAAACATTGCCTACTCAAGAACTCGATCAGACGAAAACATTTACCCCGACATTTTGTCGGTTAACATTGCGTATCCTATTCTAACTAATACACTTTGCTTTCATTTCTTTTACTTTATCATAATATTTGCTTTCGGAATTGTGTAAGAACGAGAATGAAAATGTTTTCTTAATCGTCTACACTCCATTTAGAAATTGGAAAAAAATAAAAATAAAAATAATATATGGAATTTATATAGCGCTGAATCTTGTAAAAAGACAAACAAATCGAAGCGCTTGCACTCAATCATTTACAGGCATGCAACTCTCCTTAAACATAATGAACAACAGATTTCAAAACCATGCACGCGCACGTATGCACGCATGCACGCACACACACGCACACACACACACACACACACACACACACACACACACACACACACACACCACACACAACACACACACACCACACACAACACACACACACACTCGGAACAACACTTAGAAGGTGAAAAATGCTGTTGAAAATTAGGGACAGATATTTGGGGGGAAAGTTACAGGTAGGAAATAAGTGTGTTTTGAAGCTGGATTTGAAGGTATCAAGTGAAGGCTTTTGTCGAAGTGAAAGAGGGAGGTCATTCCAGGTGGATGGACCAGAAACAGAGAAGGAGCGACGGCCAAC
>CM054136.1:20060706-20063206 GCA_028751875.1 Rapana venosa | reverse complement strand
AGCCCATCCCTATCATATTGCAGACGTCCCTACAGCTCTGTCTGCATGAAGGCTTGCAGCATACATATGAATGGTGGCACCACTCACACGCCAGTGCACATGAATAATCATTTTGTCTGAAAACGGCTTCTTCCTGCTGATAGTCATCAGACAGCTAGACAGCAGGGTATGCAGACCTCACGTACCGTTCTTCCTGACAAATCCCTGATTCCAAATCTGGGTCAGAGTCCGGTGGGTTCCTGGACTCCTTTTTTTAGAAATTACATTCCAGTATGATTCCAAGGAAGAGCTGGGAGGATAACATCAGCGAATGGACAGGCCTAGAACTCAACAAAACCCTGAGAAAGGCAGAACAGAGAGAGGAATGGAGGGAACTGGTTGTTGAGTCTTTGAGGGTGCCCCCACGGTCGTCAGACTACGGGACAGATAGATAGATAGATGATTCCTCTGAGAAGCAGATGGCTGAGGACATATACAGCGGCACTGATAGACCATCCTGACTGACCAGTTGATGCTCATTTTATCTTCTGATTTTGTTCTCATCCCTGTAGAATGACCTCTTAAGTGATCCTTGTTGCCAAATATTTCAATGTACTCTACTTTGTATAAAAAAAACCCAACAACCCTGAAGTGTCAAGAAGTAATAAAGAAACATTGTAAGAACAGAAAAAAAAACTGGGAAATTAAAAGCTGCATTCTCTTGCTGTTAAGTGTAGCAAATTCAAAACCCAGCATGCAAGCGTTTATACGCACGCAAGACTTCACGGATCTCACAGAAGATTATGTTGCACTTGTCACGGAGAATTTTAGCAACTGGATTTGTTTGCACAAGTGGTTTGTGCAGGGATATGAATGCAAGCACTCACATGCCAGAACAAACGAATAACCATTTATCTGCAAATGGTTTATTCCTGCTGAGGGCTATTCAATAACTAGACAGAGAGGCATGCAGTCTATGTACACATTTTCCCTGACAAAACCCTAACTCCAAATCTGGGTCACAGTCTGGTGGGTTACTCGGGATTCCCTTGGTAATTACACCTCACCATGATCCATCTGAGGAGCATTTGGTTGATAATGATTCTACCTACAGTGATAGACCACTAGATGACGCTCAATTTACCATCTTTTCTCTCTCTATAGAATTATCTTTCAAGTAATCTCATTGCAAAGTGCTTCAATGTGTTTTATTATGTTTAGAAAATTAAAATGTCAGGAAGTATTACTGGAACACTGCGAGTAAGAAAAACTAAAGACTAGAAAATGACAAAAAAACCCACATCCATTTGATATTAACATGGTAAATTAAAAACCCAACATGCAAGCGTTTGTATGCATGCAAGACTGCACAGATCACACAGAAGATTATGCTGCTCTTGTCACAGAGAATTTTTAGCAACTGGATGGGAACCTGTGCTATTTTGCTTGCTCATGTGGCTTGTGCTGGGATATGAATGAAAGCCCTCACACGCCAGCACAAATGAGTGATCGTTTATCTGCAAATGGTTTCCTTCTGGCTGATGGCTATCAGACAACTAGGCAGAGAGGCAGGCAGACCACGTGCCCATTTTCCCTGACAAATCCCTGACTCCAAATCTGGGTCACAGCTTGGTGGGTCACTCATGACCCCCATAGTCATTACCATGGTCCCACTGATAAGCAACTGATTGATGATATCAAAAGACCTAGACTGATAGAACAATCTGATTAACCATTTGATGATCACTTTATATTCTGGGTTGTTGGTTTTTTGTTTAAAATCTCCCTGTAGCATTATATTCACTAATCTTTGTTGCAAAAAGCTTCAATAAGCTCTATTTTAATGGAGATTATTAAAAACAACATTGCAAGTTATAAAAGAGACAGGGAAATGAAAAGCCACCTTCACTTGCGTTAACATGATTAAAAACCCAGCATGTGAAATGTTTGTACACATTCAAGACTGTACAGATCACACAGAAGATTAGTTTGCACAAACCACGTCGAATTCTAACAACTGCATGAGTGTCTCTGCTATTTTGCTTGCACAAGTGGCTTACATGTGCATAGGAATGTAACTACTCACACATGAACACACATGAATAACCATGTGTCTGCAAATGGCTCCTTCCTCCTGATGGCTATCAGATAACTACACAGAGAGGCAGGCAGACCATGCGTTCCTTTTTTTTTTTTTACTTTCAAATCCCTGGCTCCAAATCGGGGTCAGAACTTGATGGATCACATGGGACTACTTTTAGAAATTGCATCCCACTACGATCCTTAAGGGAAGAAACTGAATGATGACGTACCTAGAGGGATAGAGCAGCCTGACTAGCCAGCTGATGATCACTTCATCTACTAATGCTTGCCCATACATAATTATCTCTCTATTTTTATTTTATTTTATTTTATTTTATACCACTTTAAGTCACGAGATTTCTCTGCGTGAAATTCGGGCTGCTCTCCCCGGGGAGAGCGCGTCGCCACAAGAGCAGCGCCACCCTTTTTTTTTTTTTTT
>CM054136.1:20050706-20053206 GCA_028751875.1 Rapana venosa | reverse complement strand
ATGATAAAATGAAATTCACCCCCTAAAACAGACATATTGCATTTTGAACATATTCTTTCTTCCCTTGGTATATTATGGAAACGCCCAACCTCAATAGGAAGCTTGTAACAGCTACAACGAAACTTCATTAGAGCGTAAACATATACATCTGGTAGACAAGTTATATATTTTTCCATACCAAAATCGATCTTCTAGTTTTTATAATAAAGGAATCTTCTATTATTCCACAGTCCAGTCCTCCATTCATTAACAAAGTTTTCTATTAAGAAGGCTTTGATATGTGAACGTGTATATTGAATACTTGAACAAAACTGTCTCTCGCACAAACAGTCAAAACCGCTTTGTACTAAACTATTTTGTATCTTATTTATCCATGATGACTGAATCAAATATTTGTCATGTAAATCTTTCATCATCTGATAAACATTCGACGATAGCTTTTCAGACTTGATGTCAAGCAGCTGCATCCAGAAACGAACCATTCGAACAGAGACCAAAATAGACAAAGGATATCTGCCCGTTTCTCCATATACTAGTGAAGTTGACGTTGTACGCTTTAAACGAAAAATATACTTTAAAAATCTTAACTGAAACTTATCCATTATTGTTAGGTTTTCATATCCCGAAATACAACAAAACAGGTACAACGATTGTATCGAATAAATCTCACCCACATTCTAACCATCAAACAATTCTGACCAGACGTTTACTTTACACAGATTCCTGTTACAACATCTGGCAATATCGTATGGTCATAAACCATAAACAGACAATATGCCTCTACTATAGAGGGCTATATACATATATGTTGCTATGGCTACACATTATTTCTCCAGGGAAATGTCAGTAGGTAGGAGGAGTGGGGGAAGGGGGAGGAGGGGGAGGGGAAGTGTTTGCAGACTATGACAGCCCAGTGTTGGTTGATATCTACAGACTGGGGGTGGGGGTGGGGGTGGGGGACAAGGGTGGAGTGGGTGGGAGGGTGTCAATAACTGGATATTTGACTAAATCACGGCGGATTCTTCTAACGCCCGCTCTCTCTTTCTCTACCTCCCTGGTATTGCCAATAAAGTCAGCTTGTATGAGTGTGCAGGGGTTAGGTGGTTGGTAGGGGGGGGGGGGGGGGTGGAGGATGGGTGGTGGGGGGGGGAGGTGTGTGTGTATGTGTGTGCATGTGTGTGTGTGTGTGTGTGTGCATGTGTGTGTGTGCGCGCGCGCGTCAGAGTGTGTGAACTCGAACTCGAATGTTTTATTGAGGGTATTTAGATGAGCCAGTGGCGTCCTTACACCAGGCCCTTATTAAAAGAGGCATAACAACACACACACACACACTCACACACACACACACAGACTGTGTGTGTATGCAAGCACACGCGAACATGTATGCGTGTTTGTGTATGCGTTTGTGTACACCTACGCACGCACGCACGCAGTTATCAGGTTTGCTTGCTTGTTAGTCGTATGTTTCTACTTTATGCAGCCGCCACAACTTTTGTTTCCTGTCACTCTCTCTCTTGTTCTTTTTTTCTTTTTTGGTTTGTTTCCTACAGTTTGAACATCTTTCCTCCATTATCTTCAGCTTGCTGCTCTCAAATATCTCCTTTTCCGAACATTCTAGCCACTGATGAGAGAAGAGGAGAGAGAGAGAGGAGAGAGAGAGAGAGAGAGAGAGAGAGAGAGAGAGAGAGACAGACAGACAGACAGACAGACAGATAGACAAACAGACAGATAGATAAACAAACTGGCAGACAGACAAGCAGAGAGAGACAGACAAAAAGACACCGAGACAGAAACAGAGAGACAAAGAGGGAGAGACAGAGAGACAGAGAGAGACAGAGAGACAAAGAACAGAGACAGACAGACAGAAAGACAGACAGATAAACAAACAGACTGAAGATAGATAAACAGACAGACAGAGAAAGAGAGACACAAGAGATACCGAGACAGAGAGAGACATGGACAGAGAGAGAGAGAGAGACAAAGAGAGACAGAGAGAGACAAAGAAAGAGAGAGAGACAAAGACAGAGACAGAGAGATAGAGACAGAGAGAGACAGAGATTCATAGAAACACAGACAGACAGACAGAGACAGAGAGAGGGCGGTAGGTGGGAGTAGGCAAGGAAGAATGTGGATGGGAACGAAGGGGGGGGGGGGGGGGGGGGGAGGAGACGAGTCAGGACAGAAATGTTTGAAGGGAATAGGGAATTGGGATGGGGGATGCGGGTTGAAGGGAATCTGATAATACCATCGAGCTGTTTCTTCTATGGATTTCTGATTTATTCATTCATTCCTTCATTCATTAACAGGGGGGAGAGACGGGGCGGGGGGAGGGGGATGGGGGGGGGGGGGTCCGAAAGGAAGTGGTATCATGGGCATAGCCTTGTTTCGTCTGCTTTCTGCCAGTTCCTTCTTCTCAGTCTTTTTCTGATACGTATAGGCCCATTGCCGAGTCATTCATTAGGGGTTATCTGTGTATACAAAGCCCAGTGAAGCAGAGCTA
>CM054136.1:20045706-20048206 GCA_028751875.1 Rapana venosa | reverse complement strand
AACACTACAGCGATTTGTGGCTTGAACCTCGTTAGGAGACAGATGTGTTTTTAGGTTTTTTTTTATATCTTTCTCTGTAATTCTCAAAGGCTTTGATGGGGTGATCGGTGGGTTCATCTTAAGATCACCTCAACAACAACAAATGTAAAATAAATACAAAAAGAAACCCCCTCCCCCATCACCCCCCAAAAAAAAACACAAAAAAACACCACAACAACAACAAACAAAAAGCGTTGTACGAAGGTAAAGCATTGCCCTTGGGGAGATGACAGCCCATATTTTCACTTTTTTTCTTTTTCTTTTTGAGGTGTGTGGGGTGGGGGTGGGGTGGGGGGTAAGACAGTCCTGTACAGAGAAATAAAAGCGAGTTGGGTCGAGCGTCGAGTCGAGTCGAGTAGAGTTGAGCGGAGCGAAGCGGAGTAGAGTAGAGTAGAAAAGAGTAGAGTAGAGTAGAGTAGAGTAGAGTGGAGTGGAGTGGAGTGGAGTAGAGTGGAGTAGAGTGGAGTGGAGTAGAGTAGAAAAGAGTAGAGTAGAGTAGAGTAGAGTGGAGTGGAGTGGAGCGGAGTGGAGTAAAGCAGAGCAGAGCAGAGAAGAGCAGAGTAGAGTAGAGTACAGTACAGTCCAGTGCAGTAAAGCACAGTACAGTACACTGCAGCACCAAACAGTACTCTGCAGAACAGTACAGCCACTACATTGCGTCGCAGCAAAGCACGGGTGCAGTGCATACACTACAGCATAGTACAGCATATGCCCCGCACTATACAGTACAGTGCAGTGCAATACAACACAGCACTTTGCATTACAGTGCACTACAATACATCACAAGACAGCCCAGCCCAGCACAGCACAGCACAAAACAGCACAGGACGGGATAGCCTAGTGGTTAGAACATTGCGCCCGCAATCTGACGACCCGGGTTTGATTCCCGTTCAAGAGGATTTTTCCCCTGGAGTTAACATTAGTGCAGACTCCACTCTCCCCAAAAGTCCTTCGGATGAGACTATAAACCGAGGCTCTGTGTGCGAACGCACGCAGAACATCTTGCGCACACGATAAAATCCTGTTCCGCTTTTGGTAAGAGTAGGCCATTGTGTGCGGTGGGAACAGATGACAATTTACAAAACCGCATACACAAAGGGACTGGATGTAGAAAAGCACATTAGTGCTTATTCCATTATACTCGATATCAAAGAATAAAACACACACACACACACACACACACACACACACACACACACACACACACACACACACACACACACAGGTCACACACCCTGGCAGGGCGATAGAATCTCGGCTATTGAAGGCAGGGAAAAACTATGAGATGAAGCAGGAGAGGAAAATCTTAGGTTTGAAATAAATTTGTCTTGACCATACCACATCACAGCCACAGTACAACATAGCGCATGACACTTATCAGCGCAACACCTCCGGCACATCTGAACTCTCTCGCTTCCAAACTCTCTGTCTCTGAACAGACAGCTGTTCTTTCTGATCTCGTTCTTTGATCGAAGTGTCATTAACAAGAGGCGGCGTTAGAAATACTGATGAAAAATAAACCTGATCTAGAGTTCTCCTACACTTTACACGACACTTTCAGCTGTTGATATCCTCCTTACTCTTCCCACACTGGGAACAACAACAACAGGCTAAAAAAAATTAATAAATTCACCACATGTACACAAAGCTGAAACGCGTGCCTTTTTTCCACCGCCAGAAAGACTTAAAAGATAACAATTCTCTCTCTTATTCCGAAGTCGGATGCGCTGGGTCTGACTAGTCAGGAGCTTAACGGCAGCGTGACTCATTTTCGCTCATATAGCGGGACAGCAATAGTTGCTGTCTGAGCGTTCGAAGAAGACGTTTCTTCTTCCCCTATGTGCCCATGACACAGAAAACCAGACTGGCGAGCACATCCTTTTAGAGGTGCACGCTATTCAGCGACCTAAGGAAGAAGACTGTTGGGGCTGACGGAGATATTCCTGCAAACCAAGCTGTACGGTCTTCAGGAGAGGAGATGGAAAGGACGTGCCATTATTTTTTCCCAAACACATCTGACGGTGTAAAATTCGAACGAGAGAAGAAGAAGAAGACTCTTATCACACACATTTCAGGAAAAGAAAGTGGCAGACACAGGCACCAATAGACTCCCTCCTCTTCCCTTTCCCCCAAGAAACCAAGAAATACCCCCCCTCCCCCCCCCCCGCCCAAATAAAACAAACACAAACAAACAAACCCCAAACAATACGATCGTTTTCTTGCCCCCTAACTTGTACTTTCACTTGTCCACAGCAGCATGCAAGTGTGCACGAACAAACGGACGCATACATACAAATACACAGATAAAGGGACAGAAGGACAGAGAGACAGACAGAGGGACAGGCACACAAATATATACACACACAAAAGCACTCACGCGCACACACACACACACACACACACACACACACACACACACACACAGGCACACACACGCATGCAGACAATGCCACAGGGAGAG
>CM054136.1:20038206-20040706 GCA_028751875.1 Rapana venosa | reverse complement strand
GTTGTATGTATGCATGCATGTATGTATGTATGTATGTATGTATGTATGTATGCATGTATGCATGTATGGATGGATGGATGGATGGATGCAAGTGCGCGTGCGTGCGTGCATGAATGGATGGATAGATGGATGGATGGATGGGTGGATGTTTGTATGTATGTATGTATGTATAAATGTATTTATGCCCCCCTCCTCTCTCTCTCTCTCCCTGGTCCCCTCCCTCTCTCTCTCTCTCTTGCGCACACGTTAAATCCTGTTCCGCTTTTCGTAAGAGTAGGCCATTGTGTGCCGGTGAGGACAGATGAAAGAATTTAAAAACCGCACACACACGGGGACTGGATGTAAAAAAGCACATAAGGGCTTATTCCATTATCCTCAATATAAAAGAATAAATGAATTTTTAAAAATCTCTCTATCTCTCTCTATCTCTCTCTCTCTCTCTCTCTCTCTCTCTCTCTCTCTCTCTCTCTCATTTTTGCTTTGGCTTTTTGAACCTATTTCGTGGCTAGAGAGAGAGTGATAGAGAGAGAGAATGTGCGTGCGTGTGCGTTTGTGTGTGTGTCTGTGTGTCTTTGTATGTGCACGCGCGCGTGCACGTGAAGTGCTAGCTTTCATCGCTGTTGATAGTAAAAGAGACATGGGCAAACGAAAAGGGAAAACAAAACAAAACAAAACAAAACAAGAGAGATACAGACAAACAGACAATCACAGACATACAAACACACTCCCCAAAAAAATACAAAACAACAAACAGATTGAAGTCGGAAAAAGACAGGGGTGACAATCTGATGTATTTTAACTTGAAGAATTTGAATGGCAATAGCTATTTACAAGGCGTGGACCTTTTTATCTCTCCTTTCTTTAATTTTGTTTTCTGTTTTTTTGCTTGCTTTCTTTCTTTCCCCATAAAAACTGTCACAGGGGATCACTTGATAGGCTCTGTAGCTTTGTCCTTTTCTTGCTCATTTCAACGTTCTATGCTCAAAGAAATTGTTAGCTATTCTTGTCTTAGGTTAAGCTGATTCGAGTTCTTATTAATCCGTGCAAAGTAGTTAAGCGGGGGTGGATTAGTTTCTATGCCCAAGAATGATTGTTTATCTATGTATTTATTTATATATGTATTTATTTATACCACTTTCAGTTAGGTATTCTTGTCTTAGGTCAAGCTGACCCGTACTTTATTCATCCTTGCATGCAATTAGAGGAAATGAATATAATATGGTTTTTGCTTGATTTATTTGAAATTATATACTCCAGAAATACCTATTAAGGCTTTTTTGTTTTGTTTGGTTGGTTGGTTGGTTTTTTTGTGCGAGTGGGTGCCCCCATTAATTTCACTTAATGGCCTCTGTTAATGAGAAGATTGAATTATAAGGAAATGTTAGATGTGGTGATGTGGAGTGGTTTTCTTTTGTTTTGTTTTTCTGTTGTTTGTTGTTTTGTTGTGTTTTGTTGTTGTTGCTTGTGTGTGCGTGTGTTTATTATTTTTATTTATTTATTCTTTTATATCGAGGATAATGAAATAAGTACTCATGTGCTTTTTTTACATCCAGTCCCCGTGTGTATGCGGTTTTGTAAATTTTGCCATCTGTTTGTGTGTGTGTGTGTGTGGGGGGGGGGGGGGGGTGTCGTTGAGTGGTTGGGTGAACTGGAGGTGGGTGAATTTGTGTATGTGGGTGGGGAGGTGGTAGTGGTGATTTTCTTTCCCCCCTCCTCCCTACACACACACACACACGCACGCACACACACGCACACACACACACACACACACAACACACGCGCACACATGCACACACCTACCTTCAGCGCTACCCTGTCATTTGTAATGTTTCTTCTCTCTTCAAGTCCTTTCCAATAATTTGTCGCTTCATCGATACTTGTGGGTATTTGTCATGCACTGCACAAGCTCACCTATGCATTAATTTACATTTGTAGTGCTTGTACAATAACTTTCGCCAATTGGAAAATGAAAAACCCAAACCTCCGAAATTGAACGGTTGTAAAAAAAAAAAAGAAGATAATATCAAAGAGTAACAATATATGGAGTTTGATATAAGTTATTTTCAGCGTGAATATCCATAAATGAAAGGAGAAGAAGAAGAAGAAGAAGAAGAAGAAGAAGAAGAAGAAGAAGAAGAAGAAGAAGAAGAAGAAGAAGAAGAAGAAGAAGAAGAAGAAGAAGAAGAATTGCCAGGAAGAAGAATTGCCAAGAAGAATTGCAAAGAAGTAGAAGAATTGCGAAGAAGAAGAATTCCGAAGAAAAAAAATTGCAAAGAAGAATTCCGAAGAAGAAGAAAAATAAGAATTGCGAAGAAGAAGAAGAATGCTAAGAAGAAGAATGCAAAGAAGAAGAATGCAAAGAAGAAGAAGACTTCAAAGAAGAATTCAAAGAAGAAGAAGAACAACAACAAGAACAAGAACCAGAACAACAAGAAGAACAAAATAGATGAATAACTGCACTGTGTAAGGCGAAGAGACAAAAAAAACAACAACACCACAC
>CM054136.1:20030706-20033206 GCA_028751875.1 Rapana venosa | reverse complement strand
ATACCGAGAAAGACAGACACAGACGAAGAAGAGACAGACAGACAGGCAGATAGACAGACAGACAGACAGAACACGACATAGACAGAGAGAGAGAGAGGGAGAGAGAGAGAGAGAGAGAGAGAGAGAGAAGAGAGAGAGACGAAGAGAGAGAGAGAGAGAGAGAGAGAAGAAGAGAAGAAGGAGAGACTAGACCAGACAGACAGACCGACAGACAGACAAGCCGACCGACCGACAGACAGACCGACCGACAGACAAACCGACCGAAAGACCGACCGACAGACCGACAGACAGACAGACAGACAGACTGACAGACAGACAGGCAGACAGTAAGGTCTGTTACAGTCTTTGTGGCTACGTCTAACTAAGGTCATTGCCGACAAGAGTGTGGCGGGGAGATGCGCCATCCATCAGTCTGTGTCGGATTTCCCTTGCTCCCCGCTGTAGCCAGTGCCCGTCTGAAGAGCCAGTTAGTTCCATCCCTACTGTCTGTCTGTCTGTCTGTCACAAAGCTGGCTACGGACTTGAGACAGAGAAAGAGAGGGAGCGAGGGGGGGGGGGGGTAGGGGGAGGGAGGTAAGAGAGAGGAGAGAGAGAGGTAGAGAGACAATGACAAATGACAAATTCTTTTATTCGGGATATGAATAGCACATATGTGCCTTTTTACATCCATCCCCGCCCGGTAGGGTACATCTTAATAATATAGCCCAATACTATACAGTATAGAGTAGTAGAGAGAGAGAGAGAGAGAGAGAGAGAGAGAGAGAGAGAGAGAGAGAGAGAGAGAGAGAGAGGTAGAGAGAGAGAGAGGAGAGAGAGAGAGAGAGTAGAGAGAGAGAGGAGGAGAGAGAGAGAGAGAAGGAGAGAGAGAGAGAGAGAGAGAGAGAGAGAGAGAGAGAGAGAGAGATAGGGAGGAAGAGAGAAACTTCGAAACTCTGAAATGATTTATGTACATGGCTTGGACACATACATTTGTTGGCTCAGGATGGACAAAGAGTTCATTATATCACTGCAAGAAATGCACAAACAAATGATTATGATGATTAAAGAAGAAATCACACACAATATAATAGCGAACTCATACAAAAGATGATGTCAGTACAATTAGATTGAATACAGAAGAGAGAGAAGAGAGAAGAGGTAGAGAGTGAGAGTGAGAAACAGACAGTCAGAGCCCAGAGAGAGAGACAGAGAGAGCGAGAGAGAAAGACACAGAGAGACACAGAGAGAGACACGGAGAGAGACGGGGACAGAGAGAGATCACAGAGAAGAGAGAAAGAGACAGACAGACAGAGAGAGACAGAGAGAAGGAGAAAGAGAGAGAGAGGTAACGATGGCTTTTTCAGCCTCATTTATGCCCTTTACTGTTGCTATTATTTCCTTTTGCTTTGTTTTTTGTTCAGTTTGAAGGGGAAAAAAAAGAAGGATAAAAAAAGTAGGAGAAAAAAACAAACCTCTAAAATGTTCCAGGAGTTGATCTTTAATTGGGTTCACACCAGTACAAATATCAGTTTATGTTGTTATTTTGTTGTTGCTGTTGGTAGAGGTGGTAGTGGTGGTGATATTGGCGGTGGTGGCTTTGCTGTTTGAGACATTGTTTGCGTTCATTCCAAGACTCAAAGCTCAAGTCTCTGTTCGTAAAATATACAGCAGTCTTTGACCCACATCTTAAAAGTGAAGAAGTAAACTTTTCCATCTGGAAATTAAAAAAAAAAAAAGACTTTGACCTTGACTTTCCATGCTCTATGGGCGAAAGCATCTTCCTTCCTGTTTTATATCAGTACTGTTATTAAGAGTTGTGTGAAGAACTCTTCTGCAGCATTGGATTTTTTAAAAAATGGTTTTGCAAGTCTGCTGTTAAAGTCCAGAGGACTGGTATGGATGGATACAGGGAGATGGAAAGAACCGCTGCAGGCGTTAAGTTTCCATGCTGTCCTCAGACTAGTGTTTCCTGTCTTTCCAGACAGATTTGAGTTTTACCACAGCGGTGAACATTTCGTTATTATCTCTATTTTTGACCTTTACATTCAGATGTTGAAACGCAGTTGTTGTTTCGTTTTAAAAAAAAAATCAAACCTGTTTACAGCTAATTTGATATTCTATCCTTTTTATAATAAAAAAAAAAACAAGCAGAGTCCGCTCACATTCCAGACTAATGTCTATTCTGTCCATAATCGTCCTTGTTAACTGTTCTGTTGTTTTCAAACACTACCTCCGTGTAGACTACCTAGTTCCACGTGTTTCCCGCTCTTGAAAATGTAATGTTTTTAGCCCGTTATAACACAGTATTGCTTCTAGCTTCTGACCGTATTGTATGCTAATTCTAATCTTAATCAATGCCAGGTTATTCCTATCCAACTCTGTCCAGCTCTTACTACAGTATAGTTCAAATCCAGCGTTCTCCCTTCATCGAACCCTTATCTAAACTGTTCAGGACTATCCAATCCAGTAAACCCCTATCCAGCCCCTTCCAATTCTCTGTATTCCCTTGCAAACTATCTCT
>CM054136.1:20010706-20018206 GCA_028751875.1 Rapana venosa | reverse complement strand
CAGACAGAGAGACAGAGAGACAGAGACAGAGACAGAGAAGAGAGAGTGTGTGTGTGTGTGTAGGAGAGAGAGCGAGCAAGGGGAGAGAGAGGGAGAGAGGGGAGATAGAGATAGAGACAGAGACAGAGAGAGTGTGTGTGTATGAGAGAGAGAGTGCGTGTCTGTGTATGAGAGTGAGAGAGACAGAAGAGACAGAGGCAGAGATAGAGAGAGTGTGTGTGTGTGTGTGTGTGTGTGCGCGCGTGTTGTGTGTGTGTGCGTGTGTGCGTGTGTGTATGATAGAGGGGTGTGTTTGCGTGTGCGTGTGTGTAATGTATGTATGAGAGAGAATGGTGGTGTGTGTGTATGTGTGCGTGTGATGTATAAGAGAGAGAGAGAGAGCGAGAGAAAGATAGAAGAGAGACACAGAGAGAAGAGAGACACAGCCAGACAAACAGACAGACAGACAGAGAGAGAGAGACAGAGAGATGAGAGAGAGAGGGAGAGAGAGGGGGCACTGGAGAGAAACATAGGTTACTCTAAACTCTGAACTATGAACAGTTTTGACACGTACATAATGAGGCCTTAGGTCACAATACATGGAGTTAGGTGAAAAGGAGGAAAAGCAACATGAAAGATATATATTATATATATACAGTCAGACAGAAAGACAGGCAGACGAGACAGACAAACAGACAAAAAGAGAGATAGGCAGACAGATAGACAGACAGGCAGTCAAAAATTTAAAAATAATAATATATATATATATATATATATATAAAAATATATATATAAATATATATATATAATATATATATATAAATATAATAATATATATATATAATATATAGCCAGAAAGACGGACAGACAGACATTCAGTGAGAGAGAGTTAGACAGAAAGACAGACAGACAGAGACAAACAGAAAGAGAGACAGGCAGACAGACATTCAGAGAGAGAGAGAGAGAACTCGAACTCGAACTCGAATGATTTATTCACCAAAGAGAGAGAGAAGAGAGAGAGAGAGAGAGAGAGAGAGAGAGAGAGAGAGAGAGAGAGAGAGAGAGAGAGAAGAGAGAGGAGAGAGAGAGAGAGAGTGAAAGAGAAATGGGGGGGGGGACATGGAAACATACAGTCAGACAGAAAGACAAACAGACAGAGAAGACAAACAACAGAGACAGACAGAAAGTCAAACAGACAGAGACTGACAAATAACAGGCGATAAAACTTCAGTGAGAAGAGGTGTAGTGTGGAGGGGGGGGCGGAGTGGGGGGGGGGGCAGGGACAGGAGTCATACAGTCAGCGAAGACACACTGACAGGTATCCAAGCGAAGTTTTGACACTAGCATGAAATCATTCAGTGAGAGAGGTGTGTGTTGTGTGTGGTGGGGGGGGGGGGTGGTCGGGGTTCTGTAGGTTCATGTGTAGGGTGTGTGTTGTTTTGTGTGTGTGTGTGTGTGTGTGTGTGTGTGTGTGTGGGGTGTGTGGGGTGTTTGTGCTATGCTGTGCTGTGTTGTGTTGTGTTGCATTGAGTGTGCGCATGCGTGCGTGCGTGTGTGTATATGTGTGTGTTGTGATTATGTGTGTGTATGTGTGTGTGTGTGTATGTTTTTGCCGTGCTGTGTTGTGTTGTGTTGCATTGACAGTGCGCATATGCGTGCGTGCGTGGGTGTGTGTGTTTGTGTCTGTGCGGTCTGTGTGCGTGCGTGTGTGTATGTATGTGTGTGAGTGTGTGTGTGTGTGAGTTTGGAAGGTGCCTGTCTGTCTATCTCTGTCTCTGTCTCTCTGTGTCTCTCTGAACTCACACACACTCTCTCTCTCTCTCTCTCTCTCTCTCTCTCTCTCTCCTCTCCTCTCTCCCCTCTCTCTCTCTCTCCTCTCTCTCTCTTTTCTCTCTCTCTCTCTCTCTCTCTCTCTCTGGCCTTCTAAAACAGTCTCTTCAACGTGTTCTTTTTTTTCCCCCTTACTATCTTCTGAATCATCCTACTTTCCACTCAATCAACCTTTCTGTAGGTATTGTCTCAGACCTCTAGATCAATTATTCTTTTTTTTTTCACAACTGGGTCGACTACAAATGCTACATTTCTGCTGTAGCTAGATGCCATCATCGCATGGAATCCAGACGACAGTGACTTTGTGTAGATAATTAGCCACAATAAAAGACTTGCTCTGCTATGCTATGCTCCGTAAAAGGAAATTTTATTTAAAAAAAAAAAAAGGGGGGGGGGGGGGCTAATCGGGAGACGACGCCATGGTTTCGGAAAGATCAAGTCAGCTTAGAAGGAAAGCATGGAATGACGGAGGTAAGGGTGGGTGTGTGTGGTGTGGTGGGTGTTGTGTGTGGTGTGGTGTGTGTGTGTGGTGTGTGTGACTGAGGGTGGTGATGGGTGGTGGAGGGGTGAGGTGTTGTGGTGTGTGTGTGTTTGTGTATGTGATTGCATTGATTGTGGGGGATGTATGTATTGTGTGCGTGTGCGCTTGCGTGTGCGCTTGCATGTGTGCTTGCATGTGTGTATAATATAATATGTGTGTGTGTGTTAGCGTGCATGCATGGGTAGAGAGAGAGAGAGAGAGAGAAGAGAGAGAGAGAGAGAGAGAGAGAGAGAGAGAGAGAGAGAGAAAGAGAGAGAGAGAGAGAATTTTCCTGCACGTACAATCGCACAGAAACACACACAGAGACACAGATAGTGCATATAGTTTTAACAACACACACACACACATGCCTGCATGCAGTCATAGTTTTATACACACGCACGCACACACACGCACGTACATCCCCCCCCCTTCCACACACACACACACACACACACATACACACACACACACACAAACACACGCACGTACACACCCACACACATTTAATCGGTCAATGAATGTCAAGAACCTAAACAAAATCTAATCAAAATACAATCAGCAGATCTCATAGAAAGCAATGGAGGGCGGGGGATGGGAGGTGCACAGTGGGTAAGGGAAAGTGAGAGGGAGAATCAAGCCTAGAGTGATGGCATTTTGAGCTTGGCTTCAAATCAAATTAGTATGCACTCTTTTGCACGGATGAACACTAGGGTATTATTGAGTGAGTCTTTGTTTTGTTGTTGTTGTTGTTGTTTTCAAACGAGATTGAAGCAAAACTGTATTAATTTTGTGGATTGATGAACAAGTGTCAGTGAATATGACATTAAAAACAATTCACGTTTAAAATATCTCTATTCTAAAGTTCAACAATCAATACATTTTGGACGATCTCCGTGGTTTTAAAGTAAAGAGAATCCTTTAAAAAAAAAAGTTGTTGTGATTTGAGAAATGTGATATTGGAGGATTGGAAACATTTCGTTAAAAATAAATCACAAGATTTTCGACAAGAAACCGTCCATCCCTCCACTGAGTCCATCAACATGGAATTTTTATACCTTTGCTATTAAAAAAAAATTATCATCCCGATCTCTGATATACAAAATAATTAACCTTAGCATTTGCTCAATAAACAGCGTATATCCACGCTATTTCGAAAATCAGTCACTGATGCTGGATACTGAAAACAAAGAAACAAGCAGACAAGCAAACAAACAAACAAACAGCCAATCAAATCCGAAACAAAACATAGCGGAATGTAATCCTACAAAGATCACACTCAACACTTCCCTATTTTGTTCCCTGAACCAAAAAATGCATGTGGATAATTTTGAAAAGTTTGAAGAAAAGAAGGGACCATTCCTTGAGCCTCTGTCATCCCTTTTTATACGAACGCACTTAAACAACTCGAACAACGTCATGAAAAAAACACACCACACCAAAAAAATCAAAAACAAACTCGTAACATCTGAATTAAGCAATATCTAAACAGAAAGGGTATCGAAGTACCACAGATTTCGCAATGCCAGAAATATTTTTTTTCAGAACCTTAGCATTTCTGCCGAAGATCCTCAAACATTTATAGACACATTTTCCTTTCAAAATATCGTTCACGTTCCCCCTCCCCCCCCCCCCCCCCCCAAAAAAAAATCCCTTTTGCCAGACAGCAAATTCGCATGTCATTTCCTAGGCAAGTAAAAGACTGGTGTATAAAATAGTTCAGCTTTGTTTCTCTCTCTCTCTCTCTCTCTCCTCTCTCTCTCTCTCTCTCTCCTCTCTCTCCTCTCCTCTCTCTCTCTCTCTCTCTCTCTCTCCTCTCTCTCTCTCTCTCTCTCTCCTCTCTCTCTCTCTCTCTCTCTCTCTCTCTATCTCTCTCTCTCTCTGTCTCGCCATCTGTACCGTTATCAAACGCAAAAATAGAAAACAAAGCCTGTAGAAGGCTTCATGCTAAGACAAACTACCTGCATAAATACGGACATTTGGCATAAATGTGTCACTTTGCAAAAGTCAAGCAGCACATTTCGGCTATAATTGTATATCAGTCAAAAGGAAAGTCACATTTGAACGACCGTATTAGAAACGCATGAAGGCAGATTGTACAGTTTATTTGAAACACACACACAGACACACCAGAGACACACATAAACACATTACAACCACGTGCGCACACACACACACACACACACACACAACCACGCACGCACGCACAACACAACATCTAGTCATATCACACAAAGTAACACTTAAATACACACACACACACACAACACACAACACACACACACAGAAGAGATTGGATGCTAAAAATAAAACTACACATGCATTCTTATCCATTATCTCAAAAAACAAATAAATAATACACACAAAATAAGATAACCACAACACACACACACACACACACACACAGCACACAAACACGCCACACACACACACAACACAACACAGAAGAACTGGATTAACAAAAATAAACACATCACAAATACCACTCAAAGAAAACAATGAAAAACAAAGTAGCGCCGCGCACACACACCACACACACACACACACACATGACACACACACACACCACAACACACCAACACACACACACATACACACACAACACACGCACACACACACCCCACCACCATGCACACACACAACACACACACCACACACAACACACATACACACCACACACACGCACACACACACAGCACACACACACACACACACACACACTCACACACACACACACACACAACACACACCACACACACACACTGCACACACACACACACACACACACACCCAAACACACACCACACACCACATGCACACACCACACCCACACTACACACACAGACAACCCAACCACACACGCACACACACACACACACACACATGCACACACACAAATGAACAGGACACAAAGCCTTCAAAGTAGCCAGCTCCTCAAGTCACCTCGCTGTAGGACAACTCTCGGATGCCTATTTCTGGCAGACGACTATTTCTGTCAGCTGGGCATTCACACGGCGAACAAAACTTCAGCTAGTCGCTGTGCCTGCCTGCCTGCCTGCCTGCCTGCCTGACCATCCCTTCTACAGAATGGAGGCAAGGCTGCACTCCGGTGATGAGCTCAAAGGCCAAGCACCATCTCTAATACGTTATAACTGCTGTCTACAACAACCGATCGCTTTATTTGAAAGGTAATATGGGTTCAAAAATTGTATTTAAAAAACAAAACAAACCAAAAGCAAACAAAAAAACGAACAAAACCCCAACGCACAACAAAAAAGAACCCCCACCCAACTGAAAAGAAAGAGAGAAACAAACAAAAACAAATAAAACAACCTCACTACCCCCCCACCCACCCCACCCCCCGCCTGGTAATTACAACACGAATGAAAATGACCTTAACCAACCAATTTTCTTGTATTTTGCGCACACAACACAAGGCACAGTGCATCTTTGTGAAAGGCTGACAGGCAACAAAGCAACAACAACAAAAAAGAGAGAGAGATGGGTACGAGGGTTTTCTTTCTTTTGTTACGATAACAAAAACATTTCCGTTCTTGATATTTTCTTCGAAGCTACCTCAGCTGTGAGTCAGAATGGGGTCTTTCACTGTAAATATTTCTTTATTCGTACTGACGTCTTGGTAAATTATATACTGTGTTGGATTTTTATTTCAGAACGTGTAAGGATACGAATCCTACACGTATTTTGTTGAATGGACGTAGCCTTACAGAAGTTGGCTATATCGTACCTTTCCCTCTCTTCCGTAATCACCACGTGTCGCCCCTCCCCACCCCATGTGCATGTGTGTGTGTGTGAGTGTGTGTGTGTGTGTGAGTGTGTGAGTGTGTGTGTGTGTGTGAGTGTGTGTGTGTGTGTGTGCGAGTGCATGTGTGTGTGCGTGTGTGTGTGCTTAGCACTGGCAAATTGGTGACATAACTGTATGATGTCCACCCAACGTTTACACACAGGATGACAATCATTGTGCTTACCACATATTTCATCCTGCCTAACGATAGCAACGGGAACAAGCTAAAGGGAAAGCGGTTGGTGCACACAACCTGTCCTTTGGGAGGGCACAATACTTCGATTGGGGTGGGGGGGGGGGGGGGGGACCAGTTTTTGTTTAGTTAAGATCCACGCGCTCCAAACTCCTCTCACTCCAAGATCCACGCGCTCCAAACTCCTCTCACTCCAAGATCCACGCGCTCCAAACTCCTCTCACTCCAAGATCCACGCGCTCCAAACTCCTCTCACTCTAAGATCCCCACGCTACAAACTCTCCAGATTCCTTACTGAATCTCTATGCCACTTCAAGAATTGAGGTTGGGGAGTTTTACGATCTTTCAGGCTAATACAGACCTAGCAGGAGGAACCGGATAGCTCAGTGGTCGGAGCACTCACTTTTCCCCAGCCAAGGTTGGTTAAGCAGCATCGAGCGTGGTTACCACTTGGACGGGTGACCGTTTGCGCGCCTTGGTTTCAGTACAAGTCCCCCAGTTCACCCAGCTGTAAATGGCTACCTGCCCTCTTTAGGGTCAGGGAAGGTAAAGCAGCGAGAGAGAGGAGACGGGTGCCGCCCTCAAAATGCTGGCCCCTAGAGAAGTGAGGTCTCTGACGCCTTGCCTCGCTCCCCCACGACCTTATAGGTTATGGGACACCTTTACCTTTTTTTTAACAGACCTAGCAGCGCCGTAGCCCCCCTCCCCTGTGTTTTCCACTCATGCACTTTGAAGGAAAATGCTTAATCATTGTCGAGTGTGTTGCGGAAGCTTTTAAAATACTGAACATACCCCACAGAAGCGTAGTCAGCACTATAGGTAATAGAGCTGGCTGGTCAAGTATTTCGTAATGTGGACTTCTTGGAAAAATGGGGTGTAGCGGTAATGGGATGTAAAGCACCCAGTGACATCTAGCAGGAAAAAGTCGAGCAGAATTGAGAAACATACAGAACAAAAGAAAACGTAATAAAACCTTTCTTCCTGCTCCTTTTCCTTGTGAAAACCGCACACACATACATGCAACTTTCTTGCTTAAGTAACACTTTTCGTTGTGGAAATTGCGCGCAACACAACACACACACACACACACACACACACACGCACACACACACAGAGTTACGTAAAGAGAGAAGAGTTGTGCCTGAAGAGAGTCTATGTACTCTATACTGTCTC
>CM054136.1:19955706-19993206 GCA_028751875.1 Rapana venosa | reverse complement strand
TTTGGAGCTCATGAATATACCACGAGGTTCTTCCCTGCTTCTAAATGTCCTAAGTCTTAAATAACACTGTGCTTGCTCTCTCTCTCTCACACTCTCTCTCTCTCTCTTTATCTCTGTCTGTCTGTCTCTCTCTCTGTATCTCTCTCTCTGTATCTCTCTCTCTCACTCTCTCTCTTTGTATGTCTCTATCTCTGTGTGTCTCTCTCTCTGTGTATCTTTCTCTCACTCTCTCTCTCTTTGTATGTCTCTCTCTCTGTATGTCTCTGTATGTGTCTCTCTCTCTTTCTCCCTCTTCCTCTCTCTCTCTCTCTCTCGGTTCTGTTTGTCCATCTGTCTGTCCATCTGTCTGTTTGTCTGTCTCTGTCTCTATCTTTCTGTCTCTCTATCTCTCTTTTTAACACACACACACACACACACACACACACACACACACACGCATGCATACCCACACTCACGCAATCAGTACGCGCGCGCGCACACACATACACACACACACACACAGACACACACACACATTCTGCACAGGTCTGGCAGTTACCACAGCAAAACAGTGAAAGCGAAGGGAGGGGGGAGGAGGGGGGGAGGCAGAAGAAAAAAGCTGGAGAGAGCAACAGGGCAGGAGTAAAGGGGGAGAAAGGGGGGGGTGGTGGTGGTGTGGATTCCACTGCTATCTTGGGAAAAGAACGGGAATTGGAGAGGGCCAGAAGAAGAAATATTTTTTTTTTAAAAAGAAGAAGACGGTTTGGTAAGGTTCCTAATATCCCTAGACCACAGACAGTGAGCCAAGCCATAAATTCCTGTGTCCTGTTTATAAGATACCCCAGTTAGATTGATGTCCAGAGGCCAATATCGAATTGAGTTGTGCTCTGTTGTGTTGTGTTGTTTTTTGCGTTGCGATATATTGTCTTGTTTTGTATTGTATTGTGTTTTATTGTATCATATTGTATTGTATTGCATTGCATTGCATTGGGTTGGATTAGATTGGATTGGATGGGATGGGATTATTGATCGCTTTCAGTCATGGCAGATTTCTCTGCATGAAATTATTGTTTTTATTCTTTTATTTCAAGAATAACGAAGTAAACACTCATGTGCTTTTTTTATATATCCAGTCCTCCTGTGTATGTAGTTTTGTATATTTTGTCACCCGTTCCCACTAGTACACAATGGCCTACTCTTCCCAAAAGGGGAACGGGTTTTAACGTCTGTGCAAAAAATTCTGCGCGCATTCGTACACGGGGCCTCGGTTTATAGTCTCATCCGAAGGGCTTTAGGGGAAGTGGAGTTGGCACTCATGTTAAGTCTAGAGGAAAAAACCCTTTTGAACGAGATTCGAACCTGGGTCAGCAGATCACGAGTGCAATACGCATCACTCTAGCCACCAGGCTATCCTGCCCCCCCCTTCCCCCCTTAGGGCTGCTCTCACAGAGAGAGCATATCACCAAAGGAGCCGCACCACTGATTTTTAAACATACTGTTTCTCTCTGTACATGAATTTGTTTCCATAATTATGAGAGTGACTTTCTTTCTATAGACTTTTGCCTGGGACAACTCTCTTCTTACTGTGGGTTCTTTTGTGAGCACTAAATGCAGATTGCACACAGAACATCATCTGAAAGACTAGCACTCATACTATCAATCACGGTCTAGTGGATAGATCCATCCCACCACTTCTGAAAATGACAGGTGCAACCGGTCTTAAACAACTCTCCCCCTATCTCGTTGAGGAGTTGTTGAGGCATTTCCCCCATGGGGATGCTGGGGTCTTGTCAGTATAGATAGCATCCCCACCCCCTGGAAAATTATGTACTAAGAATTCCCTCTTTTCTATCCCTCTCGTTGTTTCTGCCTTGTTCCTTTCCTTCCTATCCCCTCCCTGTCTACGTTCGCCTTCTTGGTCCATTCTTCTGGCGTTTTGTTTTTCCCCCACAGATAGGCTTAAAAGATAACACGTTTCTCCAAATGTTGAAGTCGGATGTGCCGGGCCTGGTGACAGTTAACAGCAGCGCAAAGCATTTTCACTCATCATTATAAAAGACAACGATAGTTGCTGTCTGAGCGTATGATGAAGAAGCTGGAAGCACTGCATTCAAATCGTGATCTAGTATGCCATGGCCAACCCGAGCCTGTCAGAGCCTGTCTCTATCAAGGATGATGCAGTGTGCGTGTTGAGTATGTTCACGTTTTGTTTTCTTCGCTCCTCGGCTAGAGCTCCGAGGTTCACCAATGATGAGAGTTTGCCTATGACATCGTTTTTAACCTATCATTAAGGTAGCCACATTTTGACTTCGGGGGATGAGAATGTTCATGGTGTCCATGCTACTTGTCATACAGACGGCCTACTCTTCAGTAAAATTATTTTTAATCGAGCATTTTCTTTTAAATATGTGAGCAAGGTTTTCTGTTGTTGCGCTTTTGTGTACAGAAGTAGGTAATGTGGACATACAGACATGTAATAGAGAGACACAGCTGAGATGATATGAATCTTTTCCCGCATTTTCCTGTCCTGAAATACACTGTGATCAAATTTTCTCATGGAAGTGAAAAAAACAAAACAAAAACAAACATAAAGTTAGAAATTGATGAACAGAGAAAGAAATCAGATGAAGTGAAGAAACACTTTTTTTTTTAAAAAGGGAGAGAGAGAGAGAGAGAGAGAGAGAGAGAGAGAGATAGAGAGAGAGAGAGAGAGAGAGAGAGAGAGAAGAGAGAGAGAGAGAGAGAGAGAGAGGAGGAGACAGAGGGAGCTGTATCTAAAGGAAAGGCAACAAAGGGAGAAATGCATGGAAAAGGAAAAAGGTAAGAAAGAAAGAAAAGCAAAAAATTGGAGACAGAAAAAGCATCAAATGGATTAAACGAAAAGAAGTAAGGAAAGGAAGAAGGAAAATAAATGAAGACAGAAGAACAAAAATAAAGATACAATACATGCGAAAAAAGATGATGATGATGATGATCTTGGTTTTCAAGGATAACACACTGAGAGAGAGACAGACAGAGACAAAGAGACAGACAGACAGAGAGACGGACAGAGAGAGAGAGAAAGAGAGAGACGGAGAGAGACACAGAGACAGACAGAGACAGACAGAGAGACAGAGACAGGGAGACACAGAGACAGACAGACAGACAGACAGACAGGCGAAGACACAGATAGACATAGACACACAAAGAAACACACGCACAGAGAACGTATATAAAATATACAAAATAATTCAGATGAATATAATACATTTTTTTGTTAAAGAATCAAACTAGATCTGACCCATAAGAATAAACGACTTGTTTATTTTACATGTGTTCGCAATGTGACAATTTCATACAAAACAGGAAAACAAAAATAAAGTGATTAAGTAAAAAGGAGTCCCATAACCTATAAGGTCGTAGGGGAGCGAGGCGTCAGAGACCTCACTTCTCTAGGGCCAGCATATTGAGGGCGGCGCCCATCTCCTCTCCCTCGCTGCTTTACCTTCCCTGACCCTAAAGAGGGCAGGTACCCATTTACAGCTGGGTGAACTGGGGGAACTGTACTGAAGCCAAGGCGCGCAAACGGTCACCCATCCAACTGGTAACCACGCTCGACGCTGCTTAACTTGGCTGGGGGAAAGCGAGTGCTCTGAGCTATCCCGTCCCCAAAGCGATTAAGTACAAGCCCAAAACAAACATTTACAAAACATGCCAGAAAATAAGAAGAAACAAGGTCCAGTAAAGCACGTCAACCATGCCGTATAAAAAGAAAGAAAGAAAGAAAGAAAGAGAAAAAGAACAGGAAGGAAGAAAGGAAGGAAGGAAGAAAGAAGGAAGAAAGACAGAAAGATAGACAGACAGACAGACAGACACAACACACACACAGAGAAAAAAAGAAAGAAAGAAAGAAAAAAGAAAGAAAGAAAGAAAGGAAAGAAGAAAGAAATAAAGAAACAAACAAACAAAACAAAACAAAACAACAAACACAACTAAACAAATAAACAAACCAAGATGTCACTATACGCCTTTTCTTGCAGATGGGAAAAATAGCAAAAATAACCTACCACTGTCAACATGTTTATGGTTATGACAATATAAGAGAACAACGGATTATGTTGTTTTCGTATCCCTCCCCACCCCCCTCCTTTTTGTTGTTGTTTGTTTTTTGTTTATAGACCAGGCTCTGTCTCCATGACTTGCTTTTTTCTCACCACAAGAGTGTTAGAAGTTAAGGGAAGAAATACTTTTTAAAAAAGGGAGCTTATTCTTCCCTGAGGATCTTCCGCTGTTTAGTTCTTCTTACGTTTCTGTCATCTAAAATGGTCAGCTATTCGCCTATGAAATGTATGTATTTATTTATTTATTTATACCACTTTAATTCACGGCAGATTTCTCTGCGTGAAATTCGGGCTGCTCTCGCCACAAGAGCAGCGCACCCTTTTATTTTCTTCTTTTTCCTGTCTGCAGCTGTACTTTTGTTCCCTATCAGAGTGACTTTTTTTCTACAGAATTTTGCCAGGGACAACTCTCTTGTTGCCGTGGGTTCTTTTACGTGTACTGAATAATTATGTGTAACACACGGGACCTCGGTTTATCGTCTCATCCGAAAGACTAGCGCCCAGACTACCACACGTGATCTAATGGATGGGGGAAAAGTTTCGGGTCCAAACGGGATTCGAACCACCGCACACTTCCGACCCGGACTTTTCGCTTTCTAGACAGGCGCGTTACCTTTAGGCCACCGATCCACATGGCTAAAACAAATGATCACACAAACAAGCACGTAAGCAGGCAAACAGACAAATAAATAATAAATAAATAAATAGAAACAGAAACAGAAAAGAAACTCGAAACAATTGACGAGCTCCTGTTTTAAGAGTATCTGTGGATGGTTGGTATGGTTTGTCGTAAAGAACTAAAGTATTTGATGTTTTGGAGTTAAAGGCCAACCCTTCTTCTCTTCAGAAATAGCCAAAGTAACCTTTGTTGTTGTAGCAATTGTTGTTGTTAATTATGTCACTTATTATACTCACATGCTCCCCCTCAACAAGCAAACACACACACACACACACACCCACATACACACACACACACACACACACGCACACACACACACACACACACACAACACAACACACAACACACACACACACACACACACACACACACAAGGAGATATCACCCTGGTTGTTTGTAAAGAAGTCATAGAAATGTAGAAAGAGTTATTTATTCATTTATTTATTTATTCTTTTATATCGAGGTTAATGGAATAAGCACACATGTGCATTTTTTCACATATAGTGCCCGTGTGTATGCGGTTTTGTCAATTTTGTCATCTGCTTCTAGGTAACGAAAGATAGGAAAAGGAGATCGTTTAAACACACACACACACACACAAACACTTGATCCCCCTACACACCCCAACCCCCCCCCCCCCCCCCCCACAACCCCCCCCCCCCCCTCCCCCCACAAAATCCCAAAAATCCAAATATACACATGAGTCACATGTGTCTATCTCCCCTCAACACTGACTAAAACCAATCCTGTAAACCTTACGATGATGCACTCACTACTAAGCTTAAGCTCCCCTAACACAACCTTACAAATGAATGGGCTGGGGCCGACCTTGAGTTTGCAGGTTACACTAGAATCCCTAATGTTATTGAATCCCTAAGCAGGCAGACCAGCATCGGGGCTTCTAGCGATGTGACCAAAGGACAGGGGCGGTGGTGGGATAGGGATGGGGGGCGGTGAGATGAGGATGGCGGGGGGGGTGGGTGGGGGTGGGGGGGGGGGGGGGATGGGGGGAGAGAAGGGTGAGTTGGCAGCGTAGATGCGATATGCAGATGGCAAGGAGGAGGGAAAATAGGAAGGTAGGGGTGGGGTGTAGGGTGGGGGTGGGGGGGTGGGGGGGGGGGGGGAGGAAGGGATAGGCGTAGGCAGGAGGAGGTGGTGGTGGTGGGTAGGGGGAGGAGAAGACCAGGGGGGGGGGGTGGGTGGGGGGGGGGGGGTGGGGGCGTGAGGGCACAAGTGGAATAATAGAGTATGAACCCAAAGGAGAGAAGGAATAACAGAGACATGAGGAGAAGGGGTGGGTGGTCACAGGGTGCGTGCAGGCGCATGCAGGCGCGCGTGCGTACACACAGACACACACTCACACGCACGCACGCACGCACGCACACACGCACGCAAGCACACACAAACACATACAAACACATACACATAAACACACACATGCACATAGAGAGAGAAGGGGAGAGTGAGAGATGGGGGGGAGAGAGGGAGAGAGAGTTACAAAAAGCTTTTTAAACCGAGAGAGAGAGAAGGAGAGACAGACAGACAGACAAACAGAGACATAGAACAGTAGCTATAAGCTTTTAAAACCCATTCAAAGAGAGAGACACAGAGAAAGAGAGACAGACAGCGACAGAGACAGACAGACAGACACGCAGACACCGATATAAGAAGACAGACAGGTACACAAATAGACATACACAAAGTTGGAGAGACAGAAGAGACTGGTTAGACAGACAGACACAGAGACCCACAGACACACGGAGACACACATACATACACACAGATAAATAGGTAGACAGACAGGAACACACACACACACACACAACACAGACAGACAGACAGACAGACACACTCGGATAGACAGAAGATGCTGGTTAGCTTGGCGTAAAGAAGATTTGTGACTTAGCTTGGAGGGCATGAAAGAAAAGAATAAAAGAAGAGGACGGAGAGATCGATAACTAACAACTCCCCCCCCCCCCGCCCCCCCCGACCCCGCCCCACCCCACCTCCAATCCTCACCCACCCTCACCCACCCCCATCCTCCTCCACTTCTTCTTCTCTCTCCCTCACCTCTCTTCTCCTCCACCTCCCCCCCAACCACTCCACCCCCCCCCCCCCCCCCCCCCATCCTCTTCCCATCCTTTCATCTCTCTCCCCTACTAAACCTTCGCCAAAATCCCAGCGCCATCACAATTCTGTGTAGAATCTGTGTAGAACTCTCACTTCATTCTCTAGACCTCCCCATTGCTGGTAACTTCGTTTCTTTTTCCAAAGCCTGTCCCCCCGCCTCCCCAGCCCCCCCCCCCCCCCCCCCCCCCCACCCCCACTCACTCACCCCTTCAGTCCCCAATCGTCTGTGCCTTGACCCATCCCCCCCCCCTTCCCCCTATAGGCTTACCTCCACTCTGTCCATGCCTCCTCTTCTGCAGCCCCTTCTCCTCCCCATCTCCAGTGTGTCTGAGGTCCTTGTGTTATATACCTCTTGTCTTTCTCTGTGTGTTTGCCTGTGTCTGTGTGTGTGTCTCTGTCTGTTTGTCTGTCTGTCTGTTTGTCTCTGTCTGTCTGTGTCTATTATTCTGTTAGAAATTGTGTCCCCAAAGTTGTCAATGACCATACACAGAGAGTGACCAAGTTGGCACTGAAATGAATAGGAAGGTGAAATTATCGTCATCAGCAGCAGCAGCAGCAGCAGCAGTAGCAACAACAGCAGCAGCAACAACAGCAGCAGCAGCAGCAGCAGCAGCAACAACAACAACAGCAGCAACAACAACAACAGTAGCAGCAGCAGCAGCAGCAACAACAAAAGCAGCAGCAACAACAACAACAACAGCAGCAACAACAACAACTGCAGTATTATTACTGATACTGCTGCTGCTATTACCACCACCACCACCGCCGCCGCCGCTGCTGTCGCTGCTGCTGCTACTACTACTACTACTACTACTACTACTACTACTACTACTACTACTACTGCTGCTGCTGCTGCTGCTGCTGCTGCTGCTGCTGCTGCTGCTGCTTTCACGACTACTACTTCTATTACATCATACATAAGCACTAGCCTGTGTTCATTAGCACACTTTGTTCCTTTACGACTGAATGTTCGACAGACAACTTGACCGAATTTTGGTTCCTCTACACCCTCCCCATCTCTGTCCTCAACCCTCCCCATTCTTTCGGATTCTAAGAATCAAACTTCTGTTGAAGGTTGTTCAAAGTAATTAGGCTGCCTCAAAGCCACCCATCAGCAGGGTCCCTGCACTGCTGATGGGTCACTCTGGTGGTTCTCGGTAGATCCTGTTCGGATCTGTCGTACGCAGGGGACGGGGTAGCCTAGTGGTTAGAATGATGTGCGTTGCATCCTCGTGATCTGCTGATCCGGGTTCGAATCTCGTTCAAGAGGAATTTTTCTTCTGTAGTGAACATCAGTGCCGACTCCACTCCCCCCAAAAGTCCTCCGGATGAGACTATAAACCGAGGTCCTCGTGTGCGAACGCACGCAGAACCTCTTGCGCACGATAACAACATTTACAAAACTGCATGCATACGGGAACTGGATATGAAAAAGTTGATGAGTGCTTTTTTTTCCATTATCCTCGAAATAAAAAATCCAGAAAAAGCTAAGATTGTCCATACTGTTGATGATGATGATGATGATGGTGATGATGATGATGATGATGATGACGATGACGACGAAGACGACGACGAAGAAGAGGAGGACGACAACGACGACGGTGATGATGATGACGATGATAACGACCACGACAATGATGACGACGATGATGGTGGTAACCATTTCTTCCCAATTGTTTACAGCTAAACATTTACATATGTACCAATCAGAAAAAAAAAAGAAAACAGAGTCGCAGATCCAGCAGCTTGAGAAGGTTTTCTGGCATGAAGCCTAAAACACCAGACTCACTTTGGATATAGCACCAAACAATTGCCCTAAATCACCCCCCTCTCCAACTTTCAGTCCCATCAAAATTACAATGATAATGGTTGAACTCCATTCGTAGAAGCTTTAGTTCTTTAAAATACCCCCCCCCCCCCCCCCCCCCCCCCCCCCCCACACACACACACCTTCGGATGAGACTATAAACCGAGGCCCCGTGTGCGAACGCACGCACAACATCTTGCGCACACGTTTGATCCTGTTCCGCTTTTCGTAAGAGTAGGCCATTGTGTGCCGGTGGGAACAGATCACAGAATTCACAAAACCGCATACACACGGGGACTGGATGTAAAAAAAAAGCACATAAGTGCTTATTCCATTATTCTCGATATAAAAGAATAAAATAAAAATAAATAAGATAAATAAATAAACAGAGAGACAGAGACAGTGTGTGTATGTGTGTGTGTGTGTGTGTGCGCGCGCGCGCGGTCACGCCTGTGTGTGTATATGTCTCTGTGTGTGCGCGGCGCGCGCGTGTATATTTTGTGTGTGTGGGTGTGGGGTGTGTACGCGCGCGCGCACGCCTGTGTGTGTATATGTCTGTGTGTGTATGTCTGTGTGTGTGTTTCTGGCACATAAGATCCCTCGCTCGGTATCTCACAGCCTACGAAATGATCCACCAAAGCTCTGCTGTTCTTCCCAGGTAATTGCCCGAAACCTGTTCTGCTGTGATGATTACGTCTTGCAGACATTGCATGGCCAACCAAAAAACGAGTTTCTGTATGTGCGAGCCAGGTGAGCGCAGCCCTGGCACCAATCTGAACTAACACATTAATACAACGTATTATTTTGACTGACTGACTGCCATCCAGGGCAAGTACACACACAACACACGCGCGCAGCACACGCGTGCGCACACACACCACACACACACACACATACACAGGCGCGCGCACACATACACACTCACGCTCTCTCTCTCTTCTCTCTCTCTCTCTCTCTTCCTCTCTCTCTCTCTCTCCTCTCTCTCTCTCTCTCTCTCTCTCTCTCTCTCTCTCTCTCTCCTCTCTCTCTCACACACACACAATATATTCATCATGGTACTTTCCTTACTTCTAAAAGTCTGTATGGCAATTTTCGCTATAAAAATGATGATTATCTCCGGAGAAAGAGAGAGAGAGAGATAGAGAGAGAGAGAGAGAGAGAGAGACAGAGACAGAGACAGACAGACAGACAGACAGACAGACAGATGGTGAACCTCGGAGCTCATATAATCGAGGAACAGGAAGATAATTATACTGTTGGATGATTTTGATTCTCTCAACCCACGATTGCGTGCGTATGTCAGCAGAAATGTAATAACATCAGGATTTAAATGCCCTTTCCAATTATTTTCTTTTGAATATTTTTTTCTGATAAAATTATATCTTCAGTGGTAAAATTAATATCAACAAGAAACGTCAACGAGGATAACATTTATTTTCTTTTAAAATGGTTACTTTGGGAGAGAGGGGTTTTTTTTAGGGTAAATATCAAAAATAAATATTGTGGGGTTTTTTCCATTTCAAGTTCCTTCAAACACAATAACTTTTTTTTTTAATCTTAAAAACTGATTTCCCTACAGTTAAAACTGCACGCAAAAACAAACAAACAACCAACACCAAACATTGAGCAAGGCAAATACTGATAGCCTTTCCTAATCGCGCACTTACATCACTGTTTATGTCGAAATTAGATGGCCATAACCTAAGCCAACTTTAGAGACACTGTAAGACCACATAAATAGACAAGGAAAAAGGGGGGAGACAAGAAGCATGACGAAGAAGGGAAAGAGAGGAAGGAAGGAAGAAAGAGAGGAGGGAGGAAGGGGTGAGGGGGGGGGGGGGAGGAGAGGGGAGGGAGGGAAGGGGGCGATGTCTTGGGGAGAGAGAGAGAGAGAAAAGCAAAGGGAGATTCACGGGGAGGGGAGGGGAAGGAGAGAGAGGAGAGAGAGAGAGAGAAGAGAGAGAGAGAGAGAGAGAGAGAGAGAGAGAGAGAGAGAGAGAGAGAGAGAGAGGGGGAAGGGGTTGGGGGGGGGGTGGGGAGGCGGAGGAGCGGTTAGACTGGCATAAAGGAGGGTTGTGACAGCATGGATTTAAAAACAAGCCCACGAAAAATCAATACGCTGAGTGCCTGGGTATCCCCCCCCCCCCCAGTTCCTTCTCTCTGTCTCCTTGTCTCTCTGTCTCTCTCTCTCAGTCTTTCTCTGTCTGTCTGTGTCTCTCTCTCAGTCTCTCTCTCTCTCTCTGTTTCTCTGTCTGTCTGTCTCTGTCTCTGTCTTCTTAGTCACTATCTCTCTTTGTCTCTGTATCTCTTTCTCTCTGTCTGTACCTCCCTCCGCTGGTCTGTTTGTCTCCTCTGTCTCTCTTCTCTGTCTGTCTTTGTCTTTGTATCTGTTTCTTTCTGCCTGTACCTCCCTCACTCTGTCTGTCTGTTTGTTTGTCTCTCTGTATCAGTCTCTCTCTCTCTCTCTCTGTTCCTTCTATTTCTCTCTGTCTCTCTGTCTGTACCTCCTCCGCTGGTCTGTTTGTCTCCTCTGTCTCTCTTCTCTGTCTGTCTTTGTCTTTGTATCTGTTTCTTTCTGCCTGTACCTCCCTCACTCTGTCTGTCTGTCTGTTTGTCTCTCTGTATCAGTCTCTCTCTCTCTCTGTTTCTCTCTGTCTCTCTGTCTGTCTCTGTCTGTCTCTGCCTGCCTGCCTGCCTGCCTGCCTACCTGCCTGTCTTCTCTTCTTCTTCTTCTTCTATTCTTCTTCTTCTTCTTCTTCTTCTTCTTCTTCTTCGCTCTTTCCCTCTTGACACAAATATCATCAACCCTTTGGTCTTCAACTTTACAGGAAGAAGCATGAATAGTTTGTTAACAAGATCGTTTAACTTTTACACTGATTTTCTACAGCTTACAGTGTCGATAATATAGATGCACACGAGGGAGATGACATCGTACATCAGTTTCTATGAAGAACACACACACACACACCTAGGATTGTAAGGTAAAAAAAAGTTTTGTATTTCATAAACAAACACATGCGCGCGCGCGCGCACGCACACACGCACGCACACACATACACTAACGCACACACCCATACACGTACGCACACGCGCGCTCGAGCGCGCGCACACACACGCACGCATGCACACACGCACACACTCAGAGAGACAGACAGACAGAAAGACGGATAGACAGACAGAAACAGAGACAAAGACAGAGGTAGACAGACAGAGATACAGAGAGAGAGACAGACAAAAAAAGACAGAGACAGAGACAAGGAGCAGTAACAACAACAACAACAAAACAACAACAACAACAACGGCAACAAACAGTTACTTTTACTCCTAAGCTTGTCAGATACTAAAGTTAATACCTAGGGATTAGCTAAAATCAGATAGACCAAACTTTGGAGAAGCTAGAAACAGCAAGAGGCCACAAATAATGGTAGAACAGCGACATCAGCAAACACCAGCAAACACCATTAAACACCAATAAACATCAGCTTAGTGTCGACTCCATTGTCAGAAGGGATAAAAGGAGAATGCCATCTGCCATATATCAGTCGATAACAAGCTTACTGGTTCTAGCTCTGTACATGTTCAGGTGTAAGCCACAGAGATTTACAGTCCATGACTCGTAGGCTCTAAAAGGGGGAATGTAACTGATTAAAAAATAATAAAAGTTGAAGCATATTTTGAACTAAAAACTAGAGGGCATTATTTATCATCATCATCATCATCAGCAGCAGCATCATCATCATCATCAGCATCAGCATCAGCATCAGCATCATCATCAACACACAGATAGAGACAGAGACACGCACAAACACAGACGCGCGCACACACACAGACACACACACACAGACTCTCTCTCTCTCTTACTCATTCACAGAGACAAACACACACACACACACACACACACACACCACGCACGCGCACGCGCACGCGCACACACACACACACACACACACACACACAACACACACACACACTGAATGCACCCTGATTTTCCCTTACTTTCAGTTTTTCCCATCTCACTCCGCGAACTCTACATCATAAGATACATCAACCGAAGATCCTCTATGAATGCCAAGACTATAACGCACATACTTACAATATCAGTGACATATAAACTGGACATTATACGTATCGATTGAATAAGTATACATGTGGTAGATACAGACATACCACCAATGTAAGCAACAATTTTGCACGAAATAATCTTTTAAATCCATATTGATTTGAACGAAACCTCTCCGTGGCAAATAGCCAGAAGCTTCTTCATTTATTGACGAAAGCAAAACAACCGAAGACTTCCTTCATTAAAATGTTGTTTGCGATGTTATGAGAATTATTTTCTCTTCATCCGAGGCAGCCTGAATTTTTCATTCCCAGTTTTGATACTTCATTTTGAAAGGGGGGATTTTTGGCCAGGAAAGTGTCACCATGTGCCGATTGTTCCATAGACGCTGAAATATTTATTCTGCAAATAGTGTGTTCTTGGAAAATGCTTCGATGGACTGCGTAATTCATAGTACAGGTGAAGCCTTAGCAGAGCACAAAAAATTATTATGAAGGCGTTATATGGATGCTTATGTGATGAAGCTTTACAGAGAGAGAAAACCAAAAAAGAGAACAGACCGGGTGATTTGCAGAATACACGATTGTCTCATATAGCTCACAATGTCACTGTGACATTAAGGGCAGGAAAGGAGACACGGTGTCTTTTTCTGCGTGACTCCAAGACTATAATCACAAATAACTATCAACAAACAAAGAAGAAGAAGAGCAAAAATAAGAAGAAGCGGAAGCATAAGCAGAAGAAGAAGAAGAAGAAGATGCTGCTGCTGCTGCTGCTGCTGCTGCTGCTGCTGCTGCTGATGATGATGATGATGATGATGATGACGCCGGTGATGATGATAAGGAGGACGAGCAGAAAAAATTGCGGACAGAGAAAAAGGGGAAGAGGATGACGGGAAGGAGGAGTAGAAGAAGAACAACAACATCAAGAACAATAACAACAACAGCTACAGCAACAACATCAACAACAACAACACCATTACCACTACCATCATCAATAGCAATAACAACAATAATCTCTATCTCTTTCTCTCTTCACCTTTTCTTCTTTTCTGTCTCTCCATCCCCAACACATTCACAATGAGCTGACGGGATGGGCGCCTAACCGCTTCAGAGTGCATGTATGTAATATAAATGAGCGAAAGAGAACGGGTGATGGATGCATTGAAGAGAGAGAGAGGAAGAGAGGAAGAGAGAGAGAGAGAGAGAGAGAGAGAGAGAGAGAGAGAGACAGGCAGACAGACAGACAGACAGATAAGATACAGACAGACAGAGAGACAGAGAGACAGACGGAGACAGACAACGAGAGACAGACAGACAGATAGATAGACAGACAGAGACAGAGAGACAGAGAGAGACATACACACAGACAGACAGAAAGATAGACAGATAGACAGACAGACTGACCGACAGACAGATAAGACAGACAGACAGACAGATAGGCAGACAGATAGACAGACAGGCAGACAGAGACAGAGAGACAGCGAGAGAGAGAGAGAGAGAGAGAGAGAGAGAGAGAGATAGAGAGAGAGACACACACACAGTGACAGAGAGACAGGGAGAGACACAGGCATACAGATAGACAGACAAAGAGAGGGAGAGACAGAGACAGACAGACAGAGACAGACAGAGACAAACAGTGACAGAGAGACAAAGACAGAAGACAGACAGACAGACAGACAGACAGAGAGTAATGAAGAGACAAGGATAGGCAGACAGACAGTTAGAGTGACAGGTAGTGACAGCCAGAAGGGAATCATCATAGGAAGGATCAACGGCCTGGGCATTAGGCCAATACTGTCTGTCTCTCTGTCTGTCTGCCTATCTGTCCGTCTGTCTGTCCTTCTGTCGGGTTAATAGGCATTACCAGGTCATTGGTCTTTGACGGGTGTGTGTGTGTGTGTGTGTGTTGGGGGTAGGGTTGGGGTTGGGTGGGTAGGTTGGGTGCAGGAGAAGAGGGGAGGAGGGGGTGTGTGTGTGTGTGAGATGTGTGTGTATGTGTGTTTGGTTTGAGTGTGTGTAAGTGTGTGTGTGTTTGTGTTTGAGTGTGTGTAAGTGTGTGTAAGTGTGTGTAAGTGTGTGTGTGTATGTGCATGAGTGTGTATGCATGTATGTATGTATGTATGTATGTATGTATGTATGTATGATGTATGTATGTATGTATGTATGTATTTCATTTATGTATGTATGTATTGTATGTGTGTGTGCGCACGCGCGCGCGCGTGCCAACGTGCGTGCGTGCGTGTGTTCGCCGTATCTGTCTATGGTCCAGGATCGTTGTTTACTGCCCTCTGTAACCTCTGTGGTGACCTGACCCACATCGCAGTTCCAAGGCTATTGCGGACGGCTCAGGACATCTCTGTGTGTACCTTAACACCTGTGAACTTTGTTGAGTTAGTCAGATCGTCCGGTACGAAAAAAACAACAACACGTTAAGGTGTTTTTGTTTTATCTTGTCGCTGCGAAAGATCACTGTTGATAATGTCAAGGTTATTCGTGTCTCCTGCCGCATTGTGTTTGTTTTCAGCTTCTTCTATTTTTAAAAAAAAAAGGTATACCTCCTTGAATACAGGCCGTAGTCTTACTATTAAAATCTTGGATCCCGAGTTCTGAATCCTGAGCATCTCAATATTCAAGATTCAAGATTTTAAATCTTTTATCTCAAAGTTCCAGCTGTATTGCTCGCGGCTGTGCACACTTCTGCCCCGTATCTCCTAACATATTGTAGTTTCGGGGATGTTGCTGGTGGCTGTATACACTTAGACCGAGCTCCTGAAGACGGCATTGTTTCAGAGATATTGCTTTGCGAACACACACACACACACACACACACACACACACACACACACACACACACCACCACACACACACACACACAAACACACACAAACGCACGCACGCACACAGACCATCTGGCTCACACGTTGAAACCGTTCGCCTTTCGGAAGAGTAGGCCATTGTGTGCCGATGGGAAGGGATGTCAAAAATTTACAAAACCGCACGCACACAGGGAAGGGGGTAGGGGGGTGAGAAGGGGGGGGGGGGGACTGGGTGTAAAAAGCATACGAGTGTTTATCCCATTATTCTTAAACAATAAAAGCCAACACACACAAAAACGGTACTAGGAACATCATTATTGACGGTTGTACACACTTCCACAGTGTCTCTGACCAAGTCACAAGTTTTCAGGGATCGTACTTGCAGCCCCGCACACTAGTTCTCCCGTGTGTGTGTGTCTAACCACGTCACGTCACGTCACGTCACTGCTCCAGAGCATCTTGCTGGGTGGTTCCAGACCCCCTCCCCTCTGTTGAGTCTCCAAACACGCCGTGGCGCCACTGACGTCTCTGATAGCTCTCCGTGGTTTCCTGCCTCACGTCCTAGTTTCAGGCATACATACATACTGCCGGTGGTTCCATACAATCATCTCTGCAATGTCTGTAAACACTCCCAGGCATGAGAGATATTGTTCATAGCTTTCTATGGCTCTATGGCTCTCTCGTGTCTGTCTCTTAAGCATGCTATAGTTTCAGGAAGGTTGCTAATGGTTCCAAACACTGCTATGTGCCCCTATGCGCATCATCGTTCCAAGGATATTGCAGAGGGCTATGTATCTCTTTCCTGTGTCCCTAAACGTGCCATGACTCCTTCGGATGAGACTATAGACCGAAGTCCCGTGTGTGAACGCACGCAGAACATCTTGCGCACACGTTAAAACCCGTTCCGCTTTTCGGAAGAGTAGTGCCATTGTGTAGCAGTGGGAACGGATGAGAAAATTTACAAAACTGCACCAACACTGGGGACGGGATAGCTCAGTGGTCGGAGCACTCGCTTTCCCCCAGCCAAGTTAAGCAGCGTCGAGCGTGGTTACCAGTTGGATGGGTGACCGTTTGCGCGCCTTGGCTTCAGTACAGTTCCCCCAGTTCACCCAGCTGTAAATGGGTACCTGCCCTCTTTAGGGTCAGGGAAGGTAAAGCAGCGAGGGAGAGGAGATGGGCGCCGCCCTCAATATGCTGGCCCTAGAGAAGTGAGGTCTCTGACGCCTCGCTCCCCTACGACCTTATAGGTTATGGGACTCCTTTACCTTTACTACCATACACACTGGGACTGGATGTGAATAAAAAAGCACATGAGTGCTTATTCCATTATAAATAAATAAATAAATAAATAAATAAATAAATAAGCACATCATAGTTCCAAGGATATTGCAGAGGGCTCTGTATCTCTTTCTTATGTCCGTCCCTAAACACGCCATGATTCTAGTGATACTGCTGCTGGCACTATACACTTCATCTATGAATGTCTCTAAATACGTCACGGTTCCATGACAATTCCTGGCTATTCTTTTATCATTGCTGTGTCTCTAAGGACACCATCAAGTCTAGGGATGAAGATGTCAGCTTCCTACAGCTTTGCTCTTTTAGTGTGCACATGCTAAAGTTCAGTTAAGGACAGATGTTACTTAAGGACCAGAATACTTTGCTCACCATACAGAAGAGGTCCTACAAGAAACAAATAAGTTCGGTCCCACTGTGGCACTTGCAAATTCACTGGCTTCTTACGTTCTTCGCTGTGTTAGAACTATCAGGTAATGTCAATGTGACGATTTTTTGCTATCTTTTATTAAGAATCTCGTAATACCGAGCAAAACAATCAGCAAGAGACGTAATCTACAGCACACATGGGTACACAGAAACACAGAAACACACACAGACACGCACAGACACACAAACACACAAACACCTACTGACAGACAGTCAGAGACAGAGAGAAAGACAGAGACAGAAACAGAGAGACAGAGACAGACACACAGACACAGACACATACACACAGACAGACAGAATCATCGTTAAACTTTCAGGCTTGAAAATGAGCTCCCCCCAAAAGGGCAATAACGTGTAATGGGGAAAGGCCCAGTCTGCGTGAATAATACAATATTGCAATGTGATACTAATTGCAGGAAAATGACCCAGGATATGAAAGGGGGAAAGCGCATAAATTTATACCTGTTTAATTCGATGAGTGAGGAAACATTTATCTCAACAATTTTCTCTGCCGCACTTAGTGAACCAAATCAATTCTCTGGCAATCTTGTAACACATGCCACAATTTGGACATCAATATGCTGTTCATCTTCATCTCGATTGGGAAAAAAAGTGTGTCTCTCCTAGTATACATCTCGATTTTGTTTTCGTTCCTGGGATGTCTATGTCTTTGTCTATTTCTATGTCTATGTCTTTGTCTATGTCTATGTCTTTGTCTACGTCTATGTCTTTATCTATGTCTATGTCTTTGTCTATGTCTATGTCTTTGTCTATGTCTTTGTCTATGTCTTTGTCTATGTCTATTTCTATGTCTATGTCTATGTCAGCTCCGGGGGGTCAGCAATGGTGAGATGTTGCGCATACGACGGATTACCTGCCATTCATATTTTCAACAAGTTGCGAGCATAATCGCAACGTGTGGCACACCATTTCGCAACGTGTTGCGTCTGTGTCCGCAACAGCCTGTCTAAAATGGGACAGAATTTTTACTTATTTATGAAGCTTATATTACTGAAAGGACCAAAAAATAATATATAGTCCTCCTGTACTTTACCATAAGAGAAAGTTTATGAGTTTTGCCTTTTCTAACCCCCCATAAAATTATTTCTAAAAAAAACATGTTAAAAAAAATTAGGTGTACTCAGGGCGTACCACAGGGGAGTGAAGTGATGTGTAGAACGTGTCAGGGTAGCTACATTCCGACTTCGGAGGTGTGCATGCATCTCCATCCAAAAAAAGCGTTTCTCCTATTAATTGCGTCAAACAGCGATAGTGCTTCTAGATTGAAACAAAACAATTCCCTCACTTCATTTTTCACCGTCCGAGTGAGTGACGAGTCAGACGAAAGTCAAACCTCCTGGGGTAAAAGACTCGTCATGTGCATGAACGAAGTACCAGATAATGATGCATCTTTTATACGCTATTAATGGAGTCGCCCTTGGTAGCGTTGTCGCTAAGGTCACGAAGAACGTTTTACGACAGGTCGCCATTTTTGTTGTTGCTTATGAGTCCATACTGTCTCTGTCTGCCTGTCCATTTCTCCTTTCCCCTATTCCCCCGGCTATCATTGAATTATTAAGTTCGCTACTTTCATCTTTTTAAAGCATTCATTTATCTACTTCTTTATCTTTGGGTGTTGTTCGGTTGTTTTTTTAGTTTTTGAAGATAATGTTTTAGACGTGATGCTGTCAAATGTGGGGTTTTATACTCTGTAGGTTAAAATGAACTTACTCAAGGATGTAGAGTACGAAAGTACACAGTGTGGGTGGAACAAAATCGTGTTTCAATTTTTTGTGGACAGAGAGAGAGAGAGAGAGAGAGAGAGAGAGAGACAGAGAGAGACAGAGACAGACAGACAGACAGACAGACAGACAGACACGCAGACACATAGGGTGGATCGGTGGTCTAGAGTTAACGCGCCTGTCTAGAAAGCGATAAGTCCGAGTCGGAAGTGTGCGGTGGTTTGAATCCCGTTTGGACCCGAAACTTACCCCCCATCCAGTAGACCATGAGTGGTGGTCTGGGCGCTAGTCTTTCGGATGAGACGATAAACCGAGGTCCCGTGTGTTACACATACTTATTTAGCGCGCGTAAAAGAACCCACGGCAACAAGAGAGCTGTCCCTGGCAAAATTCTGTAGAAAAAAGCCACTCGAATAAGGAAACAAATGGAGTTGTAGACAGAAAAAATTAAAAAAAGGGTGGCGCTGCTGTTGTGGCAACGCGCTCTCCCCGGGGAGAGCAGCCCGAATTTCACGGAGAGAAATCTGCCGTGACTTAAAGTGGTATCAGATTTTTTAAACTATTAAAAAAATAAACAGCGACACAGACGCAGAGACAGTCAGACAGAAAGAGACACAGAAAGAAATAAACAAGCAGAGATAGATATATAGATCGATCGATAGATAGAGAGACAGAGAGACAGAGACAGAGACAGACACACAGAGAGAGACTTTTCACGCGAACTCATCTCCATACTTGCGCTAATGGCTAGAACAGGCAAAAGCGTGCTTACTACCTTGAAGAAAAGGGGAAAAAATAATGACAAGGAAGAAGGAGAACTTGCCATCTAATAAGATTCCTTACAAAAGATGCTCTAACTAAACCCTCCCCCTCCCCCTTCTCCTCCCCCCCCCTCCCCCCCCCCCCCCCCCCCCCCCCCCCCCGCTCGCCCCCTCCCTTTTAAGTTCTGGGCATTTATAAGAAGATAGATGAATATCAGCTAGAAGGTAAACAGGAACGCAAGTGAAAAAACAACTAACAAAAACAACATTCCCTGAATTGAATGACATGGAAGATGGTACGAAAATAGAGAGAGAGAGAGAGAGAGAGAGAGAGGGGAGAGAGAGAGAGAGAGAGAGAGGAGAGAGAGAGAGAAGAGAGAGGAGGGGGGGGGGGGGGGCCGAGGAGTGGAAAAAGTGTGTGTCCATACCACTTTGTCATGTGTGTGTGTATGTGTGTGTGTGTGTGCGTGTGTGTGTACGTGTGTGTGTATGTATGTGTGTGCGTGTGTGTGTTTGTGTTCGTGCGTGCGCGCGCGCGTGTGTGTGTGTAATTTTGTGTGCGTGTGTATGTATGAATGTGTGTATGTACGTGTGTGTGGTGTGTGTGCGTGTGCGTGCGTGTACGTGAGTGTGTGTGTGTGCATGTGTGTGCGTGTGCGTTTGTGTATGTGTGTGTGTGCTTGTGCGTTTGTGTATGTGCGCGCGAGCATGTGTGTGCGTGTGTATGTGTGTGAATGTGTGTGTGTGCATGAGACGGTGAAAAGAAGAGAATAATTTCTTTAGAATGAAGATGAGCTAGCCATGAAAACTTATCTCTAAAACGTGCTAACGTACAGAACATAAACTGAAGTTGGATAGAAAAACCAAACACACAAACAAACAAACAAAATAAAACCATAAACATACAATAAGAAATGGACAAGAAAAAAACCCACGAAAAAAAATGAGAGGGAAGGAGTGAAGGATTGAAAAATGGGGTGAAGAAAGAGGTCGGCCATAGAAATACGCAGGAAGGAAGGAAGGAAGGAACAGGGAAGATGGATAGAAGGGCTCAGAGATTCCATGGTGTAAAGTAGCTGAAGAGATAAAAGCTTGAATGTACGACAAGCACGCAGAGAGAGAGGGACAGACAGACAGACAGACAGAGACAGAGAGAGACAGAGACAGGAGAGAGCAGACAGAAAGACAGACAGAGACAGATATAGAGGCACACAGAGAGAGAGACAGATAGATAGACAGGGACAGAGACAGAGATAGAGGCACAGAGAGAGACAGACAGATAGACAGAGACAGAGAGAGAGAGAGGACAGACAGAAAGACAGACAGATAGACAGAGATAGAGGCACAGAGAGAGACAGACAGATAGACAGACAGGGACAGAGACAGAGATAGAGGCACAGAGAGAGACAGACAGATAGATAGACAGAGACAGAGATAAAGGCACAGAGAGAGACAGACAGATAGACAGAGAGAGAGAGAGATAGACAGACAGACAGATAGACAGAGAGATAGATAGAGAGAGAGAGAGAAATATAGATAGATAGATAGATAGACAGACAGACATACAGATAGATAGATAGATAGATAGATAGATAGATAGATAGTAGAGAGAGAGAGAGAGAGATGAGAGAGAGAGAGAGAGAGAGAGAGAGAGAGAGAGGAGAGAAGAGATGACAGACAGACGGAAGAGACAAGCAGACAAGTAGATAGACAGACAGACAGACAGAGAGACAGGGGGGTTGAAGGGGCTGTGTGTGTGTGCGTGCCTGCGTGCGTGTGTAATTCATTTAGCAGGTGTCGAGTGCATTGTCATGATGGTGATTATGACAGCTGTGATTATAAGGACCGAACAAAAATAAGGAGACTTGATGGTGCTTTAAACAACAACCTCAACAACAACAACAACAACGAAAAGGTTGTTCAGAAATTGTTCAGAAACAAGTTTTCTCATTCAAATTTTGTCATGTCAAATGGACGTTATGATGATCTTTTTTCACTGTGTTTAAAAAAAACACAAAGTTGTTGTTGTGGTTGTGTGAGTTTGTTTGTCTGTCTGTCTGTCTGTCTGTTTTTCTGCCTGTCTGCCTGTCAATGTCTCTCTTTTTCACATCCCATCTCTCTCTGTCTTTCTCTGTCTCTCCCTGTCTTCTGTCTGTCTCTCTCTCTCTGTGTCTCTCTCTCTCTCTCTGTCTCTCTCTCTCTCTCTGTCTGTCTCTCTCTCTCTCTTCTCTCTCTTCTCTCTCTCTCTCTCTCAAGTCTTCTCCCTCTGACATAACCACCACCGACCACAATCATCGATTAGAGAAGAACAAAACCAGCAAGCGCAGGGGAGGAGGGCATGGCATGATATGGCATGGCATGGCAGGGCAGGGAAGGGTAGGGCAGGGCAGGGCATGGCATGGCAGGGCAGGGCATGACATGGCAGGGCAGGGCAGAACAGGGCAGGGCAGGGCAGGGCAGGGCAGAACAGGGCAGGGCAGGGCAGGGCATGGCAGAACAGGGCAGGGCAGGGCAGGGTAAGCAAGCAAGACACGGCATGCATTTGTTCAATCAATAAGAAAGATCGATGGAAAACGATTTATCGAACACGCACCGCCCGTTAGTTCATCTAAGACAATGCAGTTGAATACCATGCCCCGGTATCCTGGCTCTGAAAAATGCATGTAAATGTACGAGACAGTCCAGTTCATTTGCTGGCTAGTGTATGGGAGGTCTGTGTACCCAAGCATGTAGTCACGATTATAAAAAAACCACACCCAAACATGTAGGTATATACTACTCATTTATTTTTCGTCTAATATCACTAAGAGTGAACAAACGTTAAATTGAAGAAAACTTATTTATTTTTTATTTATTCTTTTATATCGAGGATAACTGCATAAGCACTTATTTACATCTAGTCCCCCGTGTGTATGCGGTTTTTGGTAATTCTGTCATCTGTTCCCACCAGCACACAATGGCCGGATCTATATACGGATATGCAGATGTGTATGTACAAAATGTAAGTACTAAAACGTAAGCTCTATATTTTGCTCCGAGTCTTCAATATATGGTAGCTTTGAATGTCGCATAGCATGCCCAAATAGTTCATGTCTGTTTTCCTAACCAGACCGAAAAGTTCAGTTTGTGTGTTCAGTTCTTTAAAAACAACACCTGATCTTTTGGTTTGTTAGTCTGCCAGGCCAGCTTACTCTTAGATCTCTTTTGTTGAGCCACAACTTTTGATTCTGTTTTTTAAAATAATTATCTTCAGTTTTAAGAGTCCATCCTTCTATTCCATATAGAGTAACAGACCAAATACTACGTGTTTGCAGTATTTTAAGTTTGAGCTTTTTTTTTTCTTCTAAATATCCATTTTTCCCCCCAAAATGCTAGTAAGGTGGACCATTTGTTGTTCGGCTCGAACAATTCTTGCTAATGGTATAATAAGCCATCAGCTTATTTGGATGATGCATGGTATTAAAAATATTGAACTTCGAAATGGTTAATATCTTCTCGATTAATGCAAATACCAAACACAATTATTTATTTAGACCGTACCAAATGATTATTAGATAGTGTAGAAATTCTTAAGCCAAAAATTCCAAAGATATCAATTAAAAAAAAAAGTCTGTTCAACAAATTAACATCCATTCAGGAAAATCACCATATCAACAATCAATAACCAACAATAAATTGTAATAATGTTGATAACAACAAATTAACAAAGCTACCAAAGGGGGAAAAAAACCCCAATAAAAAGCGTATGGCGAAGAGGAGACAACCCTCACGAAAAAGCGAGCAGAGGGAGAGAAGCCAGTGTTGATGATGGCTGACTTATCAAGTGGCTAGCCTGGCCAATCAATAGTAATTATCTGCACAGCCCTTTACCGCTGGGTATTCTCTCTCTCCTAAGTGAAGGTTTTAGCGGCAATACGCCAGCATCTGTGGTGCCTATACGATGCTTAAGCTTACGATCAACTTAACGTCTGCTTATTCTTGTTTGAGTTTAGTGTTAAGTGGAAATAGTAGAAGGACACACGCACACGCACACACGAACGCTCGCAAGCATGCACGCAGGAACGTATTTACACACGCACGTAATGCACACGGACATACACACAAACTCTATCTATTTATCTATCTATCTATCTATCTATCTATCTATCTATCTATCTATCTATCTATCTATATATCTATTTATCTATCTATCTATCTGTCTGTCTATCGGTCTATCTATCTATCTCTCCTCTCTCTCTCTCTCACACACACACATACACACACACACACACACACACACACACACACACACACACACACACACACACCACACACACACACACACACACACACACACAGAGAGAGCTTGAAAATGTTTTAGGTCTAGATGAATAGATGACGCTTTTTTTTCTAAAGCACCCCATTATCATACAAGTGCTCTCACAAACACTGCCAGTGCAAATTGAACCCAGTGCATGTCGCAACCTTAACGATTTACGCAATCACACAATAATGTGCTTAGTTTTCTTCTCTCTCTCTCTCTTCTCTCTCTCTCTTCTCCTCTCTCTCTCTCTCCTCTCCTCTCTCTCTCTCCCTCCTCTCTCTCTCTCTCTCTCTCTCTCTCCTCTCTCTCTCTCTCTCTCTCTCTCGCTCGCTCGCTCTCTCTGTCTCTGTCTCTCTCTCTGTCTCTCTCTCTCTCTGTATGTGTGTGTCTATATTATGTGCCTGTCTATATGTGTGTGTATGTGTGTGTGGAGAGAGAGAAAGAGGCAGAGGGATATTGATTGATTGATTGATTGATAGTCTTTATTCCCAAGTGTTACAGATAAGTATTGATATTTTTTTTCATCTGGCCCTTGCCCTGAGAAGGGACTATCTTTAATAATCTGAGCTAATAGTTTCAGTTAAACGTTAAGTTTTAAGGATTTTAAAAAAAATCTATAAATGTCATATGAGAGTCAGAGGGAGAGAGAGATAAAGAAAGGGAGAGAGAGAGAGAGAGAGAGAGAGAGAGAGAGAGAGAGAGAGAGAGAGAGGTGAGACAGAGAGAGAGAAGGAGAGACACAGAGAGAGACAGACAGATGTGAAGCAAGTAAATAATGGTGGTGCGGGCGGATGGCCCTGTGGTTAGAGGGTTCGCTCCTGACATGATGGTCAAGGTTTGAACATGATCTAATACATACACACGGGGTCTGGATGTTAAAAAAAAACCCACGTAAGTGCTTATTCCATTATCCTCAATATAATAAAATAAAACAAATAAAATAATGGATGGGGGAAAAGTTTCAGGTCCAAACGGGTTTCGAACCACAGCATGCAGCTACGTTGATGGGGAGGTAAAAAAAGAAAAAAACAAAAAAAGAAAAAAAAAAGGTTGCCTACACGAGATTGTCACCATTTGGGTAAACGCCGGAGCTCTAGCCAAGGAACAAAAAAAAAAGGTATATATATATAAAACAGAAGGGATAAAAAGCCATGATAAGAATGATGTTATCCCCGCAAGTGCATTCAGTAGGCAGAACAAAGAGAGGCCAATTACCAGGCCAGAGACAACACAAGCTGTCATCTGGTCACATCCTCCGTGAGTGGGAAGAGAGCATGGGGCAGAGAAAGAATCGAAAAAGAGAAGAAGAAGAAGAAGAAGAAGAAGAAAGAAGAAGAAGAAGAAGACGAAGAAAAGAGAGGACACACACACACGCACGCACGCACGCACGTACGTTTACACATACATATATACATACATGCGTACGTACGTACATACATACATACATACATACAAACATACATACATACGTACGTACGTACGTACATACATACAGACATACATACAGACAAACATACATACAGACATACAGCATACAGACATACATATATACAAACATACATACAGATATACATACATACATGCATACGTACATACATACATATATACATACATACAAACATACATACAGGCATACAGACATACATATAATTATACCGTAATGCGCACACACACACACACACATACACACACACGCACGCACACACGCACATACACGCGCACGCGGAGAATTGTATTGCGAAAGAAAAAAATTCTGCGCGCGCACGCACGCACGCGCACACACACACACACACACACACACACACACACACACACACACACACACACACACACACACACACACACACACACAGGTGGAAATGAATGGTATTGCGAAACTAAAAAAATAATTCGAAGTTCCTGCTGATTTTATTACGAAATCAAAATCAAAATAAATTGATTTCACTGGGCTGTCATTCAACATGATGTCCTTTTAATGGAGAGAGAGACAGACAGACAGAGACAGAGACAGAGAGACACAGACAGACTGACTGACTGACACACTGACATACAGACACACAGTCAGACAGGCAGACAACTCTTCTTCTTTCTCTCTTCGTTCTTCCTTCTTCTTCTTCTTTTTCTTCTTCTTCTTCTTCTTCTTCTTCTTCTTCTTCTTCTTCTTCTTCTTCTTCTTCTTCTTCTTCTTCTTCTTCTTCTTCTTCCTCTTCTTCTTCTTCTTCTTCTTCTTCTTCTTCTTCTTCTTCTGCTTCTTTTCCTCCTTCTTCTCCTCCTTCTTCTTCTTCCTTGTCCTCCTCCTTCTTCTCCTCCTTCTTCTTCTTCCTTGTCCTCCTCCTTCTTCTCCTCCTTCTTCTTCTTCCTTGTCCTCTTCCTCCTTCTCCTCCTCCTCCTCCTCTTCCTTTTTCTTCTTCATCTGTCACGGTTCTCATCTCCCAGTTCCTCCTTCTGAAAGCAAGCCAATGGAAAGAGGGAGGAGGGAAGGGGCAACTAAGAAGAAAAACTAAATGCAACAAAGCGTGCCATCCATTTAGCTTCCATCAGAAAATGCCCTCCAGTCCACGGGGGAAAAAACCACACACAAAACTGTTGCTTTATATCAGTACGATGAACATAGCAGAAGAGGGTATTTTTAATGGAAAGAAAGAAAGAGAGGAGGGAGTGGAGATATGAGGGAAGGGGTAAAGAGAGGGGGGAGAGAGAGAAAGAGAGAGAGAAAGAGAAAGAGAGAGAAAGAGAGAGAGAGAGAGAGTTAAAGGGAGACACGAAAGGAGACAGACACATGCTGAGAGAGGGACAGAGACAGAGACAGACAGACAGGCAGACAGACAGATAGAGAAAGAGATAGAGAAACAGAGAGACAAACAGAAAGAAAGATAGAGGGAGAGTGTATGTTCTATATTATCTCTCCCTCGTCCTCCTCCTCCTCCTCCTCCTTCTTCTTCTTCTTCTTCTTCTCCTCCACCACCACCACCTCCTACTCTTTCTTCGTCTTCCTCTCCTCCTCCTCCCCTTCTCCTCCTTCTCCTCCTCCTCCTTCTTCTTCTCCTCCACCACCTCCTCCTCCTTCTTCTTCGTCTTCCTCTCCTCCTCCTCGTCCTCCTCCCCCTTCTCCTCCTCCTCCTCCTTGTTGTTGTTCTCATTCCCTTCTACTCCTCCTTATCCTTCTTTCTTTATCCTCTCGTTCTTTTTCTTGTTCTTTTCCTTCTCCTATTTTCTTCCCCTTTCTTTCTTTCTCCTTCATCTGTCATCGTTCTCGTCGTCCTCTGTCCTTCCTTTTCTCAAAGCAAGCCATCGAAAGAGGGAGAGAAGGGGCAACTTACCTGGAAAGAAAAGCAAATGCAACGAAGTGTGTGCCTTCCATTTAGCTTCCTTTCCAAAGATGCCCTCCAGTCCATGCCCCCCCCAAAAGTGTCACTTTCTTAGAAAGGTGAACTTGACAGAAAAGAGTTTTGTTGAAGAGAGAGAGAGAGAGAGAGAGAGAGAGAGAGAGAGAGAGAGAGAGAGAGAGAGAGACGAGGGAGAGGAGACAGAGACAGAGAGAGAGAGAGGAGAGAGACAGAGAGAGGCAGAGAGACAGAGAGTGAAGTGGTAGATAGACAAAGTGAGGGAGAGAAAGAGGGATGGAGAGAGAGAAGAGGCAGATAGACAGAGACAAAGTGTGTGCGTGTGTGTGTGTGTGTGTGTGTGAGGGAGACAGACGGACAGACATACAGACAGACAGACAGAGACAGACAGACAGACATACAGACAGACAGACAGAGACAGACATACAGAAACAGACAGACAGAGACAGAAACAGAGACAGACAGACAGACAGACAGGAACACAAGAAAGAACAACAAAATAATGATCAGTGGACGGAACAAATAAGCAGACAGTTACAAACAACTGGGCTAAATGAAAACAAAGAGAGAAATGGAGAAAGAAAGAAAGAAAGAAAGAAAGAAAGAAAGAAAGAAAAAGAGATAAACAGAACAGATTTGATAAGAAGAAACAAGGAGGAAATAGCTAACAATAGAGTTTTGTGAAAACAAAAACACAACAAAACACACACACACAAAACAGTGAGAAAAGTTCAATGCACCAACACCCAAACAAGCAGAGAAGGCAGGCATGCAGATAAATTGATTGACACACAGAGACAAACAGACAGAGGGAGAGAGAGAGAGAGAGAGAGAGAGAGAGAGAGAGAGACAGAGACAGACAGACAGACAGACAGACAGACAGACAGAGACAGAGATAGGGAGAGAGAGGGGGAGAGAGAGAAACAAAAAAAAGTTAATGAAATGAAATTGCCCATAACACTCTTTCAAACTGCAATGACAGGAGTGGTGACATCTTGCACGATGTCTTTGACTCACACAACCTCAACCCCCCAATCCCACCCACATCCTCTACCCCACCCCCCCATCCCATCTCCATTCTTCCTTCCTGCAGAAAATAAAGAAGCATGAAGACTAACTGGTTAGCACCGAGAGAGAGAGACAGAGACAATGACAATGACAAATTCTTTTATTTCGAGGTTAATGAATAAGCACCCATGTGCTTTTTTTAACATCCAGTCCCCGCCCTTAGGGATATATATATATATATATATATATAATATAATATATATATATATATATATATATATATATATATATAAAAATATATATATAGATTAATAAAGCCAATACCAATACACTCACACAGTAAACGGGGAAAATATCCACACACAATAAACACAAAAATCACCGAGAGAGAGAGAGAGAGAGAGAGAGAGAGAGAGAAGAGAGAGAGAGAGAGAGAGAAGAGAGAGAAGAGAGAGAGAGAGAGAGAGAGAGAGAGAAGAGAGAGAGAGAGAGCAACAGCTAATAATAAAAGAAAGCAAACAGAGCAAATTAAAAAAAACACAGAAACAACCTCCTAAAAAGCAAGCAAGATAGAGAGAGAGAAACAGAGAGAGAGGCAGACAGAAACAGAGAGGGGGAGAGAGAGGGAGGGAGGGAGAGGGAGAGAGGGAGAGAGAGAGCCAGACAGACAGACAGAGAGGGAGGAGAGAAACAGAGAGAGAGTGAGACAAACAGACAGACAGACAAACAGACAGACAGACAGAGGGCTTCTTTCATTCTCTCAGACTGCGAAGAGGCGGCCATCTTTCTTTCACACTCCTCATTCTTCACCCCACTCCTTGTCCTCTCCCTCACCAATGCTGTCCCCACTCCTTCCCACCCCCCCCCCCCCACACCACCCCACCCCCTGTTTTCTTCTCACCACTGCCCCCCCCCCTCCCTCTGCCCCCAACCACCCCACCCCACCCCACCCTCCACCCTCCAATCATGACAAAGCAGCAGGCACATGCAAAGTGCAAGCACGATGACACTCAGACAATCAGTAGGGATCAGTATATGGATGATTTATTGTCCGTGCGTGGCTCATTATTCGGAAACAATGTCACGCTCACCTACAGCCTGTCATATTCTGGCATCGACTCCGCTATAGTGTTTTTTGTATGTTTGATGGTGGTGGTGGTGGATGTGGAGTTTGTTTATGTGTAAAGAGTGTGTGCAGGCATGCGCATGTCCAGGCACGATCGTGCATAACTAACACATGTCTGTTTATATTATATTTTATACAGATGCGTGTGCTTAATGTATATACATATTTTATTTTTAATTTTAATTGTATACCACTTTAAGTCACGGCAGATTTCTCTGCTTGAAATTCGGGCTACTTTCCCCGGGGAGAGCGCGTCGCCACAAGAGCACCGCCACCCTTTTTTTTTTCATTTTCCTGTCTGCAACTGTATTTGTTTTCCTATCAGAGTGGCATTTTTCTTCAGAGTTTTGCCAGGGACAACTCTTTTGTTGCCGTGGGTTCTTTTACGTGCGCTAAATAATTATGTGTAACGCACGGGACCTCGGCTTATCGTCTCATCCGAAAGACTAGCACCCAGACCGCCACTCACGGTCTAATGGATGGGGAAAAAGTTTCGGGCCCAAACGGGATCCGAACCACCGCACACTTCCGACCCGAACGTTTCGCTTTCTGGGCAGGCGTGTTATCTCTAGACCATTGATCCACATATGCACACATCTGAACACATAAACAGTTAGTTAGGAAAAAAAGGTTTATTTGTTTATCTTGTATTTGCCCTATTATTATCAAATGACAGTATTACATTTAAACTGGTATTTTTTTCTCAGACACCAAACCGAACACACACTGAAAGTCTATCATCTAAAATCCATCGCTGTCATTCAAGTTCTTAACAAAAGTTCTAATGTATTATTCGAGGTCAAAATTTAATCTTCTTCATGCCCGGGGTCATAATCCACCATTCCACATGAACAATAATGTTTATATTATTATTATGTGACATTCTACAATGAATGTCAAACCTGTGGTTTGATATTTGCAATCTTGTCATGTAGAAATCTAATGCCAGAGCTGTTTATACATTTACTTGTCATTGTCATTTCCATGCTAACACTTTGGGGGGGGGGGGGGGGTGTTGTGGTCCCATTCTAGTTTTCATGACAACCAGGTAGGCATCCGTCAGTCTCGTAAGACTATGGAGTTGCGCTCTATGTGTTTATTCTGGTACAACGTCGGGCGTGGCAGGCCAGTCCATCACGGGAATGACAGTCCCTCTGACTAAGCCATTCAGAAGCTGCAACAAAACTAATACCTACAGCACCTATTCTTCAGAATTCTAGTTAGCCTTGAGACGACTTGTGACTAGGCTGAACCAAAACTTAATGTGATATTCGTATTTGCCTTAGCATAGTCTTTATCCATCTGACATATTATCGATGGCATTTCTTTGGCTTTTCTTACATTCTAAACTGTTCCGAAATAATTCTGCATTATAATGATGGAGACTTGATGGGTTGGTGTTTGAAATGTTGATAATAATCAGTAAAACAAACAAAGGATATATAAATGTAAAATCGAATCATCATTCATCAAAAGTGCTAACACCAAAATCCAAAATTGATCCAGAATTAGAAATGCATTAGAAGAAAGACCTCTTCTGGAACAAGCTTGCCACTTTCTGATTCATTTTATTTGTCGATCTCCGATGATATTGATTGAAAGGATGATGAGTGGGAGGAGGGGGTGGGTGGGGTGGAGTGGGGTGGGGTGGGGAGTTGTAGAAATGGAAAGACGATAGCTTTTCTGTTTGATCAGTGCATCTTGGATCCACAACAGCTTTTTCTGCTGCTCACGACCTCAGAGAGTTGATCAGAATAGAAGAACGTCGATACCAATGTCACCACAAGTGTCTCGTAGCATTGAAGCCACAGCCTTCTCTTTCATCGCCAAAAGACAAACGTGGGCATACACGGTTTGAACACACACGCACGCGCACACGCGTTAGGACAATACTTCATAGAAAGAAAGGCTGAACATTCAGTAATTAAACGACTTTTATCAAAAAGTCACGTTTGCTGATGTTAATAGAAAATGTCTGTGACTTAAAAGTGTTTTCATGTCGTAATAGTCTTTCCCTGGTAATCTGACTGAATGACTAACTCTCTCTCTCTCTCTCTCTCTCTCTCTCTCCTCTCTCTCTCTCTCTCTCTCTCTCTCTCTCTCTCTCTCTCTCTCTCTCTCTCATCTCTCTCTCTCTCTCTCTTTTTGCTTATAGTTATGGTGTATCCTGATGAAGGATTCATATTTTATATTTTCAATACTTATTGGACTTGTCCTCTGCACTTAAGTCTTAACGAGTGCCCTATTTCAATATCTTATTGTTATGTGTAACAAGTATATGTACCATTTGACAATGTGTAGATGTCTATCTTTATGACTTATTAAGTTTGGTTTTTATTCTTCTTGGTTTTGTTGTTGTTGTTGTTGTTTCTTTTTCTCTTTTTTTCTTCTTTTGTTGGTTTGGTTTTTCTTTCTCTTTTGTTTGTTTGTTTGTTTTGGTTGTGGGTTGGTTGTTTTTTGTTGGTTTTTTTTGGGGGGGTGTGGGGGGGGGGTGTGGTGGGGTATGTTTTTAGGGTTTTCTTTTATTAGTTTGCTTTCGGGGGGGAGTTGTTGGGGGGGGGGGCTGCTTTGAAAAGGGTTATTTCCCCATGTTTCTACTGTGAGACTGTATAAGTGTTGGGTTATTATTAAGATGTATCCCTACGGGCGGGGACTGGATGTAAAAAAGCACATGAGTGCTTATTCATTATCCTCGAAATAAAAGAATTTGTCATTGTCATTGTCATTGTCTCTCTCTCTCTCTCTCTCTCTCTCTCTCTCTCTCTCTCTCTCTCTCTCTCTCTCTCTCTCTCTCTCTCTCTCTCCCTCCCTCCCTCCCTCCCTCCCTTGAGACAAGTACCAATACACAAAACAGGCAAGACAAAACATACGCATACACAAATGATTAGCAGAGAGAACATTAAAGTACACAAAACACGTTTAACTCTTTCAGACCAACGACGGTAAGTGCGAGATCTCCCACAGTGTTGTTAACCCTACGAGTGACACTCGTTTCTCTCCAAGGGCTACTTCCATCCCGCTGGAAAGCACGTCTGCAGACAAATTGGACAGCGGAAGACAATTGAATTCAAGAACAAGCGTACACCCCTCAGACTACGTAGACAGGCGTGACGTTTTCTTCCCACAATGTTTTTGGCCTACAACTTCCCCCCTCTGCCTCCCCCCTCCACAACCATTCTGTTCTTCCTTCTTCCAACAGGTACGGAAACATGCAGACAAATTGACTAACACAGGCAAAATTAAGTTAAGGAGTTCCTTGCTCTCTCTCTCTCTCTCTCTCTCTCTCTCTCTCTCTCTCTCTCTCTCTCTCTCTCTCTCTCTCTCTCTCTCTCTCTCTCTCTCTCTCTCTCTCTTTTACTACAAAGACGAGCGTGAGATATTCCAGAACCTTGTCAGTCATTCAATGTACAAAGATCTTCTCTAAAATAGTCAAAGATGTAACTCCTAAAGGGTTTTTTTTTCCCGAATAACTAAAAATAGAATTCATGCTCGATTCAAACTGATCAGTCAGTATTTTGTAATCTGCCATTCAGTATCAAGCCTGTTTACCCACAAACGCAAAGTCCTCATTGCCACGTTTGCATTATGGATTGTGCTTTTCACAGCGCTTGGCTGCATTAAAACAATGATTTCATCTGCCATGCCAGAAACGACCCCATTTCACATATTGTTCAAGATTTTCTTTGTTCCTTGGCAAAGTCTCCGAGGTTCACCGGTGGTCAGATTGTTGCGTATGCAACAATTTATGCCCACCAAAAAGATATCTGCATTCTGAGTTCTGAGAGTTCATGAATTCAACCTTCAGCTACTGACTGTTGAGGTCAAGACAAATGTGTTACCTTCATTTGCCTATGCCTAGTAATCATCCATTTCACAACTTAATGTCGTAAAAAAACTAGTGTAACTCCCGTTAAGCTCATTATTTTGCAGGCTGTGTGAACCAATTTTGACTAAACACGAGGTATATATCGATGAAGCCATAACACGCTAGTATTTAATATGCTATTCACGATCAGAAAATAATCAACGAAATCTTTAACAGAAAGATGATCTTAATTTCTCAAAGCCTAAAAAAAAATCATTTGAAATTCATCCTGTAAAGCCAAAAGACTCACATCAAGAGAGATACCATCTGAAACAAGCCTGCCACTTGCTGCTTCACGTTCTGCAAGCATCTTCTTATGATATTGATCGGGGGGGATCAAGGAGGGGCAGGGTGGAAAGTTAATAGCCTTTCAGTTTGATCAGAGCATCTCAGATCAATAGCAGTGATTTGATCAGAGGAGAAAACCGTTGCTGCCCCTGTCACCACAAGTGTCGCTTGGCTTAAAAGCCCCAGTCTTCTCTTCATTCACCTGAAGGCACATGTGGACGTAGATGGTAACAAGAACATGTAAAAGCGCTTGTTAGGACAAGATGTTTTGGGTTGTTGTTTTTTGTTAATGAGCTGATCATCCTGTACTTAAATGCTTTTTATCAAATTGTCACATTAACTGATGCTAGCAAAAAAGTAAATGAGTTAAAATACTTGCATGTTACAATGTCCCTTTTTCTGTCTGTATTTCTGACTAATCGATTCACAGGCTGACTGTTCTCTCCCTGTCTTTCTCTGTGTCTATGTGTCTTTCTGTCTCTGTTTCTCTGTCCCTGTCTCTGTCACACACACACACACGCACACACATACACACGCATGCACGCACGCACGCACACACCTGCGCGCACGCGACTGATTTGCAGAAGAAGAAAACGTGTTTACTTCTTTCACTATTTCCGACAACAAAGATAACGGCGACATCTTTCACGATGTTTGTGACATACAAACTGTCTATCCCTCCACCGTCTTTCCCTCCACCGTCTTTCCCTCCCTCCATCCCCCCCCCCCTCCCCCGTCCCCCTTGCTCCCGTTTCTCTCCCGGGAGGCATGCAGACAACTCGGTTAACGGGGACAAAATCGAATGAAGGCACCCCCTCCGACACTCCTTCAGACAACACAGACAGACCTGAGCTATTCCACAATGCTTTTGACCCAAAACTGCTCCCCTTCGCGGCGTACTTACTCACCCACTTATAACTGTACCCCCCTCACCCACTTGTAACTGTACCCCCCTCACCCACTTGTAACTGTACCCCCCCTCACCCATTTATAACTGTACCCCCTCACCCACTTATAACTGTACCCCCCTCACCCATTTATAACTGTACCCCCCTCACCCACTTGTGACAGTACCCCTCACCCACTTGTGACAGTACCCCCTCACCCACTTATAACTGTACCCCCCACCCACTGGTGACTGTACCCCCTCACCCACTTATAACTGTACCCCCCACCCACTGGTGACTGTACCCCCTCACCCACTTATAACTGTACCCCCTCACCCACTTATAACTGTACCCCCCTCACCCACTTATAACTGTACCCCCCTCACCCACTTAAAACTGTACCCCCTCACTCACTTGTAACTGTACCCCCTCACCCACTTGTGACTGTACCCCCCTTCCCCATTGGTGACTTTACCCCCTCACCCACTTATAACTGTACCCCCCTCACCCACTTATGACTGTACCCCTCACCCACTTATAACTGTACCCCCCTCACCCACTTGTGACTGTACCCCTCACCCACTTATAACTGTACCCCCCTCACCCACTTGTAAGTGTAGCCCCCTTCACCCACTTACGTCCTATCCTATTTTCTCTCTACTTCAGACATGCAAACAAATTGGTTAGCAGAGAGAAAATGAGATTAAAGAGCAACTCTACTATAGGGACTGTCATTCCTGTGTGGGACCGGCCAGCCACAACCAATACTGTACCAGAATGAACACCTAGAGCGCAAGTCCATAGTCTTCCGAGACTGAAGGATGCCAACTCTCTTCTCTCAGACTAAGAAGGCAGGTGTGAGATATTCCACGATGTTTTGGACCCCAAACTGCTACCATTTTCTAGCTGCACTTTTCATCCACTCTCTCCCCTTTGTCATGTTTTTTCTCTCCTTAAGACATGCAGACAAATTGGTTAATAGAGCGAAAGTCAAGTTAATTAGCCCCTTTATTACAGTTCACCCAGCTGTAAATGGGTACCTGCCTCTTTAGGTAAAGCAGCGATGGAGAGGAGATGGGTGCTGCCCTCAATATGCTGTCCCCTAGAGAAGTGAGGTCTCTGACTCCTCGCTCCCCTACGACTTTATAAGTTATAGGACACCTTTACCTTTTATATTCTCTATGGATTGTCATGAAATATTCCGTGAGATGTGAGGGTTTTTTCCCCAACCTATCATAGCTTCAATTTCTTAACTGTACTCTCTCAACCCTCCAACATCTTAGTCTGTGTTCTTTGTTATCCTGTATCCACAGCCACTATCGTCCCCATCACAAACAAAGCAACAGGCGCCTGCGATGTGTTGTTGCACTATCGTACACACTGCAGAAATCAATAGAGATCAGTGGCTGGATGATTTATCATGTATGACCCATTATTCTGAATCAATGCCATGTTCGGCTATGGTCTGTATGTCATGTTCTGGCACTGACTCTAAGAAAGAGGTCAGGTGTGTCATGTGATGGGGAAAGGGGTGCAGATTACCCATTTGGTCATATGATATGGGCATGCACATCAATATGCTTCTTTACGCACTATGATTACATATGCATACCTACAAATTCATTTTCACCTTTCTCATACCCAAAGTCTTGTTATGCATCAGCATGCATTGCACACATGTGCGGATGCACGCACGAACGCACATGCATACACACGCACACACACATACACACGCGCGCACGTATGCACACACGCGCACACGCGCACACACACATACACACACAGAGTGTCAGTCAAGGATGATATTTTTCTTTTTCATATATAATCTTATCATCTTTCTTTTTTTTCTGTCAAGCAAAATAGTTAACATTCGAGCTCATTATTTCATATAGCGCTGAACTTGAAAAGATGTTCCAACTCTATAATTATTCAGTTCAATGTACACACACACACACACACACAACACACACACACACACACACACACACACACACACACACACACACACACACCACACCACACACACACACACACACACACACACACACACACGCACGCGCGCGCGCGCGCGCGCACACACACACATTATTTGCCAGCCATAGTCAAATATCTTTCTTTATAAAATTATACTGTTACCATTTATTCCATGACAACGATTTCTTCTTTTAATCAGCAGGAGTAATGTACATTCAAGATCAAACCTGTCAGACAATGCTTGTAATCTACCAGTCAGAATCAAATCTGTTTATTCACAAACACAAACCTCTCAGTGTCATGTTTGCATTATAAATAGATATGTATCTGTTACTTGGATGCATACGAAATTGGTAAAATCCACCATGCCAAATATACCCCCTATCACATTTGGTTGACGAATTCAATCCTCAGAAACTGACTGTTCAAGCCAAGCCAAACTGGTTGCCTTCATTTAGCTTGGGATAGTCACCATCCATTTGGCAGCTCCATGTTTTCACCCAAAAAAGTCAATCTTGTTAAGTTCATTATTTTGCCGTGTGAACCCTTTTTGGCTAAACACGAGTTATATCGACGAAGCCATAACACGCTGGTATTTCATATGCTATTCACGATCAGCAAATAAACAACGAAATCTCCAAACAGAAAGATGAACTTAATTTCTCAAAGCCTAAAAAAAAATTAATTTGAAATTCACCCTGTGTAATGCCAAAGATTCCCATCAAGACAGATACCATCTGAAACAAGCCTGCCACTTGCTGCTTCACGTTCTGCAAGAATCTTCTTATGAGCATTATCGATTGGGGGGATATAAAGGAGGGGCAGGGTGGGAAAGTTAATAGCCTTTCAGTTTGATCAGTGCCTCTCAGATCAATAGTAAGCGTTCTGTGCTGCTCTCCACCCC
>CM054136.1:19928206-19953206 GCA_028751875.1 Rapana venosa | reverse complement strand
TATATACGTATGCACAAGCAGGTACGTATGTGTATGTAAACATATCTTTTGTCTCTACTCTCCACCTTCCTCTCACCCCCAACCCCTCTCCCCCAATAAACCCCACAACAAACAAACAAACAAACAAGCGATAACAAAACCAAAAACAGCTCCCTCCTATGTTTCTCTTGTTTGTGTGCATGGGTTCGCATGCGCACACGCACGCACACACGCACGCACGCATACACACACACACACGCTTGAACGCACACACACACATATGAACCAAGTGACAGTTATCTATAAGCGCTTTTCTTCTTTGTATGTATCTTTGTCCCTAGACGTCAAACAACATAATCAGAATTCAAGCTCATACTGCTCTTCTTCTTCCTCTTCGTCGAACGCCTCAGACAGCACCTCTCTGACACACGCTATTTTACGCTGAAGGTCTTGTAGGTGTCTGAAGAGCTCGTCCCTTATTGGCAGGTCAGTAGGCCAGATGTCGGCCCTCAGGTTTTGGTGTGTTGGACAGGTCTGGAGGAAGTGCTCCAATGGGCAGGAGGTAGTAGTCATCCTTACTGTTGAAATTAGCGTGCTGCTGAAGCCAGCTTTTGTTTTGTTTTTCTTTCACTATTGTCTTTGCCTTCCGTTCAATGTCAAGTCGTTCTAGTCACAAACACCAACATATACTACTGCTATGCTTAGATTATGGTCTGCTTCTAATTCTAATGCTTGGCTGCGTAGGAAATCGATTTAATCTACCCTGCCAAAATTTGTGCTTAAAGAGATTCAGTTTATGAATGTAATCCTCGGCTATAGATTAATGAGACCAAACCGAATTTGTAACCTACATTTTGTCCTTGGCACAGTCATCAACACAACAATACAACCTCGTGAAAACAAAACACACAAACAGCAACTGACACAGATCTTTTAAATTCCACAAACAAGCAGCTTAAACCTTGCTTAGCTCTTTCTGAATTTTGTTTTTACCAATGAAGCATTAACGTTGGGGATGGCTGATATGCTATTCCCATTCAACAAAAAAACAACAAACAAACACACACACACACACACACACACACACACACACACACACACACACACACACACACACACACCACACAGCAAAACATTGAAAAGAAGCTTAATCTAATTCCTCAACAACAAAAACACAACCAAGCCCCATCAAACCCCATCCTGTTTGCGTGCAAGATGCACATCAAGAAAGACTTTCTGTGGGAGCGACCTTGCCACCAAGTGATTCCCATGATGCAACCATCTCCTTGCGATATTGATTAGGGGAAAAGGGGGGAGGGTGAAAAAGTAGAGTTAAAAGTGGAAGAGGAGAGAAGCAGAAAAATCAGACCCTGTCAGTTTGATCAGCACATCGCACGTCAATAGTCATTTGCCTTGCAGCACTCAACCCCAGTGATTGGGTCACAAGTGAAGACAATGTCGATATGGTGTCACGAAGTAGTGTCGCTTAGCTTAAAGCTTCCCGTTCCTCTTGCTTTGCCTTCAGTATAGGAGTGCTGACACAAAATAGTCTGAATATATACAACATTGATGAAAACGGATCTGCATTGACAAGCACAACATGTCTTATGAAAAGCTCAGGTTTTTTTGTTGTTGTTGGGTTTTTAAAAAAGAAAAGATTTTCTCCTCCCATGAACAAGCGCATCACTTTTGTTTTAATCAACATTTTTTTCCTGCTAAAGAGTTCTTTCCTAATATCTTTTCGAAAATCAGAAGTACAACTGTTGATATCAGGAACACAAAATTAAAGGTCTTCAGACTGGGTGTTTTTTCCCTGTTTGTGGTAAAATTGCAATCCAAACGTCCTGATTTATCTAGAGCTTTGTTGTAAACAACAATCGTGGCTATAGAAACAGAGAAGAGAAGAGGAGAGGAGGAAGAAGGAGGGTTAAGGAAGATAGCAGGGATAACACAATTTCTAGAGGAGGAGGAGGAGTATGACGATAATGATGACAACGACGACGACCACGAGTAAGAAGAAGAAGAAGATGACGCTGCTGCTGCTGATGCTGCTGCTGATGATGATAATGATGATGATGACGACGATGATGACGACGATGATGACGACGACGACGATGATAAATGATGACGATGACGATGACGATGATGATATTGATGGATCAACATCATCACCATCACCGCCATCATCCCCTCCCCAATACAAGGGTTGCAGGGATAAGATGGAGCAATTACACAGGCAAAGTGGCAATAAAACCTGCCATCCCGTTAGATTCATCATGAAAGATGCCCTCCAGGTAAAAGCATGGATATTTCTGCATTACAAGAAGGTGAACATATGGGTTAGAGAGAGAGACAGAGACACAGACAGACAGACAAACAAACAGACAGACAGATACAAGAGAGAGAGAGAGGCAGACAGACAAACAGACGGACAGAGAGAGGGAGAGAGAGGGAGAAAGAGAGGCAGACAGACAGACAGATACAGAGAGAGGGGGGGGGGAGTGAGTGAGAGAGAGAGGTGGGGGGGGGGGGAGAAAGAGAGAGAGAGAGGGAGGGAGTGGGGACAGAGAAAGACAGAGAGACATACAGACTAGACAGACAGAGACAGAAAAACAAAAAGAGAGAGATTCGAATAAAGTGGGGGGGGGGGGGGGGGGGGGGGGGGGGGGGGGGGGAGGCAAAGGGATGATGATGATGATGATGATGATGAGATGATGATGATGATGATGATGATGTGGTGGTGGTGGTGGTGGTGGTGGTGGTGGTGGTGAAGACGAAGATAACTATGATGATGATGGTGATGACGACGACGATGCTGATGACTATGATGATGACGACGACGACGATGATGATGATGTTTACGATGAGGATGACGACGACGACGACAACGATGACGATGATGATTGTAGTGGTGGTGGTGGTGCCTTCACTTCCAATCTGCTGCTTTACTACACCCCCCACCCCCACCCCCACTCCTCTTCCCCCTCTGCGTATTGTTCTGTCTTCATTGACTGATAAACAGAGAGGCAAATCCAAATACAGGAGCCCTTGACAGCCCCTCAGCATTCAGAGACAGATCTGACATCTTGCAGGCCTGACGTTCTGAGCCTACATCTTGTTTCCCACCAGATTCCAGCTATTTTACACCCACACACCCCCTTCTACATCGTTTCTGTCTCCAGTGAGTGATCAACAAAAAAGAAAAAACAAATCAACATTAAAGAGCACCTGCAATTCTCCTCTCAAATTACAAAAGAGAGATTTGACATCTTCCAGGCCTGACGTTCTTAACCTACGTATTTTGTCCTACCATATTCCAGCTATTTTACACCCACACACCCCTTCTGCATATTTCTGTCTCCAGTGAGTGATCAACAAAAAAGAAAAAACAAATAAAAATTAAAGAGCACCTGCAATTCTCCTCTCAAATTACACAGAGAGATTTGACATCTTCCAGGCTCAGTTCTTTTACTTAAGGTACATCTTTCTCCTCGCCTTCCTCCCGCCGTTTTACCTCCCATCCTTCTGCATGTTTTCTGTCTCCAATGAATGATCAATAAAGGACAAAAACGACAAGTCAACATTTATAAAGAGCACCTGCAACCTCCTCTCAAACTCACAAAGACAGATTTGACATCATCCAGGCTCAATATTCTTAACCCGCAAGTTTCTTTCCCTCCATCCACTTCTCTACAGTCTACCTTCCCCTTCCCTCCACATGTTTATCTGTCTTCAATGAGTGATTAGAGATGTAAAAAAAAAAAAATCAACATTAATTTAATGAGCACCTGCAACTTCCTCAAAATACAAAGACAGACCTGACATCTTCCAGGAACAATATTCTTAAACCTACGAATGCTTTCACTTCCACCTTCATCACTTTAACACACAACCAACCCCTCCCTTTCCAACCTTCTTCGCCCCTCCCCCTCCTTCTCCTCCAACCCCCCCCCCCCCCCCCTACCTCCCTTCAGCCTGTCTCCTGTCTCTCTCTCTTCCTACTGCTGCTATGTTGTTCCCCATCATCATCATCATCATCATCATCATCATCATCATCATCATCATCATCATCATCATCTCACACACACACAACACACACACACACACACACACACACACACACACACAGCAGCAGCAGCAGCAGCGAGCACCTGCCAAGTCGTTGCACCCTCATGCTCCTCCGGCAATCAATAGGCATTGGTGTAGGGAGGAAGGGATTCTTCATCATGCTCAGCCCATTATTCAGACATACGGCCACCACCAGCTATCATCTGTCAGTCACTTTGTTACTGGGGTTTATTTTTCTGGCCTCAACTCTGGATTGATGGGCGAGTGCGCGCCTTTACTACACACATTCCTTGGTGGTGGTAGTAGTAGTAGTAGTGTGTAGTAGTAGTACGTTGTAGTAGTAGTAGTAGTGTCGTAGTAGTCGTAGTAGTAGTAGTAGTAGTAGTAGTAGTAGTAGTAGTAGTAGTCCACTTTGGGTACAACTGTGTGTGTGTGTTTATTTATTCATTTTTATTTTAACATTTTATTTCGAGGATAATGGAATAACCGCTCATGTGGGGTTTTTTTCCCACTCAGTCCCCGTGTGTATGCATTTTTGTAAATTTTGTCATCCGTTCCCACCGGCACACAATGACCTACTCTTCCGAAAAGCGGAACGAGTTTTAATGTGTGCACAAGATGTTCTGGTGTGTGTGTGTGTGTGTGTGTGTGTGTGTGTGTGTGTGTGTGTGTGTGTGTGTGTGTGTGTGTGTGAATAGTCCTGTACATGATACGCACATTCACTCATGAAAGTATACATACGTGTACATGTCTACATAGGGATACACAAGTGTGTTCTGTCTGTCTTTTTTCTGCCTGTCTGTCTGTCTGTCTGTCATTCTCTCTCTCTCTCTCTCTCTCTCTCTCTCTCTCTCTCTCTCTCTCTCTCTCTCTCTCTCTCAACCACACACACCACACCACACACACAACAACACACAACACACACACACACACAACACAACACACCACACACACACACACATACACACACTATTATACAAGACATGATTACACAAAATCAAACTCATGTCTAGCTTTGAACTTGACTTGATCCCCCATCCTCAATCTCTTGCCTAACACCATTTACAAGGTCCAAATTCAACACAACTTTATCATTCTGTTTGTTCAGTGTGGAATCCGCTTCACTGTATGTACTGTTCAACACGAGGTATCAACTCCATTCAATGTCAGATCTGTTGGTCAGTGTTTGTCATATGCCATACAACGGCCAGATTGTTTACACATCACCATGATACTTCTTACTGCTGTGTTTAATCCTGCGATTTTCTTTGCTCTCAGTCTCGTCTGTATCGATTTAGTCTGTCATACCCAACGCTTGTCACTTTTTAGTTTAATCCCCAGTCATGTTAAACCAAACTTGTAGCTTGTATTTACTTTGGAATAGTCTTCACCCACGATTCAACATCGTCCAAAACTCTTGTTATCAATCTTGTTGTAAAGTTCTTCATCTCGCTGTCAGAGCCATTGTGATCTAATCCTGAGTTTTACTGACGAAACCTTCAAGTATTAGCGTTCGCTATGCTGTTCGTAATCTACAAAACCAACAACAATCTAAGAACGTAAAGATGAACCAGATTCCATGAAGCCTAGAAATCTATGCGTAGATTCCAGCGTGTAACGCAGACAAGGTTACTAATCAGATAAGACTGGCCAACTAGGAAGATTTTCTGTGATGTAAGTCTGTCTTGGCCAATTTTCATCGCAGTTGTTCGTGGGGGGGGAAGGGGAGGGGGGGGGGGGGGGGGGGGGGGGGGGGGGGGGGGGGGACTAGTAGTACACCATCAAACTCGCAACATGAAGGCAAAGTTTCCAGTCTCTCGAAGGGATTTTTTTTCCTGCTGGAATGAGCACTGGTACCGACTCTTTCTTCTACAAATCCTTCCTATGGGACCGATAACCTGAAGTCTCATGCGGGAATACATCCACTATACCATGCATGTATGCTGTGTCGTAAAATAGCTACAGTCGTAAAGTGGACAGGCTTCACGGAGACAAGAACTCCTTTCTGGGTCTGAAAAGTTGCTACGGAAAAAGAAAAAAACAACAACCAAGTTTTCCTGTCCTTCACCAGGCTGGCTGCCGATGCACAGACTGCAAAGTGCAGGACGAACGATTCCAGATCAGACAGTTTCTGTTGTCCTTGTGAGCGTACAAATCGAGTAAAACAACATACTTATTTCCGGAAAAGTTAGGTAGTACGTCTTGTTTTTATGTTCCATTTTTTGAGGTGTTTTTTTTTTAATCTATATTATATATCTTTTTGATTGTAAGCCATTTGTTTTTTAGTCGTGTATGTACCGTGTGTTTTGATACTAACCCACATTAAGAAGAAGCAAGTAAAGATAATTTCAGGTTATTTTTTGACCGGTTTGCACAATTGAACGTCTTTACCAGTTAGCGACAAGAAGTCCACCCAGTTAGCGACAAGAAATCTACTTAACAACACCACACACAAAGTACATTAATCCCCCCCCCCTCTCTCTCTCTCTCTCTCTCTCTCTCTCTCTGTCTGTCGTCTACGTCCACTCCTCCTCTCCACACACAACAACACACACCACACACACCCGCTACCACCACACCACGCACGCACACACACACACACACACACACACACACACACTTACGTCAACATGCCCACGAAACACTGCACAAACAATAGGGTTTTTTTCGTATATGTGCCAACGACTCCTCAAGGAGTTCAGTGTGAGAAGTCCTGTCAAGGCCAGCATGTATTATGCGGCGCATTGATCTTACGAATCTGATTACAAAAGGGAAGGATGGAGAGAGGAGGGAAGAGGAGGAGGGAAGGAGGGACAGGAATACCCTGTCAGCTGTTGATCGTGATCGGAATAGCATTCTTCCGATCTACCGTGTCGTACAGGAGAGGAAAAAACAACAACAATGAATCAGTCCAGTAGGCTGCTTCAGTTAGATACTCTCTGCTCTCTCATCTCTCTCTCTTGCTTTCTCTCACTCTCTCTCCCTCTGCTCTCTGTCACTTAGTTCTCTTTCTTTCCTCTTCTTCTCTCTCTCCTCACCACCTCTTCTCTCTCTCTCTCTCTCCTCTCTCTCTCTGTGTTTTAGTACAAGTAGAGGAGGAGGACAAAGGAGATCACACATCAACCATCATTAGAGATCATAGTAAGTAGGTAGTTAGTTAAGTATTATATAGTGGTTGAGTTCTTCTCTTCTCTCTTCTCTCTTCTCTCTTCTTCTCTCTTCTTTTTTTTTCATTCTTCTCTCTTCTTCTTCTTCTTCTTCTTCTCTCTCTTTCTATTTTATATTTCCTGAGGCAAATGCGGGCAGAGAAGCTCGAACACGTGCAACACCTGATTCCCACAACAAATATTCAAAGAGTAGGAGAGTAGTAGAGCAGAGAGAGAGAGTGAGTAGAGAGAGTAGAGAGAGTAGAGTGTATGAGTAGTAAAGTAGTAGGAGAAGTAGACTTATATATCATTACAGATTATTGACAGTACAGTATATATATATATCCGAGGACCAAGAGAGGAGAGATACCAGAGACCGAGAAACATGATCACAGACAGATAAAAGGAGAGAGAGAGAGAGAGAGAGAGGAGAGAGAGAGAGAGAGAGAGAGAGAGAGAGAGAGAGAAGAGAGAGAGAGAGAGAGCGAGAGAGAGAGGAAGAGAGAGAGAGAGAGAGAGAGACAATGACAGAACAGTTTAGATCGACGAGAGAGAACGAAAGAGAACGAGATGAGAGACGAGTAGACAGACCCAAGGACCGTAGGGATACGAGATCTAGATAAGAGAGAGAAATGACTTATGAGAGTCGAGAGAGAGAGAGAGAGAGAGAGAGAGAGAGAGAGAGAGAGAGAGAGAGAGAGAGAGAGAAAGAAAGAGAGAGACAGAGACAGAGAGAGAGAGACCTGGGTAATTCTAGGGTTGAAGGGTTTTCATTAAAGGAGTCACGTTTTCTGACACTGGGAAGAAATTAATTACTTCAAGTACTTGCACCTCTTGCTCTTCTGTTTGCCTGCCTGCCTGCCTGCCTGCCTGCCTGCCTGCCTGTCTGTCTGTCTGTCTGTCTGTCTGTCTGCCTGTCTGTCTGTCTGTCTGTCTGCCTGCCTGCCTGCCTGCCTGTCTGCCTGTCTGCCTGCTGTCTTCTGCCTGTCTGTCTGTCTGTCTTTCTGTCTGCCTGTCTGTCTGCCTGCCTTCCTGTCTGTCTGTCTGTCTGTCTGTCTGCCTGTCTGTCTGTTTGTCTGTCTGTCTGTCTCCTCGATGCTGCTTAACCTTAGCTTGAGGAAAGCGAGTGCTCTGACCACTGACAAAGAAAGTACAGAAAAAAGCCAGGCAGGAAAGACAGAAAGAAAGAAAGACGGGCAGGAAAGACAGAACAAAGAAAGAAAGAAAGACGGGCAGGAAAGACAGAAAGAAAGACGGATAGGAAAGACAGAAAAAGTAAAGAAAGAAAGACGGGCAGGAAAGACAGAAAAGAAAGAAGAATAGAGGGCAGGAAAGACAGAACAAGAAAAAGAAAACGGGCAGGAAAGACAGAAAGAAAGACGGATAGGAAAGACAGAAAAAGTAAAGAAAGAAAGACGGGCAGGAAAGAAGAAAGAAAGACGGGCAGAAAGACAGAACAAAGAAAGAAAGAAAGACGGGCAGGAAAGACAGAAAGAAAGACGGCATAGACAGAAAGAAGACAGAAAGAAAAAGAAAGAAAGACGGGCAGGAAAGAACAGAAAGAAAGAAAGACGGGCAGGAAAGAAGAAAGAAAGAAAGAAAGACGGAGAAAGCAAAAAGAAAGACGATAGGAAGAGAAAAGAAAGAAAGAAAGACGGGCAGGAAGACAGAACAAAGAAAGAAAGAAAGAAGGGCAGGAGAAGACAAAGAAGAAAGAAAACGGAGGAAGACAGAAAGAAAGACGGGTAGGAAAGACAGAAAAGTAAAGAAAGAAAGACGGGCGAGGGAAGAAAGAAAGACGGCAGAAGACAGAAAAAAAGAAAGAAATAAGGCAGGAAAGACATATAGAAAAAAAGAAAGAAAGGAAAAACAACAGACAAGCAGGCAGATAGAAAGAAAAAAAACGTATAAATAAATAAGTAAATAAAGACAGAAAAATGTCAGAGGATACGGGAAAAAACATACAGAGAAAGAAAGGACAAACAGAAAAGACAGTGAGTACAGAAAGCGGGGCAGGAAAGAAAGAAAGAAAGGTCGAAAGAAGAAGAAAAGAGAAAAAAAAGAAGAAAGAAAGAACAAAAAAGAAAGAAAGAAAGAAAAGAGATAGGAAAGGAAAGAAAGAAATAAGAAGAAGAAAGAAATGGAAGAAATAAAGAAAGAAACAAAAAATTAAAGCAGAAGAAGGGAAACAAGAAAGTCGAAAGAAAGGAAAGAAAGAAAAACGAAACGAGCGAAAGAAAAGAAGAGAAGAAAAGACAGAAGAGAGAAAGAAAAGAGGAGAAAGAAAGACAGAAAGAACGAAAGAAAGAGAAGAAAAAACAGAAAAAAACAGAAAGAGAAAGAAACAGAAAGAAACTCAAAAACAGAAAGGAAAACAGAAACTAGAAAGAAAGACAGAAAGAAACTATTTAAAAAAACCCCCCAAAACCCAACCTTCATTCCTTCATTCCTTCCTCCTTCTGCACTGCAGTGAGCAGAACAGAGCGGAGCAATTATCGAAAGGGAGGAAAAATAAATAAAATAAACAAACTCTATCATGCAATTAGCTTCCTTAGCAAAAGATGGCCCCAAGTCTACTATGCAAAAGCTTTTGGGGACATCATAAAAAGACAAACGCCACAACAAGGAATTGCCTTTCAAACTCTGTTTAAGAAACAGAAGACCAGATTCTCAAAGAGAGCAGAAAATTGGTTAGTCCGAAAGCAAGGAAGGAAGGAAGAAGAAGAAGAAGAAGAAGAAAGAAGAAGAAAGAAGAAGAAGAAGAAGAAGAAGAAGAAGAAGAGAGAGAGAGAAGAGAGAGAGAGAGAGAGAGAGAGAGAGAGAGAGAGAGAGAGAGAGAGAGAGAGAGAGAGAGGGCGATGGGGAGGGAGGGAGAGAGAGACAGAGACAGAGACAGAGACAGAAGGAGGGAGGGAAAGAGATTTTCTGGAATAGAGAGACAATTATAAAAGTAGCCTAAAGCTCTATCTTATGAATCTCTGTTTCTGTCCGTCTGTCTGTCTGTCTGTCTGTCTGTCTGTTCTCTCTCTCTCTCTCTCTCTTCTCTCTCTCTCTCTCTCTCTCTCTCTCTCTCTCTCTCTCTCTTCTCTCTCTCTCTCTCTCTCTCTCTTTCTCTGTCCTTGTATGTATGTTGTGTGTGTGTGTGTGTTTGTAGGCATGCACGCCAGCGTGTGTGTATATGTGTGTATGCGTGCATGCGTGTGTAAATACATGACGCAAGCACACACACACACTCTCTCTCTCACTCACTCACACAACACACACACACAGACACTTTCTCTCTCTCCTCTCTCTCTCTCTCTCTCTCTCTCTCTCTCTCACTCACACACACACACACACACACACACACACACACACACACACACACACACACACACACACACACACACACACATACGCACACACACCACAGTGACTATCTGCAGAGCAATGGGTCTGCTAGGTACAATTTGCCCACGAAACTGTCTGGAATAACAAAATCAGGACAGTACCCAAACCACTCCCCACGAAGTTAAGGGGAAAAGCCACTTAAGTCAGCCCCAAGCAGACAGTCTTCCTCTTCTTCTTCTCTTCCCTTCTCCTTCTTCTCCTTCTTCTTCTTCTTCTTCTTCTCTTCTTCTTCTTCTTCTTCTTCTTCTTCTTCTTTTACTTCTCTTCTTCTTCTTCTTCTTTTTTCTTCTTCTTCTTCTTCTTTCTTCTTCTTCTTCTTCTTCTTCTTCTTCTCTTCTTTTTTCTTCTTTTCTTCTTCTTCTTCTTCTTCTTCTTCTTTGCATTTCTTCTCTTTCTTTGCATTCTTCTTCTTCGTCTTCTTCTTCTTTCTTCTTCGTCTCTCTCCTCCTCCTCCTCCTCCTCCTCCTCCTCCTCCTCCTCCTCTCCTCCTCCTTCTTCTTCTTCTTCATAAAACGCTCACACAGCAAATATGAGCAAAAATGCGTGGCGCAGCCGTTACACGCCTGTCATGTCAGTTCCAGCGCATCCAACTTTTGGAATGGGAGAGAATTAGTATATGTAAGTCTTTCTGGAGAAACACAAAAACAAACATAAGGCAAGAGAATAGACCAAGAAAGCAGAAAATAGACAAGAAGGAGGAGACAGAAAGGAACTGAACAAGACAGAAACAAAGAGAGGGATAGAAAAGAGGAGGACATTCCTCATCCACAGAATTTTCAGGAGTGAGGGGATGCTATGGATACTGACAGCCCCCACCCCCCCACCCCCGCGCGTACATACACACACATACACACGCACTCTCTCTCTCTCACACAACAGACACACACACGTACACACATACGCGTGCACACACACACACCACCACACACACACACACACACACACACACACACACACACAACTGAACATGCCAAAAATAAAAAAGAACAACGTCATCACTTCAGCTGAAATTGGCATATCCACCCCAAGAATACTGCATAGCCACCCCAAGACTACTGAAAACACACAATTACACCTCTCACACACACACAACACACACACACACACACACACACACACACACACACACACACACACGTACACACACACACACACACACACACATCTTCTGTTTAAAAGTATTATCATTACTTTTCTAGGTTGGTTGGGGGATGGGGGGGTGGGGGGTGTTTAGTTTGTGTGTGTGTGTTTTCCAAAAAACAAACCCCAACACATGCTATTTCTTAACCTTTTCTCCTTCCACTCCTTCTTCTCCCTTCTTTAACTTCCACTATACTTTCTATTTCCTTCGTCTAATATCACTTAGAGTGAACAGACGTTAAATTGAAGACAACAACAACAACAACAACACACACACACACACACACAACACACACACACACACACACACACACACACACACACACACACACACACACACACACACATACACACACACGCAAAAAGACGTCGACTCATCTCCCAACATAGATAGACTTAGCGGACATGCTAACAACACACATATTAACGTTAAACCCACCCTATGTACACTATTGCAATGTCGAAACCAACACGGCCAAAACTCCCTAAGGGCCCCCCAAAACAGCAAAAGTAGCAATTACGGACCCTGCCTGAGTAGCAAATAACACCAATAATGACAAGCTCTGGAATTCTGTTTTTGACGTGGCCAAAATACACACCCCCTTTTGCAGTAAAGTTTTGTGCGGGGTTTTTTTGTTTTTGCTGAGGCAAAACACGAAGACTCTTGCCAAAAGAGAAGTGGTGGATAACCTTATTATGTGCTCGTGTTACTGTTGGTGCCAGTACGACTGTGATAAAGGTTGTGTGTGTGTGTGTGTAGTGTGCGGGGTGTGTGTGTGTGTGTGTGTGTGTGTGCGTGCGTGTGTGTGTGTTGGTGGTGTGTGTGTGTGTGTGTGTGTGTGTGTGTGTGAGGTGTGTGTGAGAGGGAAGGGTGTGTTTGTGGCGCGCGCGCGCGTGTGTGTGTGTGTGTGGTGGGGGGGGGGTGGGTTGTGGTGTGTGTGTGTGTTGTGTGTGTGTGTGTGCGCGCGCGCGCGCGTGTATGTGTGTGGGGTGGGGGGTGTAAGTGTGTGTGTGTCTACCAAAATGACAATGGAATGGCAATGCTCTAAGAAAAATGTCATTTCCCTATACAGTTTTAGACTACGCCCCAAACTCATGCTTGAGTTCGAAAACTCAGGCTAATTCTATGTAGATGGTCTTCCTTCTCTGGGCTGAAAATAAAACTTTGTGTTTAGATTACTAGGTATTACCACACACAAAAAACCTCACTTTTTTCTCGCCCCTCAAAGTTTTAATATCAGAGGAAAAAGCAAATAGGAATGAACAATGATGAGTATTCTTATCGCGTATATACCCTTAAACACACAGACACAGACACGCAGACAAACACACAGACTCTCTCTCTCTCTAACTCTCTCCCTCTCACGCGCGCGCCACACGCACACACACACACACACACACACACACACACACACACACACACACACACAACACACACACACACACACACCACACATCTCTACGTTTCTTTCTTGAACAAAATTGCGCTTGCATTCAAATCAAAGTGACATACAAAACTACAAACATCTCATAGACAACAAGCAAGTGTTCTGTCCTATTCCCAACGACAGCGTACAATCACCAACGAGTGATAGTAAGAACGATGAACGAACGAATGAACGAACACAGTAAATGAATGAATGATTAAACACATAAAAATATACACACCCATAAATGTGTGATCGCAGCGCTAAGTGGGCTAGGATCTAACCCTGTTAGACATAATCACAGATGCATTTTCATCACGGTAAAGGTAGGGGAGCGCGGCATCAGAGACCTCAGCTTCTCTAGGGGCCAGCATATTGAGGGCCGGCGCCCATCTCCTCTCCCTCGCTGCTTTACCTTCACTGACCCTAAAGAGGGCAGGTACCCATTTACAGCTGGGTGAAATGGGGGACTGTTCTGAAGCCAAGGCGCGCAAACGGTCACCCATCCAAGTGGTAACCTCGCTTGCTGCTGCTTAACCTTGGCTGCAGGAAAACGAGTGCTCTGACCACTGAGCTACCCCGTCCCCTATATTATTAGTTTCATTACAGTTTCATAACTTTCATGACATGGATTTCAGAATTCTAGAACCCGCTGAGAAAGAGGGGTGGGTGGTGGGAATTCTGTTAGATTATGAAAGCATTACATGCTTTCGTAATTATTTTTCATTACACAGTTTCATATTGATTTTCATGACAGGGTTTCAGAATTGTGGAACCCGCAGAGAATTGGAAAGGATTCCAGCAAGAAAATTCTGTCTTCGTGAGAATGTCTTTGACTTCCAGGAAGTACTTCCGGAAAAGACTCTTTTATTTATTTATTTATTTTATTTATTTATTTACTTACTTATTTACTTATTCATTTATTCTTGTTCTTTCTTTCTTTTATTTCGAGGATAATGGAATAAGCACTCATGAGAATATTTTATTACATCCATTCCCCGAATATATGCAGTATTGTAAATTTTATCATCAGTTCCCACCAGCACACAAAGGCCTACTCTTTCAAAAAGCGGAACAGGTTTTAACGTAACACAAGATGTTCTGCGTGCGGTCGGACACGGACCTTGGTTTACAGTCTCATCGGAAGGACTTTTGGGGAGAGTGGAGTCGGCACTGATGTTAACTCCAAGATTAAACTTCCATTGAACGGGATTTGAACCCGAGTCAGCATTTCACGAGCGCAACGCGCATCACTCTAACCACCAGGCTATCCCGTCCCCCTTCAAACTTCCAGCACGAAAATAAATTCTGGCTTCGAGAGAATGTCTTTGACTTTGTAGGGATCGATTCCAGAAAACGAGCTCTTCAAACTCCATAATCCACTCTGACAGTAAGAGTGTCTATATCCCTCGGGGCTGGTTGACGTCAGGGTAATGTCAGGAAAAAAGGAAAGCTTAGGAAAGTGCTCTGTTATAGTGCTGATAATGTCAGAACCAAGTTAGAACTTCGCCAACATTTTCATTGTCTACTAACGTCACCCGTCATCTAAAAATACCGCAAAACACACACGCACGCACGCACGCGCGCGCATACGCACACACACACACACACTCACGCACGCACACACAAATGCACAAATACAAATCCTTCGAATGAGACTATAAACCGAGGCCCTGTGTTCCAACGCATGCAGAACATCTTGCGCACACGTTAAATCCTGTTCCGCTTTTCGGAAGAGTAGGCCATTGTGTGCCGGGGGAAACAGATGACAAAATTTACAAAACAGCATACACACGGGGACTGAATGTAAATAAGCACATGAGTGCTTATTCCATTATCCTCGATATAAAAGAATAAATTTTTTTTTAAACACACAGACATACACAACACACACACACACACACACACACACACACACACACACACACACACACACACACACACACACACACACACACACACACACACAAATACACACACACACACTCTAAAATCCAAACCAAGAAGAGTGTTTCAGTTTACAGAGACCAAAACGTTGCTTACATGATTTCACAACACATGAGCCAACAACAATGACCAGCAGGAACACTTTAGTAACCACTAAAAAAAAAGCGCGCCTTGGCTTCAGTACAGTTCCTCCAGTTCACCCAGCTGTAAATGGGTACCTGCCCTCTTTAGGGTCAGGGAAGGTAAAGCAGCGAGGGAGAGGAGATGGGCGCCGCCCTCAATATGCTGGCCCTAGAGAAGTGAGGTCTCTGACGCCTCGCTCCCCTACGATCTTATAGGTTATGGGACTCCTTTACGTTGACAAAAAAGAAAAGAAAAGGTAGGTTACCTGCCCGTCTGTTATCTCGCATCATTTGGGACAACTCCTTTGAGGCCCCCACCTGCTGAAACAGTGTCCCTGCGTGCACCTAGGTTTAAGGTAGAGCAACTCTTGACTCTGCCTCTGTATCTGTGTGTGTGTGTGTGTGTGTGTGTGTGTGTGTGTGTGTGTGTGTGTGTGGTGTGTGTGTGTGTATGTTTGTCTGTCTGTCTGTTTCTATTTATGAGTCTGTCTGCCTCTGCCTATGTGTTTCTGTCTGTCTCTGCCTGTGTGTCTGTCTGCCTCTGCCTGTTGTCTGTCTTCTCTCTGCTGTTCCTATCTGTTCTGTCTGTTGCTTGTCTTCTGCCTGCCTGCCTGCCTGCCTGCCTGCCTCCTGCCTGCCTGCCTGTCTGTCTGTCTGTCTGTCTGTCTGTCTGTCTTCTCTCTCTCTCTCTCCCTCCCTCTCTCCCTCCCTACTCCCTCTCTGCCTGCCTGTTTGACTGTCTGTCGTTATATGTCTGTCTCTGTCTCTGTCTCTGTCTTGCCCCCCTCTCTCTCTCTTCTCTCTCTCTCTCTCTCTCTCTCTCTCTCTCTCTCTCTCCTCTCTCTCTCTCTTCTCTCCTCTCCTCCCTCCCTCCCTCCCTCCCTCTCTTACTTGCCTGCATGTCTGTCTGTCTGTCTAGTCTGTCTGTGTGTTGTTATATTTCTGACTCTGTCTGTCATTCTCTCTTTCTGTCTCTCTGTCTCTGTTTGTCTTTCTTTATTTCTCTTTCCCCTCTCCCCCTCCTTTAAATTGCATAGATAGCGGCTAAACCATCCAGTAAATGATAATGTTATCCACTGCTGCATAACATTATTCTATTTCATTTATATGAGTCATGACAGTGCATTTTATTTCCGCCGATACACACACACGCGCGCGGCAACACACACAAACACACACACACACACACACACACACACACACACACACACAGAAGCTAGACATAGGGGGTACATAAACAGAGACAGAGACAAGACAGTCAGACAGACAGAAAGACAAAATGACAGACACAGTCAGACAGAGAAATGGGGAACATGCAGAGAAAGAAGACAGATAGGAGACGGACCACACACACACCACAACCACACCCACACCCCACCACAAAAACCACACACACACACACACACACAACACCACACACACACAAAAACCCGCGCGCCACACAAAACACAACAAACCACAAAAACACACACACCACACACACACACACACACAAAAACACACACACACACCCCAAAACACACTGGGGGAGAAGAGACGGAAGAAAAACAGACAGAGAAAATTCCCTTATAGACGGGACAGAGAGAAAAACAGTAAACCCGAAAACGATCTAAAAAAGCCCGGACAGAAAAACCCAGCACACAGTTTGCCCACACAGACATACAAAACGGGACAGACAGACGACAGGCGACAACAGACGACAGACAACAACCGACAGACAGACAAAGGGGGAATGATCGAAAAACCCCCCGTGAAAAAAAAGAGGGACCAACCGGGTTGCCCAAAGCTATCGGAATGGGGGGCAAACCTTTTTTAACCCAATTGCACGGGTTTCGATCGATCATCCCCACACCCATCCCTCCCCCTTCCTCCCCCCCTTTCCTTCCTTCCTTCCTCCCTTTTCCTTTCCCCTTTCCCTTTCCCCTTTCCTTTTTTTCCCTTCCCTCTGCCCTTTTCCTTCCTTTCCTTATTATGCCCTTTCACTTTTTTTCCTTCCTTCCGCCCTTTCCCTTTCCTTTCTTCCTTCTTCCTTTCTTCATTCCTTCCCTTCCTTCCTTTTTTGCCCTTTCTACTTTTTTTCCCTTTTTCCTTCCCTTTTCCTTTTCCTTTCCCTTTTTTTTCCTTTTTTTCCTTCCTTCCTTCCTTCTTTTCTTCCTTCCATTTTTCCTTCCTTCCGCCCCTTTTCTATTTTCTTTTTTTCCCTTTCCCTTTTCCTTTTTTTCCTTTTCTTCTTTATTTCCCTTTTTTTATTCTTTTTCCTTTCCCTTTCCCCTTCCCTTTTTTCCTTTTTCCCTTTCCCTTCCTTCCTTTTTTTCCCCTTCCTTTTTTAACTTTCCTTTTTTCCCTTTCCCTTTCCCTTTTTCCCCTTTTTCCCTTCCTTCTTCCTTTTTTCCCCAAAAATCTGTTTTCCCTTTCCCTTTCCCTTTCCCTTTCCCTTACTTATGTCCTTTCTATTTTCTTTCCTTTTTTCCCTTTTTTTCCCTTTCCCTTCCCTTCCACCCGTTTTTCCCTTCCTTTTCCTTTCTACTTTCTTTCCTTCTTCTTTCCTTTTTTCCCTTTCCCTTTCTTCCTTCCTTCATTCCGTCCTTTTTCCTTCCTTTTTTCCCTTCCTTCCTTTTTTTTGGGTCCTTTCACTTTCCCCTTCCCCTTCTTTTTTTCCTTCCTTTTTTCCCTTTCCTTTTTTCCCTTTCCCTTTCCTTCTTTTTTCCTTCCCTTCCTTCCTTTTCCTTTCCCTTTCCCTTTCCCTTCCTTTTCCTTCTTTCCCTTTTTATTTTTTCCCCACCTTCCTTTCCCCCTTTCCTTACGCCCCTTTCTACTTTTTTTTCCTTTCCTTCCTTTTCCCTGCCTTATTCACAAACTTGGGGGGCCCTCCCCCCCCAACCCCCATCCCTTTTCTTTGAAAAATTCAATATCACAAATAATTTAAACAAAAGGCGCTTTGCACGCACGCACGCGCGCACACACGCAAGCACAACCTTGATCCTCCCCATTTCCCCCTCTTTTCTTTGATAAATTCACCCCCCACACACACAAAACACATACACCCCACACACACACAAAACAAAAAAACCGGGGTTTTTTTTGTTGTTGTTTTTTAATTTCTCAAAATTTTTTTATGCCGTGTGCGTATCATGCCCGAAACATGTTTTAAACATACTTCCATTTTCATAAAATGGAATTTGCTAATTTTGTAATCTCTTTCAGAGGGGCCCAAGGGGTTACCGGGGTGCAATAAGGAAAACATCTCTTAGGAACTAAAGTATAAAAGGGGAAGGGACACAACATACATAATACATACAAAAATACATACATACATCCCTAATCCCAACATAATGCAGAAAAAAGGGTACAATATATATAATTTATATAAAATTTTTAATATATTTTTAAAAATTATATTATAATTATATATTTTTTAAAATATATATATTTTAATAATATATATATAGGGTATTTTTTAGACTTACACACTACAAACTCACACAATACAAACTCAAAACATTACATCCCCTACTTTACATAAAAATACTTTACTTTACATAATGCTTGCATACACAAAAAAAAAATTGGGGTTGCATACACAAAATTTATGTGTATGGGGTTTTTTTATGGTGTCCCTTTCCCACATGAATATGTTGTGCGAGCGGCTTACGGGGAAAAAGCTTGGTGTAACGTGTGTGTGCATATACATCATGGGAAATGTGTGTGTGTTTTCCATTTCTGTGTGGGGGGCGTGAGTGCGAACGCCCGGGGCGCGCGGGCGCGTTTTGGGTTTTTAGATTCAATACATTGAAAACTTTTTCCCCTTAAGTTCAGCCAATAGTTTGCCAATAGCTTTGTCGGCTTCGCAACGGCTTTTGGTTGTCATGGATTGAGGGGGGGGGGGGGGGGGGGGGGGGGTCTGAAAATTATAGTGCCTTACCCATTTCAGCGCAAAGACCTGGCATCAGTAAAATATTGAAAAAATAGCCAAAACACAAGAAAGAGAGAGATTGAGAGAGAGAGAAGGTGGGAGGGAGAGAGAGAGAGAGAGAGAGAGAGAGAGAAGAGGAGGAGAGAGGGAGAGAGAGAGAGAGAGAGAGAGTGAGGAGAGAGAGAGAGAGAAAAGGTGCGGGGAAAGACAGACAGACAGAGACAGACACAGAGAGGGGAGAGAGAGAAAGAGAGAGAGAAGAGAGAGAGAGAGAGAGAGAGAGAGAGGAGAGATGAGAGAGAGAGAGAGAGAGAGAGAGAGAGAAAGAGAGGGGAACACACAGACAGTCGAGACAGACAGACAGACAGAGACAGACACAGAGAGGGAGAGAGAGAGAGAGAGAGAGAGAGAGAGAGAGTGAGAGAGAGAGAGATGAGAGAGAGAGAAGAGAGAGAGAGAGAGAGAGAGAGGAGACAGACAGACAGTCAGAAACAGACAGGCAGGCAGACAGACAGGGGGAGTACATGGATTTGTGTGTGTCTGTTTCTCTGTCTCTCTGTATGTTTCTGTCTGTCTCTGTCTGTCGGTCTGTCTGTGCGTGTGTGTAAGCGATAGGCAGACAGCCACAGAGACACAGAAAGAGAGAGTGACACTGTCAGAGACAGACACAGAGACAGAGACAGACAGACAGACAGACAGACTGACAGACAGACAGACCGAAGATAGAGACACAGATAGGGACATAAAGAGCGTAGAAAATGCGCCACACGAATGCGCAAGCAACAACTTTAATTTTACATATTAACGCATGCATGACATATTATATTCGAGTACACGTGCACACACACACACACACACACACACCACACACACCACACACCACACACACACAAACAAACACACACACCCACGCACACACACACACTCACACACACCCACACTCACACACATACACACCCGTACAACACACACACTTACACACTCACACACACACACACACACACACACACACACACACGCACGCACACACACACTCGCACGCACGCACACACGCGCGCGCGCGCGCGCGCGCGCACGAGAACCAAATGTGACAACGACCATGTAGACTATATATTATATAGAGAGAGATAGATAGATAAATAGATAGATAGATAGATAGATATAGAGAGATAGATATAGAGAGATAGATATAGAGAGATAGATATAGATATAGATAGATAGATAGATAGATATAGATAGATAGATAGATAGATAGATAGATAGATAGATAGATAGATAGATAGATAGATAGATCCAAATAATTCCTTCTTCTCACGGATGCTAGAATATAAAGGGCGCGCGTCACTCTGTATACATTTTAATATAATAAGAGTGGGGCTTTAACAATAATGTACGATCAGCCCCAGCCGCTGCAAGCTGTTTTGATGTAACGGCTAACAGGTGGATGTATATATCTGAAGTCAAGATCAGCTAGCATCCACTGTGTTTGGCTTCATAATCTATGCTGAAATCATATATCAGCCGCAGCTTGCTATGTATGGGTATACGTATCCTTCGGCGTAGTGTAGACTTGGTATGTCACATAGGAGAGGCGTATCGAATCCTGAATATGTATCTGAACTACCATCAAGGAAGTGTGTACTGGTTTTGTACTCCTAGCATATAATAATATAGGCCGTTTGGACGTCAACGGTAACGTACAATCACACATAAACATGCATGCAGGCCATGCATTCGCGAGCGTGCGTGTGTGCGTGCGCGCGCGACAAGCATACACACACGCACACATAAGCCCACAACTGTACGTGTACGGATACAAACACACATACGCGTACACGCACATACACACGCACACAAACTCGCGCGCACGCACATACACAGAGTGTACACACAAGATGCACAAGGGAGTGCAAGTGTTCGAGAGCGAGCGCGTGTGCGCGCACGCGCACACACACACACGTAGTGTACACGCAAGATGCATAAAGGTGTGCCGCCCCCCCCCCCCCCCCCCCCCTTCCACACACACACAATGTACACATAAAATGCACAAGGGAGTGAAACGCGCGCGCACACACACACACACACACACACACACACACACACACACACACAGGATGGAGAAGAGAAAGAGAGAAGGAGAGAGGCAGTCTTCTTATAACACTATGTGCCGCCTGCATACTAAATGTTTGGGTATTTTTATGAGTACTTTATTCCCTCCTTCCCTGCCTCCTCCCTCTCTCTCTCTCTTCTCTCTCTCTCTCTCTCTCTCTCTCTCTCTCTCTCTCTCTCTCTCTCTCTCCTCTCTTCTCTCTCTCTTCTCTCTCGTTCGTTGATATGGAGTATTCGCCAAAGTCTTGTGTGTGTGGCTGTGCGTGAGCGCGTACGTGCGTGCGTGTGTGTTTAAAAATGTTCGAGGATACATGCATTGTGTGTGCGTGTATGTATGCGTGTTTTAATTATTTTTTCTTTTATATCGAGGATACTGGAATAAGCGCTTATGTGCTTTTTTACGTGTGTGTGTGTGTGTGTGTGTGTTGTGTGTGTGCGTACTAGAACTAGACCAGGGTTACTTGTTTGTCAACCTATTTGCAGTGTGGACGCAAGTGGTGTGGTGTATTTTTGTGGTGTGCGTGCACATATGTGTGTGTGCGTGCACATATGTGTATGTTTGTGTGTGTGTGTGTGTTCACGCGCGCGCAGGCCCTCGCTCGCGCGTGTACGTGCCCGTTTTACCTGCATATTATGGCGTTGACGTCTAAATCTGTACACATTGTGTGCCGGTGTGCGTGCACTTGCATATAATTATAGCGTGTCACAAGAGCATGCTTGTGAATGCATGTACATAGACATATAACGAGATATATATATATATATTTTTAAAAGGTCACCCAGAGAAGAAACAACCAGACAAACAATCGCACATACAGACAGACAGATAAACGGACAGACAGACAGATAGTGAGATACAAAATTGCCCGAATATAATATATGACTAGGTTGATAATATTGGTCGTCCTCTGTCTACACACTACATGCCTAAGCCATGGCCACTGTGCAACATTTTTATGTCGGGGAGAACCGCTAGATGTGATTTCTCTCCCTTCCTTTGGGCTTTTAGAGCTGGGGGGCAATAAATATATATATACGTACATAGCCTACATCTCCATCCTCCCTGTTACTTCGTGTTGCCTCCCTTGTCTGTCTGTCTGTCTTGTCTTGTATGTCTGTCTGTCTCTTCTCTTTCTAATTACATTATCTGGGGGGGGGGGGGGGGGGGGGGGGGCAAATATGTAATATTATAGTACATAGCCTACATCTCCATCCTCCCGTTACTTCGTGTTGCCTCCCTTGCTCGTCCTGTCTGTCTTTCGTTGTATGTCCTGTCTGTCTCTTTCTCTTTCTAAATACACTTATCTTTTTTGTTAAAATCATGTTGTCGTTGTTGTAAAGTAGGGTCCCCCCCCCCCCCCCCCTTGTTTTGTTGATAGTCCCTAATCAGGGCAAGGGCCGGATGAAAACAAGTATGCCTATGCTTATTCTGTTATCCTTGCAAAAATAAAGATTCTCTCTCTCTCTCTCTCTCTCTCTCTCTCTCTCTCTCTCTCTCTCTCCTCCTCTCTCTCTCTGTATGTGTGTGTCCCTCTCTCTCTTCATCCTCCTTTCACCTGAATTCTTTCCCTGATTTTTCCCCCTTTGCTTTCTTCTTCTCTTTCTCTGTAATTCCTTCCCTTGTCTTGTCTTGTCTTGTCTTGTCTTTTCTTTCTCCTTCTTCCTTACTTGAATTTCTTCCCTTCATTCGATTCTTCTCCTTTCTTAATCAAGTTCTCTCTCTCTCTCCCTTGTCCGTTATCTGTTACTTTCTTTTTCTTTTCTCTAAATCGAATTTTTCATCATGTTTGTTTGTTTGTTTGTTTATTTTTTCTCTTCTCTTACTCCCTTATACTCGTATTCTTTCATTTGTCTTTGCTTCCTCTCTTATTCGAACTTTTTTTCTCATCTTTTCTCCCCTCTTCTTACTCTAACTCGATTTACTTCCCATGATTTACTCCCCGCTTTTTTCTCTTCCAACTCCAATTTTTTCTCCAACTTTCTCTTCTTATTTGAATTTCTTCTCTTGACTTGTCTCCCCTATCTTCTTATTCGAATTCCTTCCCCTGTCTTTTTTCTTCTTTCTTCTTCTTCATCCTTTCTTCCTGTTGCTTCTCTTCATTTTATTTCTTAGCCTTATTATATGAGAGCTATGTGATGTGAGTGGTTTGTGCTTAGTGTGCATTTTGAACATCTTTGATATAATAATTCTGTCAGCACAAACTGGAACTAGCTTAAGTATAGTTTCAAAATTAACAAAATGACATTTGTATGGAAACGGATTTTAAACAAAAGAAAGTTATGAGTTTTTAAGTCTTTCTTTCTGTTTCCTTTCTTCCTTTCCTTCCTTTTTTCCTTTTCTAGTCTTTCTTAGTGCTTGCATTTATAGTCCTTTTTTTCTTCTTTCTCTTTTACAACTTGGTTCTTGTTAAAATAAATAAAACATGCGTATAAAGTGTTTCTTTCTTTCTCAGTATGGGCTTTAAGCGAATATGGAACCAAGTATCAGAACGCTATATTACATAATGTAGGTAAGCACATTATACTCACTTCATTGTACTTTGGTCTGTATTGATTTGCAATGCTAAACACTGTAGTGCCTTGCTTTGCTGTATACCATAATGTAGTGATCGCGTTGTGTGAGTTATATAATAAGGTATACAAATCATAATGTAAGGTATACAATACATAGGGTAAGATACACAGTACATAGTATTGTACTGCATTGTTTAAATAAAAATGTGAATTCATCATATTATGTTAAAGTGTAGCGCAGTGTAGTGTAGTGTAGTGTAGTACAGTGCAGTGTAACGTAGTGCAGTGTAGTGCAGTATAGCCTGGTATGTTTAAGTGTAGTAAAGAGCAGTGTAGTATACTATAGCACAGTGAAATGTAGTGCAGTTTAATACAGTATAGCCTGGTATGTTTAAATGTAGTACAGTGCAGTGTAGTATAGTACAGTGAAACGTAGTGCAGTGTAATACAGTATAGCCTGGTATGTTTAAGTGTAGTAAACAGCAGTGTAGTATAGTATAGTACAGTGAAATGTAGTGCAGTGTAAAACAGTATAGCCTGGTGTGTTTAAGTGTAGAAAAGAGCAGTGTAGTATGGTACAGTACAGTGAAATGTAGTGCAGTATAATACAGTATAGCCTGGTATGTTTATGTGTAGTAAACAGCAGTGTAGTATAGTATAGTACAGTGAAATGTAGTGCAGTATAATACAGTATAGCCTGGTATGTTTATGTGTAGTAAACAGCAGTGTAGTATAATATAGTACAGTACAGTGAAACGTAGTGCAGTGTAATACAGTATAGCCTGGAATGTTTAAGTGTAGTAAACAGCAGTGTAGTATAACACCGTGCATTGTAATATAATGTAATAATTATAGTATAGCCTAGTACAGTGCAGTATAGCCGAGTACAGTGCAGTATAATCTACTATAGTGTAACATTCTAATGGTGTGTCACACTACGTTATGTGACATGTCTACATCCAACCATCAAAACCGTAGTGCATTTTCTTTTCTTTCGAGTAACCCTGCGTCAAACATAACCTGTCACATTAAGGTGACAATAGGGAAGAGTCAGGTATAGTCTCCCCCATCACTAACAAGGACAAGACACCGGTTCAACAACCAAACAAAAGCACAGCAGCACTACAGATCGCCAAAACAGTCAGCCAGGTAAGTCCTCAAAGCCCCTCCTCCTCCTCTTCCTCTTCTTCCTCCTCCTCCTCTTCGTCCACCTCCTCCTCCTCTTCTTCACTCCCACACTCAGAC
>CM054136.1:19910706-19925706 GCA_028751875.1 Rapana venosa | reverse complement strand
AAAGATAAGAAAAAACAGAGCAAACAGTGGTTCAAAAAGGGGAAATTTCCAGCACAGAATTTCTAGAAAGTGGGATTGCTATTCATACTGAAAGTTCTCCCTATATACTCCACAGGGAAGAAAGTTTGGTTCGAAAAAAACAACTATAAACCTATGTCTTTTACACCTATACACCATATATACTTGTATACATCCATAAAGTCAGAAAATGTTTATCTTTACCACACGATCACGTGTGTGGATAACTTTATATCTAAATGCAGAAAAAACCCACCACAAACACGTGCACACACACAAGAAAGTTAAGGAACCCAACAAAACAAAGAAGAGTGGTTCAAAAAGGGGACATTTCTAGCACAGACTTTCTAGAAAGTGAGGATGCTACTCTTACTGAAAGACCTCCCGACATCTCCACAGGGGAGGAAGTTTGGTTCCAAAAAGCGAGGGAGGCGGGATAGCCTGGTGGTTACAGTGATGTATTCGTGATCTGCTGACCTGAGTTCAAATCTCGTTCAAGAGGATTTTTCCTCTGGGGTTAGCATCAGTGCCGACTCCACTCTCCCCAAAAGTCCGGATGAGACTGTAAACTGAGGCCCCGTGTACGAACGCAAGCAAAACATCTCGCACACACTTTAAAACCCGTTCCGATTTTTGGAAGTGTAGGCCATTGTGTGCCAACAACAACAACAATCAAATGAACGTTTGTTATCTGAAAACCGCTTAATGTTTATTACCTGGAAAAAAACCGTATATGGCTGTTACTAAGAAGAAGAAAAACCCACCCTACTAAGTGGATTTTACCTTCAAAAAAGACAAAACAAAAGCCAGACAGACTCTTAATGATCGCTACTGTATTCCTAACAGCAAATAAAACATAGCCGGGATAGGAACACTAAGCGCCTTATTTTAATTTGACACCACGAGACTAAGAGAAAGGGAAAATAACATTAAATTGATACTTTAGAGTTAATCTTTAAGATGCGTATAAAAGTCAATACAGACAAATACTTTTACAGAAATGAACCGTCTTGATCCCCAGAGCTTGTCATGCCAGAGCAAATCGATACAGATAAGACACCATAAATGTGTCAAAGCCAAACAAACACGTACGTACACAGAACTAATCCAACCGAACCAAAAAATTTAATAGAAAGAAAAACATATGTTGTAAGTATTTCTTCAGACGAGGCAGAAAAATGGCAAGAGAAGAAGAGAAAAGAAAGAGAGAGAGAGAGAGAGAGAGAGAGAGAGAGAGAGAGAGAGAGAGAGAGAGAGAATGACAATGACAAATTCTTTTATTTCGAGGATAATGAATAAGCACATATGTGCTTTTTTACATCCAGTCCCCGCCCGTTAGGGATACATCTTAATAATAATAACCCAATACTTATACAGTCTCACAATAAAAACAAAGGGAAATAACCCTTTTCAAAACAGAGAGAGAACTCAACTCGAACTCGAACTCGAACTTTTTATTGAGAGCAAATGGATAAGCTCAGGGCTTTTTTACACCATGCTCTCAAAAAAAAAAAAAAAAAAAAAAAAAAAAAAAAAAAAAAACACCACCAACAACAATCAAAAACCACCAAAAAACAAAACAAAAACTCAAACAAACAAAAACCCAACAACAACCCCCCCCCCCCCCCCAATCCCCAAACAAACCCGCAAACAATCATTATCAACAGTTTTAAAGACACCAAAATGAAAATTCAAAATTGATTTTATAATCAAACACTATAAATGAGAACTAGATACAATGACGATGAATGTCATACAAGGGAGACAATGGAGAAGGAAAGAAAAGCAAACAAACAAACAAACACAGACAAACAAGTATTAAAAAAATAATAATAAAAATAAAAAAACCACCACCACACACACAACCACCGACTCAGAAACCACATTACAGAGAGAGACAGAAAGAGACAAAGAGACAGACAGGCAGACGGACATACAGACAGCGGCAAAACAGCAAAGGATATAGAGTGAGGGGGGGGGGGGGGGGGAGTTGCTTACAGAGTTATGGACAGTGTGAGGACAGAAATAGATCAACAGGGAAAGGACAAAAAACAAAACAAAACAACAACAGCAAAGAGACGTGAAGAATGAAATCGCATTAAACATGAATTGTGTGCTAATGACTACTACAGATAATTAAACATGAATTGTGTGCTAATGACTACTAGAGATAAGGATTTTCGAACATAAAAATGAAATTCCAATCATAACATTTCAAAAAGATGTCTGTGATATCCTTTCTTAAATGAAGACAAACTAGGCTTCTGTTTAAGATAATCAGGGATATTGTTCCATAGCTTACTACCTGAATAAACCAAGGATGACATGAATAAGTCTAATCCTGGGGCGGGGAATAAATAGAATACTTTTACCTCGAATAACTCTGATAACAAATTTATCATACAGATAGGATGGCGTAAGATTATTCATAATCTTGTACATGAATACGACTTTATTGAAATGGCATTTCTGATTTATGGTAAAATATTGAGTTTTTTGTAATCTTCATTTTGCAAAGATGATTTAAGGAGTATTAATTTCATGGAGCGTCTGTAAATACTCTCAAGTCGTTTTAAGCAGTTTTTACTCGCCAGGTCCCAACATGTTGAAGCATAATCAATATCTGGTTGTATGTATCCATAAAAAAAACAACTTTCGAGTGTGCTCATCAAGGAAATGCTTTATTCTATTGAGCTGAAATATCTTTTGGGATAATTTCTTTGACAATATTGAAATATGGCTCGACCAGGAAAGGTTTATTGTCTACATTAAGGCCAAGTAATTTATGATTATTAACCTCTTCTACTATCTGATCATGAATTTTCAGACTTCTTGACATAGACTTCATATTTTGTCTTTTTTGTCTCGTTGGACTATCATGAACTAGATTTTTTAGGATGAAGAGCCATGTGGTTCAGATCAGCCCAAGAAGTTAGTTTATCTATATCTTTCTGTAGAATATTACATATAACACTTGCTTTTTTATCCTTAGTATGAATAGTCGTATCATCTGCAAATAGTTCACAAGACGATGAAATATTTAATGGAAGATCATTAATATAGATAGAAAACAAAATTGGCCCAAGAACTGATCCCTGGGGGACACCATATGTTATTGGCATGAAGGAGGATATTGCACAGTCTTGAAGAACTGCCTGCCGTCTATTTTTAAGAAATGAGGATATAAGTCTAACTGAATCTGAACATAAGCCATACAAAACAAGTTTCTTTATTAGAAGATCATGGTCAATGGTGTCAAAAGCCTTAGCAAAATCAACAAATACTACCCCAGACAAAAGATCATTGTTAATATTTTCATGCCATTGTTCTATTAGGTTAGTAAGCAGAGTGTGACAAGAATGGTTTTTCATAAATCCGCTTTGCCTAGGATGAAACAGATTGTGATTTGTAAAATACAGCTGAAGGTTATTCTTAAGATGCTTTTCAAGAGGCTTAGACAATGAAGACAGGATTGATATTGGTCTATAGTTTGAGGGTCTTTTGGGTCACCAGATTTGAAAAGGGGCAAAACTTTGGCATCTCTAAAAGCTTGAGGAAAATGACATTTTTCAATTGAAAGATTATAAATGTATGTGATATGCTCAGATATTATGGGTGCTGAAACCTTCAATATTTTACTGTCTAGATTGTCCAAGCCCCTTGCATTTGAGTGTTTTAGGGAACACAATGCTTTGTATACTTCATGAACAGTGATAAAATGAAACTTGAATTTAGATTGTACATTTCTGGATCCACAAAAGTGTTTAAGTGCAGACAGATTATTAAATTAAGAGGGGAGAGAGAGAGAGAGAGAGGAGAGAGAGAGGAGAGAGAGAGAGGAATAACAATGACAATGGTTTATCACAATAAACCATTGTAACTGAGAGAGACAGACAGACAGACAGAAAGACAGACAGACAGAAACACGAGGGCAGAGACACAGAGACAAACATATAATACAGACAGATGGAGAGCAAATATACAAGCAGACAGAAACATAGACTGACAGGAATTTTTACCTCAGAGGCTTTTGTGTGGTTTTTGGGGATTTTTTTCTTAAATAAAGAAGGGGGAAGGGGCAGGGGACTATTATCAATACTGATAAAACAACAACGCTGGCGTGTTTACAAGGAAATCCGCAAGATTTTTTAGACCTACGCTAAATTAGTTTCAAATCTCCTATTGGTGAACCATAGTGAAATGCCTAGCATGGTCCGTCATGTTATACGGCTGCGAATCCTGCACACAAAGAAAAGACGACGACAAAAGATTAGAAGCTGCTGAAATGTGTTGGAATTATTTTTAGAAGGCTTCTCAGGGTCAACTGGACTGGAAAAAAAGACAAATGAAAGCATACTAGATTTTTTTAAAAAAGTTTTTTAAATTCTTTTATATTGAAGATAATGGAATAAGCACTTATACGTGCTTTTTTACATCCAGACCCCGTGTGTGTGCGGTTTTGTAAATTCTGGCATCTGTTCCCACAGGCACACAATGGCCTACTCTTACCGAAAAGCAGAACAGGATTTAACGTGTGCGCAAGATGTTCTGTGTGCGTTCGCACACGGGGCCTCGGTTTATAGTCTCATCCGAAGGACTACACGAACCGAGAACAACAACAACAACAACAACAAAATCTTCTCACGTTAATAAATGAAAGAAAATTAAGATATTCAGGTTATGTGCTACGTAAGGAAGACACATACCTTATGAAGACTGTCTTCCAATGTAAGACCGAGGCAAACAAACAAAAAAAGGCAGACCACCAGCTTCTCTCTCTCTCTCTCTCTCTCTCTCTCTCTCTCTCTCTCTCTCTCTCTCTCTCTCTCTCACACACACAACACACACACACACACACACACACACACACATGGCAATATCACCGAAATTCTGTGGTATGAGAATCCATGAAGTCAGCAGGGCAGTAGTACAGCGAGGACGGGACAAAGATAGCCCTCTCGGTGTCATTGAATGCAACGGGTAACGCCATACTCGGTCATGTTGACAAGGGGAGAGCACTGGTGAATCTTACCTCAACTCACCTATCCCGTAGTCCCTCGGACCGTCGAGGCACTAATGAAGATTTTTGCAACCAGCTTCCTCCACTCCACGGGGTCCTCTGCTTTCCGTAATAGTTGGTGAATCTGTATCATGGCAAATGGCTTCTCCTAGAAGGTTCTCTGGGGCACTGCACGGGTTTTTTCAGTTCGTTTGTTTTGACCAAGTGAAGCTGATGTGGCGGAGCACATCTCTCTGTAGGTCAACAAATTGCATGCAAGGTACATTCATGTCATTTATGTCACATAATTAGCCTTCAACTTGTACGACGATGGTACTGGTGTGGAATATGTGCACAAGACGTTCTGTGTGTTGATGCTTGAGGATACAGGGTAAAAGGTGAAGGTCAAGGTGTCCTGTAACCTATGTGGTCGTAGGGGAGCGAGACATCAAAGACCTCAACTTCTCAAGGGGCCAGCATATTGAGGGCGGCGCCCATCTCCTCTCCCTCGCTGCTTTACCTTCCCTGACCCTAAAGAGGACAGGTACCCATTTACAACTGGGTAAATTGGGGGGGGGGGGGGGGGGGGGGGGGGCTGTATTGAAACCAAGGCCATAAACGATAACCCATCCAACTGGTAACCACGCCCGATGCTGCTTAATTTCCAAACTACTGTTAACTCTATGGGGGGAAAATCTTGAAACGCTCAAACATCACCAGACCACAAGTTGGACGTTCTATCTACTACTCTATTTCCCACAGCACCTCCACCCTACTCCACCCCACCCCATCACCATCTATCCACCCCATACCATCCCTACCCACCCCAAACACCCATCCCATACCCACCCACCCACCCCACCCCACACCATTCCATCCCCACCCCATCCCATCCACCTCACACTATCCCATCCCCCACCCACCCCACCCCACCCCATCTCATCCCCACCCCATCCCATCCACCCCACCCCACCCCATCCCCACCCATCCACCCCACACTATCCCATCCTCCACCCATCCACCCATCACTATCCCATCCCCACCCATCCACCCCACACTATCCCATCCCCACCCATCCACCCACACATCCCATCCCCACCCATCCACCCACACCCATCCCATCCCCACCCATCCACCCCACACTATCCCATCCCCACCCATCCACCCACACATCCATCCCCACCCATCCACCCCACACCATCCCATCCCATCCTTTCCTTCATCTTATGAGCGGTTCTACGCTACATACTGTATAGCCTTTTAAAATTCAGACCGAGCTATTCACCCGCTATCTGATTTTTACACTTAAAAACAACCAACAACAACAACAGAACAACACACACACACAACACACACACACCTACCACCACCCACCACCTCCTCACCATCTCCACACCACACCAACAACAACAACAACAGCAACAGCAACAACAAACTAAAACAAAAAACAAAAAAAGCACCACCCAAAAATCAGACCAAAAAACCACTATCACAGCATCTAATCTCGAAATGTTATGAAGATTGCTATCAGCGTGACAACCAAACATTCACAAAGTGTTGCTTTAAGCTGCAGAATAATATTGCTCTGAGGCCAAGTCATGACAAGAGCTCTCATCCCCTTCCTCCTTAAACAGTTACAAATCAGTTGACAAGCTCTGATTAGCTGTGGAAATGAGACGTTCACGCGCGCGCGTACGCGCACGCACGCACGCACAAAAACACAAAATGACATATAAACACAATTTATATCCACGCGTGTATGTGCACGAAAGCAAGCACGAGTGTGCATGCACGCGCGCGAGTGCACACACACACACACACACACACACACACACACACACACACACACCTTCACTCTTTCTCACTCACCATGAGAGACAGACAGACAGACAGAGAAAAGGCCGATGCAGAGCACACACACACGCATACACACACCACACACACACACACACACACTACACACACACACACACACACCACACACACAACACACACACACACACACACTCACAGAGAGAGAGTTACGATGACTGGTAAATAATAATTATGACTGTGGTATTAATGAATTATGAAGAGTTGATTTCCTTGTGTGTCAAATAAGTATATGACATTTCTGGCAAAAAAACCAATTTCTGATTCACACACACACACACATGCGCGCACTCACGCACACACACACACACACACACACACACACACACACACACACAGACCAAGGAAAAGAGATAGAGAGGGGTGAAAACAGACAAAGCGCAAACGGAAAACGCACTATATAACACAACAGATGTGAGATCCGGATTTCCCTTCATCAGCCCTAGTAGTGACCGTGTTGCCAGTGCTATCGCTGTCCCCGCACACATCCGCCCGTTCAACAACAACAAAATCGTCAGAGTTGTTCAGTTTAAGGGTGCCCCCCCCCCCCCCACCCCCCACCCCACACACCGCCACCACGACTTACTTTACTTCCCTAAAGAGTACTTTGGATCACCACAGTGATTTTTTTTTTCTCAGGCAGTCTGTTGTGGTGGTGAACAAGCTGAATGAAGCGGATCGGAACCCATATTATCTCTCCAGGTTGCAGGGTGCATGCTAGGAATATTCGTGTCATCCATGCCACTGGTTGTGTCACTTAACGTACATTCTACGAAAATGGGTGGGTTTATAACGACGTGTACGCAAAAGGTTATGCATACGCTTGCACAGGAAACTTCGATTTACAGTCTCGTGTAAAAGGTTTTCATATCTTAACTCCACGAGAAAAATCTCTTTGAATGGACACCTTAGCGGAGATTTGAACCCGTGCTCTCATCCCTCATTTACTGTTAGGTCACAAGTACAGCGGTCGAACCACTGGGATAATATAACCCCCTTTCCGTCCCCCCAAAATAATTATCGCCCCTCCCAATTCTGCGTACATTTTCAAGGAAAGAGGGGTTTCACTGGCCTAATTCTACTTTCTTACAGGTCAGGGGATGCGATGTCTTGGCAAAAGAAACATGCCAAGCGCAAAGCAAAGCAGATGCGATACACACACAAATTCTTGATCGGAATATGCATCCCCTAAAAGAGATGAACCGACTATGGAAGTTAAGGAAAAGAAATGTGAGGTTTGGATTGAAGATCAGATTGAAGATGAGAGAGAGAGAGGAGGAGGAAGAGGAGGAGGAGGAGGAAGCAAAGAAGACGAAGAATTGCGAAGAAGAAGAAGAATTGCAAGGAAGAATTGCAAAGAAGAATTGCAAAGAAGAAGAAGATGAAGGAAGAATTGCGAAGAAGAAGAAGAATTGCGAAGAAGAGGAAGAAGAAGAATGCAAAGAAGAATGAAGAAGAAGAAGAATGCAAAGAAGAAGAATGCAAAGAAGAAGAAGAAGAAGAAGAATGCAAAGAAGAAGAATGCAAAGAAGAAGAAGAAGAAGAAGAAGAAGAAGAAAGAAGAAGAAAACGGACAGAACCGTAGAAAGGGATAGAGAAATGACATTTCCAGAACAGAATTTATATTGCGTGCCGAAGTTACTTAGTCGACTCAATCGCCTGCCTGTTGCAGACACTCTTCCTCTAAGATGCGATACTGAGTGTGAGTGCGAGAGGGAGAGAGAGAGAGAGAAGGAAGAGAGAGAGAGGAGAGAGGAGAGAGAGGAGGGGGGGGGGGGGACAGATTGATGGTTGCTATCAAACCTGTCAGCCCAGTCTACGACTTTCTTTGTTTTTTTGTTTTGTTTTGTGTTTGTTTTTTAAAGTAAAGGGAAGGTTTTATAGGAGTGGTAGATGTGTACGCCTTCTCTCAATCAACCATTCCTTCATGTTCAGTGTACCTGCACACTGTGTACCTGCACACTGTGTACCTGCAAACTGTGTACCTGCACACTGAGTACCTGCAAACTGTGTACCTGCACACTGTGTACCTGTAAACTGTGTACCTGCACACTGTGTACCTGTAAACTGTGTACCTGTAAACTATGTACCTGCACACTGTGTACCTGTAAACTGTGTACCTGCTCACTGTGTACCTGTAAACTGTGTACCTGTACACTGTATACCTGAGTGTACCTGTAAACTGTGTACCTGTAAACTGTGTACCTGAGTGTACCTGCACACTGTGTACCTGTACACTGTGTACCTGCACACTGTGTACCTGCACACTGTGTACCTGTAAACTGTGTACCTGTAAACTGTGTACCTGAGTGTACCTGCTCACTATGTACCTGCACACTGTGTACCTGTAAACTGTGTACCTGTAAACTGTGTACCTGCACACTGTGTACCTGTAAACTGTGTACCTGCTCACTATGTACCTGCACACTGTGTACCTGCACACTGTGTACCTGTACACTGTGTACCTGTAAACTGTGTACCTGTAAACTGTGTACCTGCACACTGTGTACCTGCTCACTATGTACCTGTAAAATGTGTACCTGTAAACTGTGTACCTGCACACTGTGTACCTGAAAACTGTGTACCTGCAAACTGTGTACCTGCACACTGTGTACCTGCACACTGTGTACCTGTAAACTGTGTACCTGTAAACTGTGTACCTGCACACTGTGTACCTGTAAACTGTGTACCTGTAAACTGTGTACCTGCACACTGTGTACCTGTAAACTGTGTACCTGCGCACTGTGTACCTGTAAACTGTGTACCTGCACACTGTGTACCTGCGCACTGTGTACCTGCACACTGTGTACCTGTAAACTGTGTACCTGTAAACTGTGTACCTGTAAACTATGTACTTGCACACTATGTACCTGCACACTGTGTACCTGTACACTGTGTACGTGTAAACTGTGTACCTGTACACTGTGTACCTGCACACTGTGTACCTGCATACTGTGTACCTGTACACTATGTACCTGCACACTGTGTACCTGCACACTGTGTACCTGTAAACTGTGTACCTGTAAACTGTGTACCTGTACACTGTGTACCTGTACACTGTGTACCTGCACACTGTGTACCTGCACACTGTGTACCTGTAAACTGTGTACCTGTACACTGTGTACCTGCACACTGTGTACCTGCACACTGTGTACCCGCACACTGTGTACCTGAGTGTACCTGCACACTGTGTACCTGCACACTGTGTACCCGCACACTGTGTACCTGAGTGTACCTGCACACTGTGTACCTGCACACTGTGTACCTGCAAACTGTGTACCTGTACACTGTGTACCTGCAACTGTGTACCTGTACACTGTGTACCTGCAAACTGTGTACCTGAAAACTGTGTACCTGCTCACTGTGTACCTGTAAACTGTGTACCTGTAAACTGTGTACCTGCACACTGTGTACCTGTAAACTGTGTACCTGTAAACTGTGTACCTGCACACTGTGTACCTGTAAACTGTGTACCTGTACTGTGTACCTGTAAACTGTGTACCTGCACACTGTGTACCTGTAAACTGTGTACCTGTAAACTATGTACGTGTAAACTGTGTACCTGCACACTGTGTACCTGCACACTGTGTACCTGTAAACTGTGGACCTGCACACTGTGTACCTGTAAACTATATACCTGCACACACTGTGTACCTGCTCACTATGTACCTGCATACTGCACAAGTACACGTTATGGCATAACCGTGTTTTCAGCCTACCAGGAACCGTGCTAGCCAGTAATTATGTTACACCGTAACCCGGTTTTCAGCAAGTGGTCCTGTATGTGTGTAACTATAATATGTAACTCCTTTAAGCTCAGACCATGACCATGTTTTCCCTGTGCCTGTAACTGCAGAATTGTATTCCGTACGCAGGTTTTTCAGTATGACTTGGTATGGAGACCTGACAAAATGCCCTGAGGTTTTTGTTGGTGGTTTGTTCGTTTGTTTTGGAAAAGTTGGTTGCTTTGGTTGTTTGGTTGGTTGGTTTGGTGGTGTTTTAAGGTGTGACATCTGCTAAGTTAATTTTGTAGCCTATTTCTTTGTTTTACAGCCCACTCCCACACCCGGGGCCCCCCACCCCTCTTCATTCCTTTGTTTTGTTTTGTTTAACTAACCAAAACTTCACGATCTTATTTATGTTAGAAGTTTCCAGAGGGTTGTTTTTGCCCACATTGCTGGTCATCACAGGAAGTGTAAAGTATATGGAACATTACCCAGTCAGTCAGCAACACCTTTAGGAGAAAGGTTACGTTATGTTTCCCGTTGGTTCATCAACGGTAGGGGCACAATGAATGGGGGTTTTTTTTGGGGGAGGGGCTGCCTCATCTTCTGTGACGTCCCTGTTCCTGCTGTTCCCACGCCGCTCATGTCAACCTCTCCATCCCGGCCATACCCAGATTCGCCATGTCGCGTGCTTAGGGCCAGAAGTCCACAGGAAGCCCATCGATGTGAGGCCGCTTCAGGACAACCTGCGAGAGGAGCCCTGCACTGCTGCTGGGTCACGTGAGCTCTGAAGCTGCATTTAAGTGGTTCCCTATTTATTTATTTTATTTTATTTATTTATTTATTCTTTTATATCGAGGATAATGGAATAAGCACTCATATGCTTTTTTACATCCAGTCCCCGTGTGTATGCGGTTTTGTAAAATCTGTCATATGTTCTCACCGGCACACAATGGCCTACTCTTCCGAAAAGCGGAACAGGATTTAACGTGTGCGCAAGATGTTCTGCATGCGTTCGAACACGGAGCCTCGGTTTATATTCTCATCCGAAGGCCCCTTACTAACGACAGTATTATCTCAGTCTCGGAGCCAGACTGAGTGAGACGCCCAATATTTCTGTTATTTGAAGAAAGTTCATCACTATCGTTGCTTTATTAAAAGTGTGACTGTTTGCTTGACGATACACAGGAAAAATGTTTTATTTTAATATTGTAATAAAGTTCTCCTATTTTACAAGATTTTTTTCACTTCGCATTTTTAAGGTACAGCAAATAGTGTGAAAAGATACATAATTCTACGCAAGGTGTAGTATCAAAATTTAGACAATTTATATCACGTGCATGCTGATTGTTTATTCATGACATCTTTCAAACTTCTAAGACCATTTCCACAACTTGTTTGTTTTTAGTATGGTGCCATTTAAAACAAAAAGACGTAGGGTAAATTTGCATTGTCAAAGGGCGCTTTTAATGTGTCCTAAATAATAAAAAAATAACCTCACTATACATCAAAACATTGAATACTCTGCATTTAAAAGTAATCTCATACAATGGTACTGTGATTCACATTTCAAAAACCACTCTCCCAGCTTTTCCTCCATCTTATTTTGTGCTACATTTCAATAAGAATTCCGGCTCCGTTCTATTATCTCCTCGTTTGTCTTACAATTCAGAGATGCCATTCCAATGTTGTTGAATTCATGACTTTGTACTTTGCTCAGTAAACACTCTCTTTCTTCTCTTCTCTCTCTCTCTCTTCTCTCTCTCCTCTCTCTCTCTCTTCTCTCTTTCTCTCTCCCTCTCTTCTTTCCTCTCTCCTCTCTCTCTCTCTCTCCTCTCTCCTCTCTCTCTCTCTCTCTCTCTTCTCTCTCTCTCTCTCTCTTTCAGGTTTTTAGGAGTTCCAATAAGAACACCCAATAAAATGGTGTATGGTGAATTGGGTAGGTATCCTCTTTATATTAATTCTTATACTAATGTTATTAAATACTGGTTTAAGTTACTACAAATGAGTTCAAACAGATTGCCATACAATGCCTACCAAATGCTATTGGAACTAGATAAAAATGGAAAAGAATGCTGGGTATCAAAAATAAGAGAAATTTTGTGCGAAACAGGATTTAATATTGTATGGTTACAACAAGGTGTTGGTGATGAAAAGGCTTTTTTACGTGTATTTAAGCAAAGATTAGTAGACATGTTCATTCAAGAATGGCATGGAACCATAAGAGATAAAGAGAGGTATGAACATTATAGATCTTTCAAAACTATCTTTGGAAAAGAGGAATACATTTACTTTACAGATACTTACTGTTTTCGAGTTGCTATTACACAGGCTAGATTAAATGTTTTGCCTCTTATGAATAATGTCCATAGATACAGTATTAATGATCAAGAAAAGTTCTGTCCATTTTGTAAAACAAAAGTCGAAAACGAAGCCCATTTTTTGTTCGATTGTCCAATGTACTCAGATCTAAGGGATAAGTTTTTTACTAAATGTATGAATATACCATTGTCAGTTTTACTTATAACATCAAATAGAGAACGTAGTCATTATCTATCCAGATATATTTTTCATTCTATCAATAGAAGGAAGAAATTGCTGTGTCAAAATATCAGTTAATGATGGGTGTGTTAAGGCTTTGTATTCACATGTATGATCCAGAGCCTGAATTGTAATGTTGCATTTTGACTGATACTGATTTTGATGTCTACTGTCTAAAGTATTGATGCAGTATGACATGAATGTGTATCAAATGCTAACCTTGTTCGAGATATGAGCTTCAAAGGATCGGTTGATTTCCATGTGTGACCAAAATTTGCATACCAATATATTGGTTTTCCTCTTTCCCCCAAACTCCGTGTATTGTGGCCTAAGGCCAATGTACATATTAAAACTGTTCAGAGTTCAGAGTTCAGAGTTCTCTCTCTCTTTCTCTCTGGTTCAAACATAATGGTGATTTCTTTCTCTTTCTTTCCTTTACAAATTTGATCTCTCTCACCCCCTCCCTCTTCCCAATCTTTCTACTTCTTTATATCCTCGTGTAGAAGGACAGCTTGGCTTTCAGTCAGATAAATAATAGACATCTGATGGCCTCTTTTCCCTCGCCAAATCCGAACTTTATCGATTTTCATCTTTCTGGGCAAACTTGCTCTCTCTCTCTCTCTCTCTCTCTCCTCTAACACGAAGAAGAGAAAAACGCCTATGACTTGAAGAAAGCTCACGTAAGCCACAAGTAAGGGACATGAAAAGGGCGTAACTCTAATTCTGGTTGTTTTATTTTCCCCCAACCCTCAGGGCGATCTTTAGTTGTGTGTGTGTGGAGGGGGGGGGGGGGGCGCGGGGTTCTTTGTCACAGATCCTGTTGTTGCTCTTAGGTAGTTTATTCATGCTAATAACTGACCTGTTTCTGATTTTTTTTCTTTGTTCCTTGGCTAGAGTTCGAAGGTCATCAAGGGTGAGATTTTTGCATACGTGACCATCCCCTCCCCCCCCCCCCCCCTCCCCCCCCGGTACCATTTAGGTATTTGCCTTCCGACTTCGGAGAATTTGTAATCTGTGGGAATGCGTCATCAACTGTTTGCCTTTTTACTCGAGGCTGTTTTCACATTTTGTCTAACGATGTAACCTTCTTTATTTTGATTCACAGCCCGCGAAAAATAAAGACGATCTCTACATGTAGTTGCACAACATTGGGTTCGTGTCTAGAGGTATCACATCTATATAGAAAACGAAAAGTAATGGGTTCGATCCCTGCTTGAAATCTAACTTTTACCCCCGATTCTCCAGACTTTGGTATTCTAGGTACTAGTGTTTCTAATGAGATGATGAACCGAGGTCCCTTGTGCAACTATTAGGGGACGTGATAGCCTAGTGGTTAGAACATTGCGCTCGCAACCTGACGACCCGGGTTCGATTCCAGTTCAAGGGAATATTTTCCCCTGGAGTTAACATCAGTGCAGACTCCACTCTCCCCAAAAGTCCTACGGATGAGACTATAAACCGAGGCCCCGTGTGCCAACGCACGCAAAACATCTTGCGCACATGCTAAATCCTGTTTCGAATTTTTGTAAGAGTAGGCCATTGTATGCTGGTGGGAACAGATGACAGAAGTTATAAAAAACCGCATACACACGGGGACTGGATGTAAAAAAAAAAAGCAGATACGTGCTGATTCCATTATCCTCGATATACAAGAATAAAAGAAGAAGAAGAAGAAGAAGAAAACAATTATGATTGGCCAGAAAACAACAGAAAGAAGAGGGATGTTCCTGGTAACATTTTGCTGCGCCACGTTCATCAAGAAATCCCTTGCTGCTTGCTTTCCACTTCAACCAGTCAGTGTCAGTCTGAGTGGAGCAAGAAGCTCTTCGATTATGGACTGTCCTT
>CM054136.1:19883206-19903206 GCA_028751875.1 Rapana venosa | reverse complement strand
AGAGAGAGAGAGAGAGAGAGAGAGAGAGAGAGAGCGTATGAATGTGTATGTGTGTGTCTCACACACTCACACGCTCTCTCTCCCTCTCTCGCTCTCTCTTTCTCTCACTCTCTCACACACACAAACACACACACACAAACACACACACACACACACACCACACACACACACACACACACACCCCACGAGACATACAAACGCAGCAAATGTATCTTCTTAAAAAATGGCCACTCTGCCTTCTTTTAACTATAGTGATATTCATACATTCATTCCTTAACTCTCTTGATTTTTTATATATTTTGTTTGTTTGCTAACTGTGCATGTGTCTACACAATATTTCCCTAAATATCCCACCACTGAAATGAACAAAGAAACAAAATAAACACCAAGCAACAAAGGCAGAACTATGTCTGACACACATGTATTCTTAGATTTAAAACACATAATCGTATGAACGGGGACAAACAGGATAGCTCAGTGGTCAGAGCGCTCGCTTTCCCCATGCCAATGTTCAGCAGCATCGAGAGAAGTTAACATTTGGATAGGTGCCCGTTTGCGCGCCTTGGCTTCAGTACAGTTTTCCCAGTTCACCCAGCTGTAAATGGGTACCTGTCTATTCAGGCAAAGGTAAAGCAGCGAGGGAGAGGAGATGGACGCCACCTTCAATATGCTGGTCCCCTAGAGAAGCTGAGGTCTCTGTGACGCCTCGCTCCCCGACAACCACATAGGTTATGGGACACCTTTAACTTTAAAAATAAAATATATGAACCTCATTCTGGCGATAATTATCATTCACTCTACATTACTTAGACACAGAGAGACGATGGCGGGGAGGAGATAGGGAGAGAGAGAGAGAGAGAGAGAGAGAGAGAGAGAGAGGAGAGAGAGAGAGAGACAGAGAGAGAGAGAGAGAGAGAGACAGAGAGAGAAACGAGTCAAAAGCGGAGACAGGTAAAGAGACAGACAGACAGGTGGATAGGCGAAAAAAAGACCTATCAACTTATTAATATCGATATTTTTTATTGGACAACTTTGCGGTGCGTAGACAGCATCAAATGGACAAAATTATTTTAGGCATAGGAAGGAGTCCCATAACCTGTAAGGTCGTAGGGGAGCGAGGCGTCAGAGACCTCACTTCTCTAGGGCCAGCATATTGAGGGCGGCGCCCATCTCCTCTCCCTCGCTGCTTTACCTTCCCTGACCCTAAAGAGGGCAGGTACCCATTTACAGCTGGGTGAACTGGGGGAACTGTACTGAAACCAAGGCGCGCAAACGGTCACCCATCCAACTGGTAACCACGCTCGACGCTGCTTAACTTGGCTGGGGGGAAAGCGAGTGCTCTGACCACTGAGCTATCCCATCCCCTAGGCATAGACATACTTTAAAAATGAACATTGTGTGTCCAGATACCCTTAACTGGGTCACAGAATCAACTCCAAAACAGAACACTCCCAAAGAAGATAGATCTACAAAACGACCCCCGAACGAATACCTGATTGACGGTGCCTTTTCATTACCCAACCTTACAAAGGCAAATTACAGGGATGGAATTCAATGACACGCCCCCGTCACACAACATGGTGATTGCATATTTTCTCTTCAAAAGACGTGCATGCACTGAGATTCTTTTACGTTAAGAAAGCAAGTATAGATTTTATAGGCAGTCATAGATTCTGACCTCAAAAGCAAGAAAATGTCGCAAAATACTCATGATTTTTTTTCGCATTCAAATTATGACTACCTTAGGTGGTTTAACACTAAAAACAAAAAAGGCCAGGCTTGCAAAAAGAAGAAGCCCCTAAAGAGGGAAGGGGCTGGCTACCTCAGCGGCTGACTCGAATAGCTGCACATGCCGACTAATGATGGCCTTAACTTTCTAGCTGAGAGAGTCAAGAAGAGAAGAGAGGAGAAGAGGAGAGAGAGAAAGAGGAAGGAGGGGAGAGGGGAGAGAGAAGAGAGGAGGAGGGAAGAGAAGTGAGGAGAGAAGAAGGAGGAGAGAGGAAGGAGATGGAAGAGGAGAAAGAAGAGAGAGAGGGGAGGAGAGAGAAGGAGGAGGGGAGGAGAGGGGAGGAAAGGAGGAGGAGGAAGAAAGAGGAGGAGAGGAGGAGGGGAGAGAAGGGGAGGAGAGGAGAGAAGAAGAGAGGAAGGGAGGAGGAAGAGGAGGAGGAAGAGGAGGGGCAGAAAAGAAGAAGAAGGAGGAGGGGGAAGAGAGGGGGGGGGGGGGGTAGGAGAAGAAGAAGCAGAAGGAAGAGGAGAAGAAGGAGGAGGAGGGGAAGGAGGAGAAGAAGGAAAAGAAGAAGGAAAAGATGGAGGATGGAGGAGGAGGAGGAGAGGGGGAGGAGGAGAAGAAGAAGAATTGTGAAGAAGAATTCCGAAGAAGAAAAGGAGAAGGAGGAGGAGGACAGGAGGAGGAGGACAGGAGGAGGAGGAGGAGGAGGAGGAGGAGGACAGGAGGAGAAGCTTAAGCAGCAACAACTCTCAGTTAACGATTTTCAAACTGCTATCGAGCGACATCAGCCACCTCCGCTTGTGCCTCCTCCACAAGAAAGAAAGAAAGAAAGAAAGAGAGGAAAACAAAGACAGAGAAAAAAGACAAAAACAACGAGAAAAAAAGAGAGAAAGAAAAGTTTCAGACAGAACGAGGGAATAATAAAGCAAAGAAAAAAGAAAAGAAAAAAAAAAAAAAACAAAGAAGAAAGACCAAACCCAAATGAAAAAAAATGATAAGTAAAAAAGAAGACAAACAGACAGAAAAAAGACAGAAAAACGACCGAATGAGAGAAGACGCCCCCCCCCCCACCCCCCCCCCCATCCCCTCCCCCCCCCCCCCCCAGCTCCCAAAACGAGACTAGGGACAAAAGAGAGAAAAGAAGCAGGGAGGGAGAGAGAGAGAGAGAGAGAGAGAGAGGAGAGAGAGAGAGAGAGAGAGAGAGAGAGAGAAGGAGGGGGCAGACAGACAAACAGGCAGACAAACAGACATGCTCACAGACAGACATACAGAAAGTATAAAATATAAAATCAAGAAAAAGAAAGAAATACAAATAAACAGAGAAAACAAAACAGAACAGAAAGAAGGAATAAAAGCAACCCCCAAAACAAAAAACCAAAACCCCTCTACAATTCTTTTAAAGGTCAGAATTGCTCTTACGTGCAGCTCTGTGTCTCTGTTCGTTTTCTCCAATTAACCTTGTACTCCCACCAGCCGCCATGGCGCGGTGGTTACCGCCTTGGGTTACAGGCTGGGAGGTCGGGAGGTTCAAATCCCCTGAGAGCCATAGGGATTTGTTTGGACTCCAGCCGGCTTCTACGTACACTAAGTTTGCTACGGATTCGTTAGGGGAAGATTTGGACCACACAGTCGAGCTTCATCCGCTTTTACGAATGCGAGTTTGAGAGCGTTGTTCAAATTACTTGACCATCACTGCAAGTGTCTGTATCCCTCGGGTCCAGTTGGTGCCGAGATATAATCATTATTATTTTTAAAATTTCTTTTATACCAAGGATAATGGAATAAGTACTTATATGCTTTTTTACATCCAGTCCCTGTGTGTATGCGGTATTATGACAGGAAGAATAGATCACAGCCCTGTCAAGTAGTCTCCTATCTTATGCACTTCCAAGATCATCGTCATTGCATCATCCTCATCACCATTGATCACCCTGTAACATGAAGAAAGTTTTCTCTGATTCGGTAGCGTTGGTTGCTCTGGTCTGATGGTGACCTCATTTTCTGTTTCCCCCCATACACTTCTGTGTCTGTGGTGAGTTAAAGCCAGACCCCTTAGGGTCGGAGGTTCACGGGAGGACGTCTTTCAAGGGATGGTGTGGTGGTTACTACTCTTGGTGGGCGCCTCACTCAGTCTGGCTCCGCGACTGAGCCATTACTGTCGTCAGTAAGGGGGCCTAGTAGGTGGTGTCCTGTGTATGCTCCGAACATGCACCACTGACTACCACCAGCATGCCAGCAGAAGTGCAGGGCTCCTCTGGCTGGTGGCCCAGCCACAGCGGCATGATATTGCTAAGTTCTTTGTGGACATGTGACTCTGAAGATGTGGCATGACAAACCCAGATATGGCTGAGGAGGAGGAGCGATCGAAATGAGCGGAATGTGAGGAGCCACCACCACAGGAGCGGCACAGAAGATGGACAGAAAAAAATAAATACCTTTGTGCCTCACTCCCTTTCCCTGACACAAACACACACACAAACACTCACACACACACACACACAAAACACACACACACACACACACACACACACACACAACACACACGTTGCCGGTGGGAACCGATGGCAAAAATTAACAAAACTGCAAACACACGGGTACTAGATGTAAAATAAATACATGAATGCTTATTCCATTATCCTCGAAATAAAAGAATAAATCCAAAATTAATAAATAAACACAGACACAGACACACAACACACACATACACGCGCGCACACAACACACACACACCCCTAACACACCACACATACACACACACACACACACACACACACTCGCACATATATCCCAGAATGTTATCCGCAAGGGAAAAAGATCGATACACAGAGTCTGAAGCCAAAACGGTTTTTCTTTTTGTTTGCCATAAAACTTGAATGACCTCTGCGCGTCCTGCAAAATGTCAAGCATGACATACACAATATCCTGTGGTGGTCAAACTGACATAGATGGACATTTTGTCCACAAGACAGTGGGTATTATTCTTATGTCCACTGGTGTACAACGATAAATCGTAGGGTCGGTTTCATCAACTCAATGGTCCTTACAAAAAAATTCAACATTTTGACAAATCTGGCGAAATTACTGAAATTTGAAAATCCCAGCATTGATTTTTAAATGGATTTTTAAAGACTCTTCCGTGACAATTTTGTAACTTCATGTTGAGTGGCACAGGGAGTGGTAGTGGTCATGGGGGGTTGAGGAGAGGGGGATGGAGGGGTGGAGATTGTGAAAAGAGAGAGGAGGCAAGGAAGGGGCGGGGTGGAGGGTGAGGAGGGGCTGAATGAGTTGCAGCAGCTTTAAGCAAGTATTGTGTAGTTTGTGTGTGTGTTGTTGTGTTGGTGGTGTGTGTGTGTGTGTGTTGGTGGTTGGTGGGGGTGTGGGTTTGGGTGGGTGAAGGGAGGGTGAGTGGGCGGTTTATTTTATGTGAGTTGTGGTCTTGAATGAGGTTGACGGAAAAAGCACTGTATCAGTGTGTGTATGCGTGTTTTGTATTGTGTGTCATCTGTTCGCGCCGGAACATACATGCGTGCGTGCGTGGTGCGTGAGTGTGCGTATGTGTGCGTGTTTATTTTTGTGGACAAGTCAGCTCGTCCAGTCAACTACAACAAGTTAGTTGTCAACAGGTGCATGAGTATGGTGGCAATTGACAAGAACATTGTAACATAGCAAAATAATGAGAATGAGGACAGGAGATTAAGAGACGGTTCAAGATCGTAAAGATAGAGAGAGAAAGGGGTAGAAAGAAGAAAGTAGAAAGAAGAGAAATAAATGAAAACGAAAGAAAAGAAAGAAAAACAGAGGGAAGAGAACGGAATGATAGAAAGAACCGAGAAGAAAGACAGCCCATGAGATAGGCAGATGGACAGATTTTAAAGCGAGGTACTAGGTCCCGTATACAAACACATGCAGAACTTACTGCGCGTCTGTAACGGATAGGAAGAAAATTAAAAGAAAGGAAAGAGAAAATATGAAAGCGAAAGAAAGGAAGAAAGAAAAGAAAGAAGATTTTAAAAAATCCCAAACAAACAGGAAAGATAGAACTGAAATATAGAAAGAAAAAAATAAAACAGAAAGAAAGACCGACCGACCGACAGACAGACAGAGAGATAAGATGAAAGAAACAAAACCCACAGACAGACTAGACAGACAGACAGACAGACAGACAGACAAAGAAAAAAATAACCTACAGACATACAGACAAACGGACAAACAGACAGACAAGGAAAAACAAACAACCTCTCCGAGTAATATACACAGGATGTTTCTGATGAAATCGTTTCACTGCGATTCACAGCCTAGACATGTTAATAAAGGAACAAGACACTTTTTTTTACAAAGTGCCTTCCTTTTCTTTTCTGTCTTCGCTTTGTTTGGGTTCGGTTTGTCTCTTTTCTCTCCAGTCTGTCTTTGCATATGGATCATGTTTACATTCTCTTCGCAGACTTCCTTAGTTCTAAGCTTGCGCTTTCGGGTAATATGTTTCCGGAAAATGATTGTTGAAAGGAAATTAGGAAAAAGGACACGACACGGCACGACACGACACGACACGACGTATGCAAGTCAACCGACTCACCTGCACGCAAACGCAGGTTTGCTGAAATAACATGTGGTCAGGTCGCCCACTCCACCCCCCCCCCCTCCTTCGCCTTGAGAGAGACAGACAGACAGACAGACACAGGGAGAGACAGAAGACAGAGAATGAGACAGAGAAGAGACAGAGACAGACAGAACAGATTTAGAGACAGAGAAACAAAAATAGAGACAAAAAAAGGAGAGAGAGACAGAGAAGGAAAAATATACCCACATACAAACAGAAAGAGAGACGAACACACATGCGAACGCACACACACACTCACACGCGTACGCACACACACATACACACACACACATATGGATCGGTGGTCTAGAGGTAACGCGCCTGTCTAGAAAGCGAAAAGTCCGGGTTCGTATCCCGTCTGGGCCCGAAACTTTTCCCCCATCCATTAGACCATGAGTGGTGGTCTGGGCGCTAGTCTTTCGGATGAGACGATAAACCGAGGTCCCGTGTGTTACAGAAAATTATGCAGCGCACGAAAAAGAACCCACGGCAACAAGAGAGTTGTCCCTGGCAAAATTCTTAGAAAAAAGCCACTCTGATAGGGAAAGAAATACAGTTGCAGACCAAAAAAAAAAAAAGAAAAAAAAAGGGGGTGGCGCTGCTCTTGTGGCGACGTGCTCTCCCCGGGGAGAGCAGCCCGAATTTCACGCAGAGAAATCTCGTGACTTAAAGTGGTATAAATATAAATATATAAATATATACAAACAAACACACACAGGAGCGTCATAATTAGTGTACATCATTTTAAGCCAAAGAGATGATTATAAATGATGTTTGCTTGTTTTGCTGTTGTGTCAAATAAGTCTACTTGACTTAAATGGCAATAAAATATTATGAATCTGAATCTGAATCTGAATCTGAATCTGAATCAGAATTTCTCTCACACACACACACACACACGCGCGCGCGCGCGCGCACACACACATACACATCGAGACAGAGAAAAACACACAGAGAGAGTAGCCACCAAAGCCACAACAAAACAACAACAACAGCAGCAACGACAGCAACAACAACAACAACAGCGACAACAACACGAACTCCAAAATAACCAGATGTGAACGGCTGACATTAGGCTCACTTTCAGCGGCTGAAGTTGTATTGTGCAAAATCTCTCTCTCTCTCTCTCTCTCTCTCTCTCTCTCTCTCTCTCTCTCTCTCTCTTCTCTCTCTCTCTCTCTCTCTCTCTCTCTCTCTCTCTCTCTCTCTCTCTCTCTCTCTCCCTGTGCCTCCTGTCCACCATTGTCCAGTTCAACAGCTGAACATCTACCTTTTCTAGCATCGATTTGAGCAGACTTCAAACAGGATGAATTCTTTCAAATAGGCTATGTTCTTGACGTTTTCAAGATATGATTGAGAAAATATGATGGAGAATAACGAGTGCAGGTAATGAATTACAGCTTGATTCTCATAAAGCAGATGTTTTGTCAAAGATTCGAGAGAAAAACACACACACACACACACACACACACACACACACACACACACACACACACACACACACACACACACACACACACACACACACACATATATATATATATATAGAGAGGAGAGAGAGAGAGAGAGAGGGAGAGAGAGACAGAGAGGAGAGAGAGAGAGAGAGAGAGAGGAAAGACACAGACAGAGAGACACAGACAGAGAGACACATACACAGACAGACAGACAGACAGAGACAGGCAGAGACAGAGACAGCGAGATGCGCGCGCGTGTGCCTCTGTGTGCGTAAGTGCCTATGTGCGTGTGTGTGTGTGTGTGTGTGTGTGTGTGTGTGCGTACGTACGTGCGTGCGCGCGCGCGCGCGCGTGTGTGTGTGTATATGTATGTGTTCCTTTCCCTTCATCTAACCCTGTCTTCTACGACGTTGTAATATTGATGCCCCAACGCCTCTTGTCCCGATCTAACCGTGTACAGTTATCACCCACAGCCACACCTAGAGCCCTTCTGCTAGCACCACCCTCAATCCCTATTTTACAGGGACATGGTCGGTCGATGATGGCAAAGAAAACTCCGGGGACATCTGAAGGGCGGAATGTCTACAGAAGAGACATCGTCTTCTAGCGAGTGTTTCAGTCCCTCACTGTTCACGCTATATAGGGGCTAGCGCTACCGCCATATCCAATCAGGATTTTAGATACTCTTCTGTTAGTGCCTTTCTTTCCTGTCAAGATCTGGATTCAGAGTCGCGCGAGCCGCTATGATCTAGGGCATCATACTGGGCCAGGTCGGGGTTGGGGGGGGGGGGGGGCGGTGGTTAATAATTAATTAAAAACAGTGAGAACTTTGGATGCGACGATATTGAAAAGGCACAATCAGCGCTTTTTGATGACGTTGGCACCGGTTTTTATTTTGTCCTTTTCCAACGGCACATTGCTATCTTGCGAACAGGAACAGACATTTAACGAGCGCATATCTCCGGCTGGTTGAACAACGGCCTGGTTTATTTTCCGATGACTTAGAACAATAATTCGATTTTTTGATTGTGGAAAAAGGCGAGCTGGAATGAATCCAAATATTACGATTTTATTAGTTGATGTAATGTTTAACATCTGCATTACAGTCTTCGTTTTTAATATTATGAATTATTATTAATCATAGTATTATTCGATAATTAATCTATACGTGTGATACGCATTTTTAAAATCTTGTCTGCAGGTATTTTATTTTCCCCCTTTTCCATGGAAGACGTCCATTTTGGCGGTTGCGATCTCAGATGAGTTTACAAACGTCATGCCATGGGGACTGATGTAAAAGCACATGAGGTTTATTCCATTAAGCTCGATATAAAACGAAAGTCTACCAGTCGCTTTGATTTGCTGCTTTAGTTCAGCCTATATCGAAATCCTTACCATTTTATTATTTTTTTATTTATTTATTTATTTTTTTATTTTTTTAAAAATCTATTTGTCATGAGGTTCATGTTTGTTTCCCCCGAACTATTCCATCGGGAGCACTGTCACGGTTTTGCAGTCTCGATCTCTTCAGTGGTGTACAGTTGTGCCTGTGCTGGTCCACCACATGCCGGTCACCAGCTACTGTCACACCGACACACACAAGACTAAGTCTTGGGGACAGATGACAAAATTTACAAAACCGCATACACACGGGGATTGGATGTAAAAAAAAGCACATGAGTGCTTATTCCATTATCCTCGATGTAAAAGAATAAAATGAAAAATAAAAAATAAAAATAGTCTTAAACCCTCCCCCACCACTTCCTCCTTTATCCATATCTGTAGTCTAGACCCGAAGTCGGAATGCGGTTACCTTAATGGTGGGCAAAAAACGATTCGCATAGGCAAACAAATCTCACTTTTGGTGGACCTCGCGGCTGTAGCCGAGGAACGAAAAGAAAGATATGTGGGTTGACAATTCTGGTGTGAAATAGTCACATGCATGGGCGTGGAAGCGAAAATCTGAAACTGAAGGCGCCATGAGATCAGAGGTCTCCATTGACCACTAAGTCTGAGATGAGTTGTTGTTGCTGTCGCATACTGATCATTGAGGTTGAAGACAAAATGCAAATGCTACAGACATCATCAAGCTAAAACAACTTTTCAGACTGCTTGTGATAACTGCGCTCTAGTCTATAATTCACAAGGTGCCCCTCGCATTATCTAAAGATGGCAGATGCAGTCACCTGGTCAGATAAACTGACCAACCCTCTCAATTAGCCTAAGGAAATTGAATTGTGATGCAAAGCCGAGTGGTCCCTGTCTACCCACTGAGCTAAAATCACATATGTCTTTGGGTAGACCCCAGTGGGAACCGGAAAATATGACAAATGCTTGCTTCCGATGAGGATCAAACCTACAACCTGCCAATGGATATTTCATTTGATGTAACCACTGTGCCAAGACGACTAGCAAATAGTTTTCAACTTGATTATTCTAAAGACAAGCCAGCCCCTCTCTTATCTTCCCACAAAAAAAATTGACACAATCTACAAGTCACGCTTACTTTTTTTTCTCTCAAAATCTCATCTTGACATTTAGTCACAGACTCCCACAAAGCCCAAATTCTACTGTAATAATTACTGTGCAAGGACGAATGACTGACACACTTAAAAACTGAATAACTTTCAAAGTGAAGCCACATTCACCATCCAACACACTCCCACGCAAACCCTCCCTCCACTACAATCGACATTTAATCTAAAGGTCATGCTCGCCATTTTTGTCTGCAAATAGCATCACGTATCTTGACATTTAGTCCAGGGTTCCTGTGTGTGTGTGTGTGTGTGTGTGTGTGAGAGAGAGAGAGAGAGAGAGAGAGGGAGAGAAAGAGAGAGAGAGAGAGAGAGAGAGAGAGAGAGAGAAAGAGAGAGAAGAGAGAGAAAGGAGAGAGAGAGAGAGAGAGAGAGAGAGGGAGAGAGATGAAGAGAGAGAGAGAGAGAGAGAGAGAGAGAGAGAGAGAGAGAGAGAGAGAGAGAGAGAGTGAGTGAGTGGTGTGAAAGCCGGGGGAGCGAATCAATACAGAGAGAATCTGGAGGAGAAGAAAAATCACCGCCATTGCCTTGCCTTGTCTTGACTTGTCTTGTCCAGCAACACATCTGGTACCGACACACCCTTCTGTGTTCTGGTCACACTGACACTGACAGGTATGGCTTCCCCGAGGGGATGCCGGGGACCTATCAATATATAAATAGCATCCCCACATTCTGGAAATTCTGTGCTAGAAATTTCCTCTTTTCTATCACTCTCTTTGTTTCTGCCTTGTTCCTTTTCTTCCTGTCACCTCCTTCTTGTCTAGTTTCTGCCTTCTTGGTCCATTCTCCTGCCTTTTTTTCCAGAAATAACTTAAAAGGTAACTATTCTCTCTTATGCCGAAGTCGGATGCCGCTGGGCCTGACGTGTCAGGTGCTTAACGGCAGCGTGACGCATTTTCGCTTATATAACAGACAACAATAGTTACTGTCTGAGCGTTCGACGAAGGAGAAGACAGGTATAGCTTGTCGGTCTTGTGCAGAGAATGTTTAAGCCACGGTTGATTCAGGAAAAAAAATGCGTTAAAAACAAGAAAAACTATACACAACAACTAAGGAAAGTTGATAGTGAAAAAAGACTTCAACCAAAACCAGCTGTACTTTTTACCTACACCTTGATTTTTTTTGCAGAGTAGATATGATTATAGACGTCTTTAATCGAAATGAAAGGTCACTTTTTGTGTTAGTAATAGAGTTTATATCTCATCTGAAGTGGGTGGAGACAGTATCAATGATAGTTCCAGGAAGAAGGTCCCTTTGGACGAATGCTTTAGTGGAGAGTTGAACCCACACCCCCAGTTCTTGTCAACTCACGAGTTCGCCACTCTAACCACTAAGTTAACATGTCCCCCTAAAGGAAGTTCATCTCTGGAGGATTCCTTAAGTTTGCCTTCAATATAAATATACTGACTACTGGGATTCTGTTGATGGTTATATGCCAGAGAACAGTAAAGTGTGATGCAAAAGTCTGCTTTGTTCTGCGTGTGCATTGCACGCAAATATGTGCTTATACTTTCGCTAGTAATTAAAAAAATATATAGTGCTTAAATTGTTCAATATTGATTTTCGAGAAAAATAATTCATACTGTGTTTCTTTTGCCTCATTTATTTACTCATTAATTTGTTTATCAATTCTTTTTTTCCAGTTTATTTCTGTAATTCATCTTCTCTTGTCCTTTTCTCTCTTGTTTTCCATCCATTTCTTTTCTTCATTATTCTCTTCTTTCTTCCATTATCGAATACTTCATTCTTTCTTTTCTTCCTTCCTCTCTTCTATGAATAGATCCGTCAGTTAGTCTGTCGACCCTTCCTTCCCTCCTCCATTCCTTGTTTCAAAGATGTTAGGAGTAGAAAATTGCCTGAAAAATGGAAAGGAGGAAGGAGAGGTGGAAGAGTGGGGGTAGCTAAGTGCTATGGATTGGCGTTTCCAAAAAACTGCAGTGACTTTAATGAAATGGAAATGAATCACTCCCGTTCACTTCATACTTCTTATGGCTCAGCTGACTGCAGCAAGCCCAGCTGAAGACTTCAGGCAGAAATCCAAGTGAGCCAGAATCAATAGTGTGAGTGTGTGTGTGTTGTGTGTGTGTGTGTGTTGTGTGTGTGTGTGTGTGTGTGGTGTGTGTAGGGTGGGTGTGTGTGTGTGTGTTGTGTGTGGTGTGTGTGTGTGTGTGTGGTAGGGGGGATGTGTGTATATGTTTGTGTGTGTGTATGTGTGTGTATGTGTATGTGTGTGTGAAGTGAAAAAGCGTGTCTGTGCGTTTATAGTACTAAACACGCACTGTACACGTCTGCCTAATGTATGTGTGAATGTGTGTGTACATATAGGTGCACAATCGCGCCTCTGTATGTGTGTATTAAATGTTGTGCGTGTACATATGCGTGTATGCCTATGCGCACACAGGTAGGTGTGTGTGTGTGTATGTGTGAGTGTGTGTGTGCGTGTGCGCGCGCTCGCGCCCGAGTGTGCACGCGCCCATCCTCCACCTTTATCCTATACTCTTATTCTCAATTATTCATTTATTTTTTAATCAAATTCAATGACCATAATAACTTATGATTGTGACACTCTCAAAGCGACATCCTGCTTTGCTGGCAGACCGGGAAACATTGAGCAGTAGAAGGAGACAGAAAGTGCCACTTTCAGGAATACAGATGGATTGATTGATTTATTCTTTTATTCTTTTATTTCGAGGATAATAGAATAAGCACTCATGTGCTTTTTTCATACAGTCCCCGTGTGTATGCAGCTTTGTAAATTTTGTCATCCGTTCCCACCGGCACACAAAGGCCGAAAGGCGGAACGGGTTTTAACGTGTGCGCAAGATGCTCTACGTGCGTTCACACACGGGCCCTCGGTTTATAGTCTCCTCCGAAGGCTTTTGGGGGAGATTGGAGTCGGCACTGATGTTAACTCCAGAGGAAAAGAATCCTCTTAAACGAGAATCGAACCCGGGTCGGCAGATGACGAATACATCACTGTAACCACCAGGCTATCCCGGCCCCCATGGATAAAACCACGAGACCTACCCATATTCCACCCAACCCTTTGTTATAGTGAGGGCAGAGGGAAAGAGACGCCATCCTTCACCACCTCCTAACCCTTTACCTTCCACATTCACCCATCTCATAGTCTAGTAGACCCTTGGGGCACCTCTCAAGAGTTTGCAACCGACTTCCTCCACTCCTCACCGTTTTCAGCTTTCTGTATATAGCAAGTCGTTCCACTGAAGGCCAGTCCACTCTCTGATGTTGTCTTCCCATCGTTTTTTTGTCTGCCTCTATCCCTTACTGTTCTATAAACCCACCGGATAATGCGGTGGCGTGTACACTTTGATTAAACTGGAGATGTGTGACACAGATCTCGTTGTTTTTTCCTTTCGTTCACTCCTGTATCGCTCTGTTAGACAGAGAGACACTGACTGAGACAGACAGAGACAGACAGACAAGACAAACAAATTAACTCACTGACAGAGTACGGGAGGACGGGATAGCCTAGTGGTTAGAACATTGCGCTCGCAATCTGACGACCCGGGTTCGATTGCCGTTCAAGGGATATTTTCCCCTGGAGTTAACATCAGTGCCGACTCCACTCTCCCCAAAAAGTCCTTCGGATGAGACTATAAACCGAGGTCCCGTGTGCGAACGCACGCAGAACATCTTGCGCACACGTGAAATCCTGTTCCGCTTTTCGTAAGAGTAGGCCATTGTGTGCCGGTGGGAACAGATGACAGAATTTACAAAACCGCATACACACAGGGAGTGAATGTAAAAAAAGCACATAAGTGCTCATTCCAATTTCCTCGATATAAAAGAATTGAAAAAAATTTAAAAAATTAAAAAGTAATGCTAGTGCCTTCTCCTCCTTCTTTCCTTCCCTTCTTTCTCCCTTCCTACCTCTCTTCCTTCAATTCTTCTGTCCTTTCTTCCTTCTTTCTTTCCACCTGCTTGATGTCCTTCTGTCCATCTCCCCGTCCTTTCTTCATTCCTTCCTTCCGTCCTTCCTTCTTTGCGTGCTTAAAAGATGATAGACTAAAAATAATTGCCTGACAAAGTGGACAGGAAGGAAGAAGCGAGTGGAAGAGTGGGCTAGCTAAGTGGTATACATTGCCATTATTTAAAAAAACTGCAGTGACTTTAATGAAATCGATATAAATCAATCCTAGTCCACTCGTCCTTCTTATGGCTTAGCTCATTGCAGCTTAGCTCATTGCACCTGAAGATCTGAGGCAGAAAATCGGTTAGACTGAATCTAGAAGAGGAGAGAGAGAGAGAGAGAGAGAGAGAGGAGATGAGAGAGAGAGAGAGAGAGAGAGAGAGAGAAGAAGACAGACAGACAGACAGACAGACAGCAACAGACAGAGACAGACAGACAGATAGACGACAGACAGACAGACAGAGCTTGATGGAAAAAAAAGCAAAAGCACTTCTTATTCAATGTACCATAAAATAAAAGTTTTACTTTGACTTTGACTTGACACAGAGAGAGACGAGAGCGAGAGGAGCGAGAGGAGAGCGAGAGCGAGAGAGAGAGAGAGAGGAGAGAGGAGATGGAGAGAGGAGATGGGAGAGGAGAGAGGAGAGAGAGAGAGAGAGAGAGAGAGAGCCTGAGGCTAACATTTAAGCAATATGAACACAACAACAAATACGCACGATCAAAAAATAGACAGATAGGCATCATTATCATGCGATAGGTCACATAGGATATCTTCGTCATTTCTGCACTCCTTGCAACAGTCCATGTCTCTTGGCAATTTGGGATTTTTATTATTGGTAATCTGCCACTTGATTTCTATTGGTAAACTGTGATCTGTCACTTAATTTCTATTGGTAAACTGTGATCTGTCACTTAATTTCTATTGGTAAACTGTGATCTGTCACTTAATTTCTATTGGTAAACTGTGATCTGTCACTTAATTTCTATTGGTAAACTGTGATCTGTCAGTTAACTTCTATCGGCAAACTGTAATCTGTCACTTAATTTCTATTGGTAAACTGTAACCTGTCACTTAACGTCTATTGGTAAACTGTAATCTGTCACTTCACTTCTATTGGTAAACTGTAATCTGTCAGTTAACTTCTATTGGTAAACTGTAATCTGTCACTTAACTTCTATTGGTAAACTGTAATCTGTCACTTCTATTGGTAAACTGTAATCTGTCAGTTAACTTCTATTGGTAAACTGTGATGTGTCACTTCACTTCTATTGGTAAACTGTAATCTGTCACTTAACTTCTATTGGTAAACTGTAATCTGTCACTTAACTTCTATTGGTAAACTGTAATCTGTCACTTCTATTGGTAAACTGTAATCTGTCAGTTAACTTCTATTGGTAAGCTGTACTCTGTCAGTTAACTTCAAGCGAGAAATAAATCGAACTAATTCTGAAAGGAATGACTATAAAATCATGTGATCTTGACCCCATACCTGTTTCTCTTTTTGCACAGTGTCTGCCACAACTTATTCCCACTATTACGAATATAGTAAACTTATCTCTTGTCTCTGGAAATGTTCCTTCAGCTCTAAAAACTGCCATAGTCACACCTCTACTCAAAAAGCATGACCTTGACCCAAACATTCTGAAGAACTATAGACCTGTTTCCAACCTACCGTTTATCTCTAAAGTCCTTGAAAAAGTAGTTCTAAAACAGCTCAACAACCACCTTCTCTCCAACAGTCTCCTTCCTGTGTTTCAGTCTGCCTATCGTGTCAACCACAGCACTGAAACTACCCTTGCCCACACCTTAAACACACTTCTACTCGCTTCTGACTCAGGGAAAATCTCTCTTCTTACTCTACTCGACTTATCTGCAGCCTTTGACACTATTGGCCACTCTATTCTTCTCTCCCGTCTTCAAAAAACATTTGGTGTTACTGGTACAGCCCTTACCTGGTTTAGTTCATACCTTACTGACCGATTCCAGACAGTCACAGTAAACAAGATTCAGTCAGTACCTGCAAGATTGGAATGTGGAGTTCCACAGGGATCTGTTCTTGGCCCTGTTCTTTTCACCCTCTACACTGCTCCACTGTCACATATTATTAACCGCCATCAGATCAACCATCACTTTTATGCAGATGACTCTCAGATTCTAAGCAGCGACACTCCTGAAAATCTGCCTTCTCTCTTTACAAATATGGCCCACTGCTTTCAAGATATCCAAAATTGGATGATGCAGAACAAATTACAGCTAAATGCAGATAAAACGGAAACCATACTTGTAGGGACCAAACACAAACTCTCTTCCATCACAACAGCTTCAATACAACTTGGCAATGCATCAGTCCCTTTGTCCACTGCTGTGAAGTATCTAGGGGTCATTATTGACAACACACTCTCTATGCAAAAATTCATCACTCAGACCTGCCAGTCCTGTTACTATCAATTACGGCGTATTAGTGCAATTCGAAAGTACCTGTCCACAGATGCAACATCCAAACTTGTTGCGTCTCTCATTCTTTCACGTCTGGACTATTGCAACTCTCTGCTGGCTGGTCTGCCAGCATCATCAATCCAATCCCTTCAACGTATACAAAACTCTGCAGCTCGTCTAATCCTCAGAAAGAAAAAATCTGAGCATATTACCCCTCTCTTGCAATCTCTCCACTGGCTGCCTGTGCCACAGAGAGTAAACTATAAGATCAGCACCCTCTGTTACAAATGTCTCCACAAAACAGCACCCGCCTACCTCTGTGAATGTCTTCACTTGTACATTCCTTCTCGTTCTCTCCGCTCTGCTGCAGATACCTTGTCCTCACGAATACCTAGATTCAACCAATCCACCATCGGCCGTCGCTCTTTCTCAATTTCTGGTCCATTGATGTGGAATGATCTCCCTCTCTCTCTCCGCCAAAAGCCTTCTTATGACACTTTTAAATCCAGTCTCAAGACATATTTATTTCAAACCTAAGATTTTCCTCTCCTGCCTCATCTCATAGTTTTTCCCTGCCTTCAACAGCCAAGATTCTATTGCCCTGCCAGGGTGTGTGACCTCTGTGTGTGTTGTGTGTGTGTGTGTGTGTGTGTGTGGTGTGTGTGTGTGTGTGTGGTGTGTGTGTGTGTGCGTGTGTGCACATTTGGACTTGATGGAACTATTACTTGTCACTGGTTGTATGACTGTGTAAGAATGAATTGAGTGCAAGCGCTTTGATTTGTCTCTGCAAGATATAGCGCTATATAAATTCCATTTATTATTATTATTATTATTCTATTATTATTGGTAAACTGTTATATGTCATTTAACTTCTATTGGTAAACTGTGATCTGTCACTTGATTTATATTGGTAAACTGTGATCTGTCACTTAACTTCTATTGGTAAGCTGTAATCTGTCGGTTAACTTCTATTGGTAAACTGTGATCTGTCAGTTAACTTCTATTGGTAGACTGTGATCTGTCGGTTAACTTCTATTGGTAAACTATGATCTGTCAGTTAACTTCTATTGGTAAGCTGTAATCTGTCGGTTAACTTCTATTGGTAAACTGTAATCTGTCAGTTAACTTCTATTGGTAGACTGTGAACTGTCAGCTAACTTCTATTGGTAAACTGTAATCTGTCACTTAACTTCTATTGGTAAACTGTGATTTCGTTTCTCTTGGTGATCTGTGATGTCATACCTATTTCTAATCTGTGGTGTTATGTCTATTTCTAATCTGTGGTGTTATGTCTATTTCTAATCTGTGATGACATACTTATTTCTAATCTGTGATGTCATGTCTATTTCTAATCTGTGGTGTTATGTCTATTTCTAATCTGTGATGTCATACCTATTTCTAATCTGTGATGTCCTACCTATTTCTAATCTGTGGTGTTATGTCTATTTCTAATCTGTGATGTCATACCTATTTCTAATCTGTGATGTCATACCTATTTCTAATCTGTGGTGTTATGTCTATTTCTAATTTGTGATGTCATACCTATTTCTAATTTGTGATGTCATGCCTATTTCTAATCTGTGATGCCATGTCTATTTCTAATCTGTGGTGTTATGTCTATTTCTAATTTGTGATGTCATACCTATTTCTAATTTGTGATGTCATACCTATTTCTAATCTGTGATGTCATACCTATTTCTAATCTGTGATGTCATGTCTATTTCTAATCTGTGGTGTTATGTCTATTTCTAATTTGTGATTTCATACCTATTTCTAATCTGTGATGTCATACCTATTTCTAATCTGTGATGTTAAGTCTATTTCTAGTCTCTGATTTCGTGTCTATCGGTAATCCGTCATTTCACGTCTATTGGTAATCTGTGATGTCAAGTCTATTTCTTATCTGTGACGTCACGTCTCTTTCTAAATGTGTGATTTCGTGTCTATTTCTAATCTGTGATTTCGTGTGTATTTCTAATCTGTGATTTCATGTATATTTTGTAAAATGTGATTTCATTTCTCTAGGTAATCTGTTGATTTTGGCTTCTACTGGTAATCTGTGATTTTTCATTGTATTTCAGGCCAAATGTCATCATTGTTTCATTTGTGATATTATTCCTTTCTCTCTCAATCCAGGCCAAATGTCACCTTCTTCCATTTGATTGGATCTAGGGCTCTGGAGACTGCAGTGTGAATTTCCCTTATTGTGGTTAATGAAATCAATAGCTGGTTGTTGTTTTTTAAAACTTAAATGTGAAGGCCATGAGCGCTCTTTCTATATGCCTGCCTGCCAGTCCATCCGTCTGTCTGTCTGTCTATCTGTCTTTCGGGATGGGAAGCCTGGTGGTTAGAGTGATCCACATTGCGCTCGTGATCTGCTGACCCGGGTTCGAATCTCGTTCAAGAGGATTTTTCCTCTGGAGTTAGCATCAGTGCCGACTCCACTCCTCCCAAAAGTCATTCGGATGGGACTATAAAACGAAGTCCCGTGTGTGCGAACACACGCAGAAATCTTGCGCACACGTTAAAACCCGTTTCGCTTTTCGGAAGAGTAGGCCATTGTGTCCCGTTGGAAAACGGATGACAACATTTACAAAACTGTATACACACGGTAACTGGTTATAAATAAAAAGCACATGAGTGCTTATTCCATTATCCTCGAAATAAAAGAATGAAAATAATAAGTAAAAGAAAAAGAAACTCTCTCTCTCTCTTACTTATGTTCACACACGCGCACACACACACACACACACACACACACACACACACACACACACACACACACACACAACACACACACACGCACACACAACGCACACACACAAACGCACGTACTCACACGCTTGCACGCACGTGAACTCGAGCACACACATATAAGCACGCACATGCACACGCGCGCGTGCGCATACACACACACACACACACTTTCACTCACACACACACACACACGCACGCACGCGCGCGCGCACACACACACACACCCCACACCACACACCACACACACACACACACACACCACCTCTCTCTCTCTCGCTCTCTCCCCCCCCCCCCCCCCCCCCCCCCCTCCTCTCTCTCTCTCTCCCTCTCCATCTCTCTCTCTTCACAATCTTCACATTCTCTTCAGCAATCTCACATGGGGGAGAAACGCGTGTGAGATCCCCGGATTCATCATGCATGACCAGATAAGAGCAGATCCACATGAGGAGGAGGAGGAGGAGAAGGAGGAGGAGGAGGAGAAGGAGGAGGAGGAGAAGGAGGAGGAGGAGGAGGAGGAGGAGAAGGAGGAGGAGGAGGAGGAGGAGGAGGAGGAGAAGG
>CM054136.1:19858206-19880706 GCA_028751875.1 Rapana venosa | reverse complement strand
TGCCGCCATTATGTAATCTTAGTGGTGAAGTGTGGTTACTGAAGAGTGTCCATCTGCTCAGCAGCACAAACCAGCACACTACTAAACATGTTCATAAGCAAGAATCTGCTTTGCACAGCCACACAGGACCTTACCTCGGTTGATGGTCTCATCCCAAATATCTTCTAGGGGAGAGGAATGACTTCTATAGGAACAATCACCTCACGGGAGATTCAACTAAACCCGACAACCGACCGACCTTTCCCGTAGTCCCGTGGACCGTGTAGGGGCACCGATGAAGATTTTGCAACCAGCTTCCTCCACTCCAAGCGGTCCTCTGCTTTGCGTACAAAAATGATCACAACCGAACCTACGCTGTCATTGACCTTCAAACCACGAGCTCACGAAACTGTCAGAGTCCCTCCTCATCCATGCACGCATCCCGTAGTTTGGCCTCTCAAAAAAGCAAAAGCCCTGTTCAAGGGGATATTTTCCCCTGGACTTAACATCAGTGCCGACTCCACTCACCCCAAAAGTCCTTCGGATGAAACTATAAACCGAGGCCCCGTGTGCGAACGCACGCAGAACATCTTGCGCGCACGTTAACTCCCGCTCCGTTTTTCGAAAAGAGTAGGTCATTGTGTGCCAGTGGGAACAGATAACACAAAATTTACAAAACCGCATTTACACGGGGATTGGATGTAAAAAAATAAAAAAACACACGAGTGCTTATTCCGTTATCTTCGATATAAAAGAACCCAAAAAAATGAAAAGGAAAGAAAGAAAGAAAGAAAGAAAGAAAGAAAGAAAAGAAAGAAAATAAAAGAAAGGAAAGAAAGAAAGAAAGAAACAAACAAACAAAACAAATATATATATATATAATGATACCCCGAAAACCAGCTAAGTGGGACACACTCGGAGATGTAGACACAAACACAGAAGTCGGCCAGCTCAGCACAAGGCGCCCGCCCAGACGTCTCCGGCAGAAAGCTGGGATCAGGACCCGGGCCTTCTCCCCCAGGCTGCTCCTGCCTAGCAGCAGGCAGTACACACACTTCTTTTTTCAACCCGTCCCCCGTGGACCTCAGAGGACAGACAGGCACAGGCCAGTCAGGGGAAGGGTCTATCTGGCGGGCTGTCCCTCTTGCATGGTGGCTGCGGCTTTGATCACCGCACCAGTCGCTGGCGATAAGGGCACAAGCCATGGTGGCCCTTCTTTAAACATTACCAGGTTGTGTCTTTGTGTGTGTGTGTGTATCTGTGGGTGCCTCTCTCTCTCTCTCAATCTAGAAGCTTTCGGAAGGCAAGATATTTTTTTCTATCGTATCGTCTGATGATGATATTGTGATCAAATCGGTTGCAAAGTTTATTGCTGAAGCACTGAAATTACGACAATTACAGCTAAGTTCCTATTAGTTTAACATTTGTGACTAAACTAAAGTAAAATTATATTAATATGTAAACTCCAGCATTTTGTGACACACCTAAAGAAACATTTATAATTACGCTGTAATCTCCAGCAAGAATATTTATTGAAAATTTCACATACAATTTCATTGGATGGTCTAATATAGCATTCTAGAATGTTCTTTTTATTATTTTAGTTATTGCTTATTGGTTCCTGTTGTTCATCCTTGCTATTTGTGTTCAGTTTGAAACTGAGTTCAAGTCAGAGCTTAAAGTCGTATCCGTTTATAGAGACTTCTTTTGGGTTTGTTTGTTTTTTGGTTTTCATTACGTTAAATGCATCATGTTATTTTTCTTGTATTTATTTGTATTCACAAAAGAAAGTCGTGTATAACCCCACTTGTCAATAGGCCACATTGGGCAATGACAGTAAATTGGTCAAAGCGTCAAAGCGCCTCTCTCTTTCGCTCGCTCGCTCTCGCTTTTCTCTCTCTCTCTCTCTCTCTCTCTCTCTCTCTCTCTCTCTCTCTCTCTCTCTCTCTCTCTCTCTCTCTCTCTCTCTCTCTCTCTCTCTCTCTTCTCTTCTCCTCTCTCTCTCTCTCTCTCTGTACGATGGTCAATGATGATGAGGATGATGCTATGGTGATCCTATATGTGCCTTTAGACTACTTGGCAGGGCTGTACTCTACGCTTCCTATCATAAAAAACCCACATCCCGGAGTCAACTAGGCACCAGAGAGACACAATCACCTACAGTGTAGGACAGATAAGTTGAATAACACTCCCAAAATCACATCCCTATATTTGAATAACACTCCCAAAATCACATCCCTTTATTTGAATAACACTCCTAAAATCACACCCCTTTATTTGAATAACACTTCTAAAATCATATCCCTATATTTTGAATAACACTCCCCAAATCACATCCCTTTATTTGAATAACACTCCTAAAATCACATCCCTTTATTTGAATAACACTTCTAAAATCATATCCCTATATTTTGAATAACACTCCCCAAATCACATCCCTTTATTTGAATAACACTCCTAAAATCACATCCCTTTATTTGAATAACACTTCTAAAATCATATCCCTATATTTTGAATAACACTCCCCAAATCACATCCCTTTATTTGAATAACACTCCTAAAATCACATCCCTTTATTTGAATAACACTTCTAAAATCATATCCCTATATTTTGAATAACACTTCTAAAATCATATCCCTATATTTTGAATAACACTCCCCAAATCACATCCCTTTATTTGAATAACACTTCTAAAATCACATCCCTACATTTTGAATAACACTCCTAAAATCACATCCCTTTATTTGAATAACACTCCTAAAATCGCATCCCTATATTTGAATAACACTCCCCAAAATCACATCCCTATATTTGAATAAGACTCCCCAAAATCACATTATTACGTAAAGTGGTTGATGTTCTATTTGCTTGGTCCCAAGTCTGTCCAGTGACTCTATAACAAACTTGACGCCGCTTAGGAATCGGCTGAAGTCTATAAACCTATGACTTGTATTGCGTTCGAACCTGTAACCTTGTAGCCAGAAACCCAGCGCGCTAACCACTGCACCACGGTGGCTTGTTAACTTTGTTTTTCAAAGCAAAATTGCTCAAAGATGGTACTGCCTGAACTGGTTTGGTTCGTATTGGATGTATATTACTTGTGACACTTGCATTTTCGGCACTTGACCGTCATTTTGACATTGAAACTGCGGATGTTTGCGTCTGTGCTGTGTGGGACGGGGTAGCCCGGTGGTTAGAGAGATGCGCACGTGGTCTGCTGACCCGAGTTCGAATCTCGTTCAAGAGGATTTTTTCCTCTGGAGTTAACATAAGTGCCGACTCCAATCTTCCCAAAAGCCCCACGGATGAGACTATAAACCGAGGTACCATGTGCGAACGCGCACAGGCCATCTTGCGCACACGTTAAAACCCGCTTTTCGGATGAGTAGGCCATTGTGTGCCGGTGGGAACGGATCACAAAATATACAAAACTGCATGCACACGGGGACTAGGTGTAAAAGAGCACACGAGTGCTTACTCCATTATCCTTGAAATAAAAGAATTTTAAAACTAACTCTCTCTCTCCCTCCCTCTCTCTCTCTCTCTCTCCCTCCCTCTCTCTCTCTCTCTCTCTCTCTCTCTCTCCCTCCCTCAACTTTGCCAGCAAATGTGAAAACAGAATAGAAAAAAAAGGCTTTTTTCCCCCTCTCTTCTTTTTTTCCTCTTCAGTTTTCTAATCTCTTTTTTCCCCTCAGCGAAGGGTGGGTATTCTTTTTGTGGAGCTTGTGCCCTGCAGTCAACAGCAGAATGCTGCTGTTTATTTCTGCTTTTCATCTGTACTCCACGAACACTTTTTTTTTCTTCCTTTTGTGCTGTTTTGTTTGTTTGGGAGGTTTTGTGTGTTTCTAGTTATCGGTTTGTTTATTGTGTGGGAGTTTTTTTTGTTTTCTTTGGGGGGGGGGGGGTGCGGGGTGTTGTTATCTGTTGTTGTGGTTGCTGCTGCTGCTGTTGTTGTTGTTGTTGTTAATACTGTGGGGTTTTTTTTCCAAATCAGATTAATAATCCTCTTTTCTGAAGGAAGAAATAGGTGCAAGGGTTTTAAAACTCAGCGAGTTGACATAATTTTCTTTGGTTTATTCTTCGACTAGAACACTCAGGTTCCTCAATGGTAAGATTTGTGTGTAAGCGACCGATTTTGCCCATCATTAAGGTAGCTGCATTCTGACTTCAGGGCTCTGCATATCTAAAAGAGTTACTTCTAAGTTTTATTTATTCATTTTATTCTTTTATATCGAGGATAAGGCAATAAGCTCTTATGTGCTTTTTTTTGCATCCAGTCCCGTGTTTGCGGTTTTTGTAAATTCTGTCATCTGTTCCCACCGGCACACAATGGCCTACTCTTACGAAAAGCAGAACAGGATTTAACGTTTGCAGCACGGTATAGCCAAAACAAAACATGATCAGTAAACTACACACCAATGTGTCATATTGTTGATATTTGTGTCGCTATTGTAATTCACGTGCTTTTGTTCGGGATGTGTTTTGTTTATACGTTTTAACGTTTAGGAATCAATATAAATGGTGTGGTAAGTGTACAAGTGAGGTATGATGTTTCTGGTTCCACGCACACACATTCACCTTAGTGTTTGTGAGCGTGTACGCTTATGTCTGCCTCTGTGTCTTTGTGTGTGCGTTATTCTTTTTTTTTATTGTATTATTTTATTTCGAGGATAACAAAATAAGCACTCATGTGTGTGTGTGTGTGTGTGTGTGTGTGTGTGTGTGTGTGTGTGTGTGTGTGTGTGTGTGTGTGTGCGTGCTTGTGTGTGTGCGTGTGTGTTTGTATGTGTGTGCCTATGTGTGAACATGCGTGCGCGTGCGTGTGCGTTTATGTGTGTGCATGTGTGCACATTCGTGGGTACGCGCGCGTGTGTGTATGTTTCTAGATTTCCTGTTTAGCTTGTCTCTTGTCACTCTTGTTGCTTTTCAATCAAGAATTGTCATTTAATGACAGCGAGGATATTTTGGGAGCTGAGACGCATTTTTTAAAATTTACAAATCTTCGCGAATCCTTTTTTTTCTTTCTTTTTACCATAAACTAATTAGAGAAACAAAACAAACAAAACTCAAGCAGCAAATCGCTTGATTGATCAGGTGGTCGATCTCGTCAGCTTCAAGGAAAGCAAAACATGAAGAAGAAAAGAAATACAAGATACAAAGCAAACTGTAAATGAAAATTAATTCAAAATCTCTATTTTGATCTTATCTGCTTGTGTCTAGGTGGTCCATTGGTTTAAGCATCAGTTCAGAGATAAAAGAGGTTTGTGGTTTAAATCCACTTCTTCTTCTTCTGTACCTGTCTCTTTTTCTGTTACGCGGACAACTCGAGCTCCTATTCAAGACATATTTTTTTGAGCACGTGAAATGAATCCAGGGTAACAATGCTATTAAAAGGGTTATCGATTAGACAGTTCTGAAAGAAAGAAATAAAGGAGTGGAAGGAAGGAAGGAAGAAAGAAAGAGAGAAGGAAGGAAGGAAGAAAGAAGGAAGGAAGGAAGGGAAGAAGGAGGGGAGGAAGGAAAGAAAGAAAGAAAGAAAGAAGGAAGGAAGGAAAGAAAGACAGAAAGAAAGAAGAAAGAAAGGAAGGAAGAAAGAAGGAAAATGTGTTGTAGGACAACGAAACACGAGACAAATAAAAACAGCAGCTGCACCAAGGAAAAGAAAAACAAACTCAACAAAACTTATGTATGTATGTATGTCCGTCGTGTCCGACGATGACCTCCAAAACAGCAGAGGAGGCAGCTGCTGTTTTGGAAACTGGGCAGAAATTTTATTATAGTGGAGATGCCTTGCCCACAGTACATCCCCACTCTCTCGGCCAAGTGGGCATAAGGACAGTCAGCGTTGGAGATGTTCTCCAAAGGCCAACCAGCCCCCAGGCTGCAGCACATAAGGACTGTGCGAGTCAAGCCTCCTAGTCAGAGAGTCATAGTCGATCACTAAAGACTAAGCTGTAAAGTGGAATTCCATGAGTGGGAAAGCCACTGGTCATACAGCCTCTCACTTTGCTGTTGCCTCCAGCGTCAATGGTTTAATCAAGAACTGTGATAAAGCCCAGGCGCTGACGGCAGCAACACAAAAATCAATACAAAACGAAAAATAAACAATGCAATTATAAACAAACAAAGAACACTACAAAAAAACCCTAAAAGGAAGAAAGGTAAAATATGAACAAAACTCTCAATGAAATGCAATTTTTTCAAGTTGTATTTTTGCAAGATGACTTCTATTCTACAATGATTGCCTTTTTTTTGGAAGATATCTTCTATTAAATATAGTTATACTCACAGAGATATATATGGGACTTTCTTTTCCTATCAGTAATCTTAATTCAATTTAATTTTCATAAAGACGATATTTTCTGAGAAAAATGCAATGCTAATGCTCACTTCTCAGAAACTGACAGGTAGACACACAAATATACATCTACATAAAGATAAAATCGAATAATGTGAGTCCAGAGTTTGAGATGAGAAAACATTGCAACAAGGGGAAACAACAATCGATAACGTCTGTTTACTCTCTCTCTCTCTCTCTCTCTCTCTCTCTCTCTCTCTCTCTCTCTCTCTCTCTCTCTCTCTCTCTCTCTCTCTCTACTCTCTCTCTCTCTCTCTTTTCTCTCTCCATTTTGCCTGTCTGCTTGTCTGTCTATCTCTGGGGTCTTTCTGTCTATCTGTATATCTGTATCTCTGCTTGTCACACTTAGAAAAGTTTTACAAATGGTGTCTTTTGCGTGCCAAGCAAAGAATGGTGTAAAAGAAAAGGAATCGTGTTTATAATAAACACTCTCTGAAGCTAGAGTATAGCGCCTATATGACTGGATACTAAAAGGTAGACCATTCATTAACAAATTCGGACTACTACTACTACTACTACTACTACTACTACTACTACTACTACTACTACTACTACTACTACTACTGCTACTACCACCACTACTACTACTACTACTACCACTACTTCTACTACTACTATTAGTACTACCACCACCACCACCACCACCCCACCACCACCCACCATCACCACTACACTACTACATACTACTACTACTACTACTACCTGCTGCTACTACACCACTACTACTACTAAATAATAATGATCATAATCATAATTATAAAAATAATATTAATAATAACAACAGTAACAAGTGGAATTCATATAGCGCTATATCTTGTAAAAACAAATCAAAGCGCTTGCATCCCACCCACTCTTACATATGCATTCAACAACGATTACCAGTTTTAACAAAATTCTAATGTACACCCAAATCGTGCCACCCAGTTAGCTGCATCCATTATCTTACAATACTTCTCTATCGAAAAACTATATAAACAAAAAATAAATGATCCAGAGAGAACAAGCGCTTTATGACCCCCAACATGTTATGTTGGGGAAATGTACTGCAAACAAATGCACAACTAACGGTCACAACAAACAAACCAGGTAGCCATGTAACCAACACACAGAGAATGGGAGGGAGGGAGGGAGGGAGAGAGAGGGGGGAGACAGCGAGAGGAGAGAGAGAGAGAGAGGAGAGAGAGGGAGAGAGAGAGAGGGGAGAGGGAGATGAGAGAGAGAGGGAGAGGAGAGGGGGGAGAGAGAAGAGAGGGAAGAGAGAGAGTAAGTAATAGCAAGAAGAATACAGGAATGGAGAGAGTGGAGATGAAGGAAGAGTGGATGACGAGAGCGAGAGAGGAGAGAGAGAGGTAAACGAGATAAAGAGAGGAGAGAGAGCAGAGAGAGAGACGAGAAAGACTGCAGGGAGAGATGGTGAGAGGAGAGGTAGATTCGCGAGAAGAGATCAAGATGAGAAGAGGAGAGGACGATGTATGGAAAGCCGATTGCAGACAAGAGGAGAGAGATGAGATTAGAGATGAGAGAGGATAAGGAATAAGAAGTAGGCAGAGAGAGCCGTGAGCAGATGTAAGAGATGAGTATGATGCACGAGAGAGATGGACATTTCAGTAAGTCGAATGCCAACAAAAGGCAAACTTAGCGACATGGCGTAGCACACGATCGGACTTTGCACGCCGCAGAAGTGTTTGGATCCTTCGCACTGGTATCAATCAGAGTAATATCTACTGTACACTGGCAGACTAGTGACTGATGACTGACCTGACTGACTGACAGCAGGTAAAGTTTCCTTCTGTCCTTGGCGCAGTCATTGGTGAGGCGAGGTACCGATTTGGCCGATAATCAATCCAAACTCGCCGTAACAGTTGTCAGCTTGCCGTATTTTTCGGAACTAGCCGAGCTGGGCCAGACAATAGGAGTCATGAGTCTGTTTTTTATTTATTTATTTATTTATTCTTTTATATCGAGGATAATGGAATAAGCAATCATGTGCTCTTTTACATCCAGTCCCCGTGTGTATGCAGTTTTGTAAATTCTGTCATCTGTTCCCACCGGCACACAATGGCCTACTCTTACGAGAAGCGGAACAAGATTTAACGTGTGCGCAAGATGTTCTGCGTGCGTTCGCACACGGGGCCTCGGTTTATAGTCTCATCAGAAGGACTTTTGGGGAGAGTGGAGTCTGCACTGATGTTAACTCCAGGGGGAAATATCCCCTTGAACAGCAATCGAACCCAGGTAGTCAGATTGCGACCGCAATGTTCTGACCACTAGGCTATCCCTACTCTCCCCTGTGTGTGTGTGTGTGTGCGCGCGCACGCATGTGTGTGTGTAATTTGTTTTTTGTTTAGTATTGATGTGTATTCCAGTACTTAAGGCTCTTGCGGGACAGGTTCTTTACCTAGTGACGATGACGGTGATGACTGTGGCTTATAAGGAAACCCATAAGCGCTGGTGTGCTGTCACCTTCACAGCCGAAATTATTTTAAAAACGCAATCACAATCATCACCATTATCTTCTACCTCCTCCACATTATTATCATTATCACCATCACCACATCATCATCAAAATGAATTTTGTTTTGTTTTATATTTCATTTCAATTCTAACCATTGTTTTACTAACAAAACATTTTTTTTAAAGCCGCAGCTTTGCGTTATTTGGGGTGCTAGTTTGCGAAAGGCTGGGGAAGTTTTGCAGATTGTAATCTTGGGATTTTGATTCGCGAAAAAGGGCTGAGTTTAATTAATTTTGACCTTCCATTTTCAACAGAGGCGGACAACCCTCATGGCCCTTGTGGTCGATTTTGCTATTTGCAAGAGAGATAAGAGAGAGAGAGAGAGAGAGGAGAGAGAGAGAGAGAGAGAGAGAGAGAAGCAGAGAGAGACAGACAGAAGACAGACAGACAGACAGACAGACAGATAGATAGATAGAGACAGAGATGGAGACAGAGAGACAGAGAGAGATAGAGAGACAGAGACAGACAGACAGACTATAGAGACAGAAACAGAGACAGACAGGCAGGCAGATAGTAACACAGCAGACAGACGAGAGAGAGAGAGAGAGAGAGAGAGAGAGAGAGAGAGAGAGTGTCTGTCTCTCTCTCTCTCTCTCTCTCTCTCTCTCTCTCTCTCACACACACACACACACCTATCACTCTTGTGTCAAAAAAACAAAAACCACGCAACAAAATCATCGATTTATTGACTCTGTCTGGCCACTGGCAGACAGACCACTGGGGAAGACGAAGAAGAAGAAGCAGAAGAGGAAGAAGAGAAGCCCTGTGATTTGTGGAAGTCTGGCTCCCCCAGTCCTGGCTTTAGTCTGGCTACAAAGGCGGCAGACAGAAGAAAAAACAAAAAACGATGGGAAGACAAACATCAGAGAGTGGACAGTTCTTTAGTGGAACGACATACTTCGAAAAAGCTGAGAACCACAAGGCGTGGAGGAAGCTGGTTGCCAAAAACCTTGTGTGGTGTCCCTAAAGTCTACGGGATAGGTGGAGATTAAGGTAAAGACAAAGGGTGAATGTTAAATAGGTAGCTGGCACACAATATCATTTTCAACCTTACTGTTCAAACGAACCGTTCAAACCTATTCGTTCCGACCTCTCAGTGTGAAAAGGACAAAATGACACCCGAAACGCTTTAAAGGTGGATAAAATGAAGGTTGGGGGGACAGTATAGCTCAGTGGTGATTTCCGCAAGCTAAGATTAAGCAGCATTGAGCGTGGTTACCAGTTGGATGGGTGACCGACCGTTTGCGCGGCTTGGCTTCAGTACAGTTCCCCAGTTCACCCAGCTGTAAATGGGCACCTGCTTTCTTTTGGACTAGAAGATAAAGCAGCGAGGGAGAGGGGATGGGCGCCGCCCTATATATGCCGGGTCTTAGAGAAGCTGAGGTCTCTGACATTTCGCTCCTCAGCGATGCATAATCGGTTAGGGGACACCGTTACCTTTTTAACCTTAAAGTGCAGGTCACGTGTGTGCCTCAAGGCTTCAATCACACAATACACAAGGTACACATACTCGTGCCCACAACGCGACCTGAATGCTTCGAATTGTGTGTTGATTGGCTGAGAGGATGCCAGCAATCAGTTTGAAATAGAACACGATCTACTTTTGAATGGTTGGATTGAAATTGATGTATCGAGCGCTTAAGACGTACGTCTCGGCCCTGTTTATTTTATTTATTTATTTTATGTTATTTTATTCTTTTATATCGACGATAATGGAATAAGCACTTACGTACTTTTTTACATCTAGTCCCCGTGTGTATGCGGTTTTGTAAATTCTGTCATATGTTCCCACCGGCACACAATGACCTACTCTTACGAAAAGCAGAACAGGATTGATTAATGTTCTACGTGGTCGCAAGGGGATGGGTTTGGGAGTGTAGTTGCACACGAGATCTCCGGGTTATTGAAAAATACTCGCCATTGAACAGCAAGTCGAACCGGTTCCCCGTCTCAGATTGCGAGCGCAGTGTTCTAACCACCAGGCTACTGAGGGAGGTTAGGTTTTAATGTGGTCACAAGGGGAAAGTGGGTCAGGAGTTACTGTGGCTACCGTGGGGAAGGAGAGGGTGGGGGGAGACGGAAGAATAGCCATTAGCGTGGTCATTCACATGTCCATTCAACATGTTGGTGTTGTTTAATGTATTACATTAATTACATGTTGAATGACAGAAAAACAAGTCCATGGACCTTTCTAAAACTGTTAATGATCCTAAAGATATTTTGTATACTAAAAAATGTTTCTCTTCCTTAAAATATACCATAGCTTTTGTCATCACCGGTTAAGTAGACTCCTGCAAACTGACATTTTGAATCGTTCTTGTTTCCCGTTCAGTATTGATATTTTTTCCGTTGCCCCCTTTTTTCTCCCCCTGTCATATAATAACAGCATTGTGAAAAGATAGAAAATAAAAGAGTTCTTCGTTCATTCACTCTGTTTGTGTGGTCACTAGGTGGAGGGGAGGGAGAAGGGGGTAGCTGTTGGTGCGGCTACTACAGAAAGCCGAGACACCTGTTGGCACGGCCACTGAAGCACTGCAGGGCCTCCTTTAGTAAGGGGCATGAAAGCAGCTGTACACAAGGTTTGGGTGGGGGCCTCTGTAGACTGACTGCTCGAGAGGCAGGTTTCGCTGAGTCTGTCTTTCATGAAATTGGAATGAGGAGTTAGGGAACAACATGCTCAAAGAGAATAGACGATGAGATACAAAACCAGAAAAAAAAACTCACAGGCATGTATATAAGCACACACATACACGAACGCACCTGCGCACACGCTCATGAAAAAGCAGGCAGGCAGGCAGGCAGGTAGGAGGCAAGGAGTCTTGCTGGAAAAAACACACACACGCACGCACGCGCACGCGCACACACACACGCACGCACACACACACACACACTCTCTCTCTCTCTCACTCCCTCTCTGTCTGTCTGTCTGTCTGTCTGTCTGTCTGTCTGTCTGTATGTCTGTCTGTCTGTCTGTCTCTCTATCTGTCTGTCTGTCTTTCTTTCTCTCTGTTTCTTCTGTCTTCTCTCTGTGCCACAGTCTTTACCTTTCTATGTGTCTGTCTTTTCTGTCTGCCACTCTGTATGTATGTATGTATGTATATATGTATGTATGTATGTATGTATGTATGTATGTATATATGTATGTATGTATGTATGTATGTATGTTATGTCTGTATGTCTGTATGTCTGTATCTCTGTCCCTTTCTGTCTCTGTCTCTCTCTGTCTGTCTCTCTCTCCATCCCTCTCTCTCTCCCTCTCCCTCCCTCTCCTCTCCCTCTCTCTTCTCTGTCATAACTACGATAGCCTGCTGCCGCTGCTGCTGGTGATTTATAGCAAAGACAGTTTTCAGACCCTTGGGATCCATCTGCAAACTCCTCAGAGAGATGTAATTCCGTCTGGGAACACGGAACTTGACACATCATCCATGTACTTAACGGAAAGATCATTAAGTATTTATGACACGTATCATTCTATTCCTGCCCGGAAAAAAAATCGAAGAAATAGGGAAAAAAGGATACACAGTAGAAATGAGAAAGTATTGTTTCCAAAGTCCAGCTATATTTCTTTTTTTGTTGTTTATTCAGATTTTTTCAAGTTAGCTGTTGATGCTTATCTAGAGCTTTGATGTTCACCAATGGTGAGATTCTTTTGCGTATGCCTCCGGGTTTTTGTTCCCCAATCATTATGGGTAGCAGCATTCTGTTTTCGGGAATAATGTGTAAACGCGACACGAGTGTGCAAACGGTTTTTTTGTTTTTTTAATCTTGTCATTGTTGCTGCTGTTGTTTTTGGTGGTGGTGGTTTAGATAATTTTTATTCAGAAATGAGTATAAACATTGAAAACAAACCCCAGTATTTTGGAATCATAGCAAGAACAAGCTTGATTCCAAATGTTGTTGTTGTTGTGTTTGTTGTTGTTGTTGTTGTTGTTATAGTTGTTGATTTTGTTTTAGTTTTGATAGTCCCTACTCAGGGCAAGTGCTGGAGGAAAAAATGAGTATGTGGATGCTTATCTGTAACCCTTGAAGAATAAAGATGTTTCGTTCATTCATTCATTCATCCATTCATTCATTCTTTTACTCATTCATATCGATCCATCCATTCTTTCATTCATTCATTCATCCATTCATTCATTCTTTTACTAATTCATTCATTCATCTATCCATTCATTCATTCATTCATTCATTCATCCTTTCATTTATATATTTACTCATTCATCCATTCATTCATTCATTCTCTCTCTCTCTCCTCTCTCTTCACTTCTTCTCTCTCTCTCTCTCTCTCTCTCTCTCTCTCTCTCTCTCTCTCTCTCTTTCTCTAAGGAGCCATGGCCTTTAGGAATGAATATTTAAATGAATTTAATTTAATCTCAATCTCTCTCTCTCCCTCCCCCCCCCCCTCTCTCTCTCTCTCTCTCTCTCTCCCTCTCCCTCCCTCTCCCTCCCCCCTCCCCATCTCTCCCTTACACTGCCAGATCATGGAGATTGACGACAGTTTTAAACCCCTTATGATCCATATACCCACACTCTGCGATCCTAGAAGAGAGATGCAATCCCTTCTGACAACACAGAGCCTGACGCTTTATCCATGTACCAAAAGCGGAACGTGATCACAGGTTTCTATTATACGACACCTCTGCTGGCTCGTCTGTGTGAAGGAAATCAGAGGGAACAGAGAGAGAAAAAAAACAAACATGACAGATGTGTATTGCTGCTGAAAACTTACGTTTTGTGTTTCTAAATTCTAGCTACATTTCTTGCTTGTAGCCGTGTATCTTTCAAGTCTTAACTGAGTCTGTCATTGATATGGCGTTAGCTAGCTGTTGGTGTTGTGTGTTGGGTTTTTTAATAGAGAGAGAGATAGTTATTGTCACATATGGTCACAGAAGCGCGTACCTGCACACACGCGTGCACAAGTACATATTATACATCAATGCATACATCCATACATACATACATAAATAAATGCATAGATACATACATACATACATACATGCATACACACATACCTACATACATAAATGCATAGATACATACATACATACATACATACATACATTCATTCATTCATGCATGCATACATCCATACATGCATCATGCTGCATACATACATACATACATACATACATACATACATACATACATACATAAATGCATACATACAAACATACATATATATATATATACATACAGACAGACATAAACACATACATACAGATGACATACATACATACGTACATACATACAGACAGACATACAGACATAGATACATAAAAACATACATAAATACATACATTCACGCATGCATACGTACGTACATGCACGCATACATTCGTACATACATTCATACGCACATACAGACAGAGAGACATAATCTATATGCATACATATCCATGTTTTCAGGCATGCTCACAAGCACATGCACGCACACACCAGCTCTCATACAAACAGGCTCTGTTTCTCTGTCTGTCTGTCTGTCTGCCCCCCCCCTCTTTCTCTCTCTCTCTCTCTCTCCTCTCTCCTCTCTCTCTCTCTCTCTCCTCTCTCCCCTCTGTCTTTTGTTCTTCTGCCTATCCATCTGTCTGTCAGCTGTCAGTCTATCACTCTATCTGTCTATCAAGAGTTTGGTTGACTTAGTATACTATTTTAGGATAACGTTGAATTTGATGTGTCACATGCAGATAGTTTTTATAAAGGAATGTTGTTCTTGGGAATAGATTGTCCTCCTCTTCCTCCTCCTCCTCCTAATCATCATCATCATTATCATCATCATCATCATCATCATCATCATCATCATCATCATCATATCATAATCATCATCATCATCACTACCACCACCACCACCACCACCATCATCATCATCATCATCATCATCATCATCATCATCATCATCATCATCATCATCATCATCATCATCATCATCATCATCATCATCATCATCACTGGAGGGCCGCGGCACCTTTTCAATAGGATTTTCCTCTAAGCCATACTTACTCCATCTCCACGTGGCCACGAAAAGTCTGGATGTGGCTATAATCCGTGGTTCCGCGCAGAGATAATGCAAACACGTTAAAACATGGTGTGCCTTTTGGAAGAGTATGCCATTTGTGCCAGTGAGAGTTGATGACCAAAAGTAAAAACCGGAAAAACCAACAAAACAAAACAAAAACAAGACATCGCATGCACACGGGTGACGTGTTACGACATCATCATTTTCAACGAGGTGGACAACCCTTATGACCCTTGAGGTCAGCTTTCAATCAGAGAGGGACACAGAGAAAGAGAAAGAGAAAGAGAGAGAGAGAGAGAGAGAGAGAGAGAGAGAGAGAGACAGACAGACAGACAGACAGACAGACAGAAGACAGACAGACAAACGGACGGACGGACAGACTTCGATACGGAGAGACAGGGACAGACAGACAGATACGCAGAACAATAGACAGACGCACACACACACACACACACACACACACACACACACACACACACACACACACACACACACACACACACACATACACACACACACACCACGCACACGCACGCACGCACGCATACACACACACACTTTACTTCCAAAAGTCCTTCGGATGAGACTATAAACCGAGGCCCCGTGTTTAAAGCATCCAGAATATCTTGCGCACACGTTAAATCCTGTTTCGCTTTTCGGAAGAGTAGGCCATTGTGTGCCGGTGGAAACAGATGACAAAATTTACAAAACCGCATACACACGGTACGGGGGCTGGATGTAAAAAAGCACATGAGTGCTTATTCCATTATCCTCGATATAAAAGAATAAATAAAATAAATAAATAAATAACACGCACACACACACACACACACACACACACACACACACACACACACACACACACACACACACGCTGAGAGACAGAGAGAGAGAGAGAGAGAGAGAGAGAGAGAGAGAGAGAGAGAGAGAGAGAGAGAGAGAGAGAGAGAGAGAGAGAGAGAGAGAGAGAGAGAGAGAGAGAGAGAGAGAACAACCACCCAAAAAAAAGGGGAAAAAAGAAGAGAAAAGCAGACATGACATAATGAGACAGACGAAGCGTACGACAGAACGACTGATGATCTTGTTATATGAATCCTCTTTCGTGCAGTGTAGAATCAGTACAGTAAGGCCAATTCCATTAATGTTACTGTGCGTGACTTGATCAATTGGCAGAAAAAAAAACCAGTACCACAGTACCATTTTGCTGTGCGAAATTAGGTTCTATTTAGAGGGTCACTTTCCAAGAAACTGAGACTGCCAATTGTACTGATGTTTGTGTTGTTGATGATGATGGTTTGGATATGTCCGATCAGAGTTTGTTAAATGGTCATGGAAGACTGAAGGGAGGGATGGCACAGTTCAGAGTAGACAGACGTGGTACCGGTACAAACAAAAATGCCCCTATGAGAGTGTCCAATACCACGTTTAAGTAGAGAAACATAATGTGACTGTTTTCTTTACAGTACACGCAATTTTCTTTTGTTAAAGTAGTGGAAGTCGCATTGATGGTTGATGGTTGATGCTGATTCATTTATTTATTTATTTTATTCTTTTATATCGAGGATAATGGAATAAGCACTTATGTGGGGTTTTTTTTACATCCAGTCCCCGTGTGTAAGCGGATTTGTGACAACTGTCATCTGTTCCCACCGGAAACACAATGGCCTACTTTTAGGAAAAGCGGAACAGGATGTAACGTGTGCGCAAGATGTTCTGCGTGCGTTCGCACACGGGGCCTCGGTTTATAGTCTCATCCGAAGGACTTTTGGGGAGAGTGGTTGTAGTGGTTGTTAGTTGTTTTATGATTTTTATATATATATATATATATATATATATATATATATATATATATATAAATATATAATATAATACATATATATTATAATTATTATTATTATTATATCGGCATCATCGTCGTCACCTCCGCGTGATAAGGAAACAAACAAACACCCATGCAAACAGAAAAAAGGAAGAAGCTCGTCACTGTGTCCATGATTATCATCACTATTGTCGTTAGCAGCAGCAGCAGCAGCGTGGTGCAAGAATTGAGTGAACATGAAAGACAAGAAACAACCTAACTAAAGCAAAATCAAGCAAAAAGCAGAACACATACATAATCATCAAATGTAACAAATAAGGCGAGGCTTTAACAAACCAAACTAAACTAAAACCATGCCAAAAACCAAAAACCAAACCAAGAAAAACAAAACCAAAACAAACAAACCAAACCAAAAACCAAACCAACCAACCCAAACCATAACCAAACAATAAACCAAAGCCAAACCAAAAACCAAAACCGACCAAACCAAAACCAAAACAAATCCAAACCAAACCAAAACCAATACCAAACCAAAACCAAAACCAATCCAAACAAAAACAAACCAAAGTCAAAATCAAAACGAACCCTAAACCAAAACCAAAACCCAATCAAAACTAAACCAAGCAAAACCAAAACTAATCCAAACCCAAACCCAAACCAAACTAACACACCCAACCCTACAACAACTATCTTAGCACCTAAACACAGCACTGACACCTACACTCCGATCCATACGGACAAATCTCCGGTTGAGGTTTAAAATTCAACAGGAATTAAGCTCAGTTTCCGTACACAGGGACAATCGATCTGTTCACGGGTAACAGTATGAATGGACTGGAAGGTACAAGCCAGTGTGTCAGTACTTTCTACTGCTTGCAGATCGATGCTTCCTCTGGTTACTAAGCCTACTCACAGACTTTCTCCTCCCAAAAACTCAAATGTCTACAGAGTTTCAGGGGAGAAGAGATGTCTTTAAAAGTACGTAGGTTATTCAGTTGTCAGCAGGGTAAGATATTGTTCTCAATGTCCAGGCTTTTATCTTTTTCTTTTGTTTCTTTTATAGTTTTGATGGTAGGGTGGCCAGCTGATCGAGAGGGAGAGAGAGACAGACAGAGAGACAGACAGAGACAGACAGACATATAGAAAGACAGACAGACAGACAGAGACAAATAGAAACAGAGACAGAGAAAGCGCAAGGACATGGCAATAATACAGAATATTAATGCTCTAGCCAGCAATGTGCCTACCTTATGAATACGCTGTGTGGTACAGAGAAGAGAGGCCAGGTGAAGCCGATAGTGGTGCAGTACATAACTGATAGCACCACTGGCTGCCAGTACAGGGCACAGGATGTGCTGACTGGACAGCAGTAACACCGGTATCAGTTTCCAGCTACCAAATATGAAATGCAACCTCAGTTAGGATATTTCTTCCCATCTAACATGAATTATAAATGTAACATTAGCGATATATCAATACATTACATCTATTCACATTGATGGTAAAGTTGGTTCTGTTGTTGAACTAAACCAAACCAAATCCAGCCCAAAACCAAATAAAAAACCCAAAATCAAACCATACTAAAACCAGACCAAACCAAACCAAAACCAAACTAAAACCAAACCAAACCAAACTAAAATCAAACCAAACCCAAACCAAACCCAAATCAAACCAAACCAAACCACACCAAACCAAACCCAAAACAAACCAAAATCAAACCAAACCAAACCAAACCCAAACCAAACCAAACCAAACCAAAATCAAACTAAACTAAAATCAAACAAAATTAAAACCAAACAAAACCGATTACAAAACCACAAACTATACTATAACCACATTAGTGTCTCAGCACAGCACTGACACCTACAATCCAAGTCTATACAGACAAATCTCCGGTTGAAGTTTAAAATTCAACGTGCATTAAGCTCAATTTCCGTACACCTCCTACAGTCGATCTGTTCACGGGTAGCGGTATGAATGGACTGGAAGGTACAAGCCAGTGTGTCAGTACTTTCTACTGCTTGCAGGTCAATGCTTTCTCTGGTTACTTAGCTTACTCACAGACTTTCTCCTCCCCAAAAACTCATATGTCTACCCAGTTTCAGGGAGAAGAGATGTCTTTAAAAGTTCGTAGGTTTAGTTAGTTGTCAGCAAGACCTGATCTGTTTATATAGGTTTGGTGGTGGGGAAGGATAAGCTGATGGAGAGAGCGAGAGACAGGAGGAAGGAGAGAGACAGACACACAGAGACAGAGACAAATAGAAACAGAGACAGGGACAGCACAAGGACTACTAACAATAATACAGAATATTAATGCTCTAGCCAGAAATGTGCCAACCTTATGAATACGCTGTGTGGTACAGAGAAGAGAGGCCAGGTGAAGCCGATAGTGGTGCAGTACATAATTGATAGCACCACTGGCTGCCAGTACAGGGCACAGGATGTGCTGACTGGACAGCAGTAACACCGGTATCAGTTTCCAGCTACCAAATGTGAAATGCAACCTCAGTTAGGATATTTCTTCCCATCTAACATGAATTATAAATGTACCATTAGCGAAATGTCAATACATTACATCTATTTACATTGATGGTGTTGTTTCTGTTGTTGAACTAAACCAAACCAAATCCAGCCCAAAACTAAATAAAAAACCCAAAATCAAACCATACTAAAACCAGACCAAACCAAACCAAAACCAAACTAAAACCAAACCAAACCAAACTAAAATCAAACCAAACCAAACCCAAACCAAACCCAAATCAAACCAAACCAAACCACACCAAACCAAACCCAAAACAAACCAAAATCAAACCAAAATCAAACCAAACCAAACCAAACCCAAACCAAACCAAAATCAAAACCAAACCAAACAAAACTAAAATCAAACAAAATCAAAACTAAACAAAACCAATTACAAAACACCCAACTATACTATAACCCATTAGTGTCTCAGCACAGCACTGACACCTACAATCCAAGTCTATACAGACAAATCTCCGGTTGAGGTTTAAAATTCAACAGGAATTCAGCTCAATTTCCGTACACGTGGACAACCAATCTGTTCAAGGGTATCACTAAGTGGTAAAGATGGACTAGAAGGTACAAGCCAGTGTGTCAGTACTTTCTACTGCTTGCAGGTCGTTGCTTCCTCTGGTTACTTAGCCTACTCACAGATTTTCTCCTCTCTGAAAACTCAGAGGGTTGCAGAGTTTCAGGGAGAAGGGATGTCTTTAAACGTAGGTAGTTATTTAGTTGTCAGCAGGGTGTGATATTGATCTGAATTGTTTCTTTTACTTTTCATATTTTGGTGGGGGGTTTTCACAAACAGAGAGAGAGACAGACAGACACACAGACACATAGACACCATAAAGAGGCAGAGAGAGACAGAGACATAAAAAGACAGAGACAGACATAGAAAAAGCATACTAAACCACACAGAATAATCATGTTCTAGCCACAGGTTTGCTTAGGTTATGGATACGGTCTGTGGTACAGAGAAAAAGTGAAGCCGATACTGGTGCAGTACATAACTGATAGGATAGGACCACTGGCTGCCAGTACAGGGGACAGTGTATGCTGACTGGCCAGTAGTAACACAGACATCGGTTTCCAGCTACTAGATCTAAATATCAAATGCAACCTCAATGGTGGAATTTTTTTCACAACTACCATCAATTATAAAGGTAACATTACTGAGATAACAATGCATTGTATCTATTTACATTTAGGGCAACGTTGTTTTTGGTTAAAATCAAACCAACCAACCTCAACTCAAACCAAACCAAACTAAGCTAAACTAAACCAAAACCAAACTAAACCAAAACCAAACTAAACCTAAACCAAACCATACTAAGCCAAAACCAAACCAAAACTAAACCTAAACCTAAGCCAAAACCAAACTAAACCAAAACCAAACTAAACCTAAACCAAACCAAACTAAACCAAAACAAAAACAAAACCTAAACATAAACCAAACTAAACTAAACCAAAAACAAACCAAAAACTAAACCTAAACCAAACAACACTAAACCAAAACCAAAACCAAACCAAAACCACACTAAACATAAACCTCAAGCAAAACCAAAACCAAACCAAACCAAAACTAAACAACACCAATTACAAAACACCCAACCCTACTACAACAACATTAGTATCTCAGCACAGCACTGACACCTACAATCCAGTCTATACAGACAAATCTCCGGTTGAGGTTTAAAATTCAACGCGAATGAAGCTCAATTTCCGTACACCTCCTACAGTCGATCTGTTCACGGGTAGCGGTATGAATGGACTGGAAGGTACAAGCCAGTGTGTCAGTACTTTCTACTGCTTGCAGATTGATGCTTTTTCTGGTTACTAAGCCTACTCACAGACTTTCTCCTCTCCGAAAACTCAGAGGGTTGCAGAGTTTCAAGGGAGAAGAGATGTCTTTAAAAGTATGTAGGTTATTCAGTTGTAACCAGGGTGTGATATTGATCTGAAAATCCAAGTTTTTTTACCCTGTAGTTTTGAAGTGGTCTTCTCAGTTGATGGGGAGAGAGAGAGAGAGAGAGAACTCAGAACTCAGAACTCAGAAATTTAATTTATCTCAGCCTTAGGCCATAATACAGAGAGAGACAGACAGACAGACAGACAGACAGACAAACAGAGAGACACAGAGAGAGACAGACAGACATAGAGAGACAGACAGAGACACAAATGCACAATAGACAGAGACAAAGACACAAACAGAGAGAGAGAAGAAGAGAGACAGAGAGAGAGAAGAGAGAGAAACAGACAAGACAGACAGACAGACAGACAGACAGACAGACAGACAGACAGACAGACAGACAGAGAAAGAGGAGAGTAAGGACACCGAATATTCATGTTCTACTAGACCTCAATGTGCTTATGTTATGTATAGGCTGCGTGGTACACAGAACATGGGTGAAGGGAAGCGAGTACCCATGAAGTACATCTTTCATAGCACCACAGGCTGCCCATACAGGGCACAGGATATGCCCGGTGGATGGTAAAACAGCTATCAGTTTTCAGCTACTAGATCTAAATATTCAAAGCAACCTCATTTGAGAGAATGTTTTTTTCTTAACTAACGCAAATTACAATTCAACCTTTGCAAAACATTGATATATTACATTAATTTATTTACATTTATATGGTAAAGTTGTGTTGCTGTTAAACCAAATTAAACCAAATTAAATCAAACCCAAACAAAAAATAAAAATCCGAACCAAACCAGGCCAAACCAAAACTAAACCAATTCTGAACCAAAACCAAGACCCAACCAAAACCAAAACCAAACCAACCCTAAGCCAAACCAAACCACACCACACCATATCATATCAAACCAAATATAAAACCAAAAGCAAAACACAACCCTACTACTTTATTTTTATGCTTTTTAATTTATACCTAGGATAATGGAATAAGCACGTATGAGGTTTTTTTACATACAGTTCCCGTGTGTATGCGGTCATCTGTTCCCACCGGCGGAGCACTGACACCTAAAACCTGATCCCTACAGACAAATCTCCGGTTGAAGTTTAAAATTCAACGCGAATTCAGCTCAATGTCCGTACACGTGGACAATCGATCTGTTCAGGGGTAGGAGCAAGAGGTACAGATGGACTGGAAAGTACAAGCCAGTGTGTCAGTACTTTCTACTGCTTGCAGATCAATGCTTTCTCTGGTTACTTAGCTACTCACAGACTTTCTCCTCCAGAAAACTCAGAGGGTTGCAGAGTTTCAGGGAGAAGGGATGTCTTTTAAAAGTAAGTAGGTTATTCAGTTGTCAGCAGGGTGTGATATTGATCTGAAA
>CM054136.1:19848206-19850706 GCA_028751875.1 Rapana venosa | reverse complement strand
TATACATATATATATATATATATATGTATGTATGTATGTATGTATGTATGTATATACACACACAGATGTATACATACATGCATACATACATACAAAAGGAAAAAGAACGCAAGCACACACACACACACATGACTTAGACACACTTCCTCCCTTCCCCCTCCCGCGCCCCCCCCCCCCCCTCCAGCCTCACACACACACACACACACACACGCGCACGCACACCCTTCCAGCACCGCCGAGCAACCTCCCAAAACACACATACACACAACAAAGTCAGCATTTCAAGCGCTTCGCAGTCTTGTATTTTTGCCTTTGTTTCTATAGAATAGATAGATAGATAGATAGATAGATAGATAGATAGATAGATAGATAGATAGATAGATAGATAGATATAGCTGGTCTCCTTGCTGCCTCTGTTGCTGCTAGTAACATTGTCAGTTCCATCGATGTCAGTATCGGTGTATTGATCCTCCGTCCCTCCCTCCCTCCCACACTACAACAGCCTTATCGACTGTGGCCTATCGCCTGCTGTATACCTACCTACCTACCTACCTGACTGACTGACTGACTTGACTTACTGACATACATTATTCACATAGGGGTCTTAGCAACGTTTTACACTCGATTAGTGTTTGAATCGATGGAGAGAGTAGGGAGGGAGCTGATAGCAGGGGTTGGGGTGTGTGGGGGTGGGGGGTCAGGGGGGAGGAGGAGAGACAGGTTGGAGGAGGAGGCGTGGGGATGGGGTGGGGGGGGGGGGTGAAGGAGAGGCAGCCCGGGATAGCTTTGCGGTTTGTTTGAGTGTTGAAATGGCCGGTGATGTAATGTGACGTGGTTACTGATGAGTAGTAAGAAAAACGGCTGCATGTCTACGCAAACAATCTCACCATTAGTGAACCTTGAGCCTAGGAGCTCCAGCTAACCGAGAAACGAAACACACACACACACACACACACACACACACACACACACACATCACATACACACACACACACTCACACACACACACATACATACACATACACACACACATATACACACGATTCGTCTAATATCACTGAGAGTGAACAGACGTAAAATCGAAGACAACAGCAACAACAACAACACACGATTACACACACACATATACACACAATTACACACACGGGGGGGGGGGGGGGGGGGGGGGGGGGGGGGGGGGGGGGGGGGGGGGGGGGGGGGGACGGGATAGCCTAGTGGTCAGAACATTGCGCTCGCAATCTGACGACCCAGGTTCGATTCCCGTTCAAGGGGGATCTTTTCCCCTGGAGTTAACATCAGTGCAGACTCCACTCTCCCCAAAAGTCCTTCGGATGAGACTATAAACCGAGGCCCCGTGTGCGAACGCACGCAGAACATCTAGCGCACACGTTAAATCCTGTTCCGCTTTTCGTAAGTGTAGGCCATTGTGTGCCGGTGGGAACGGATGACAGAATTTACAAAACCGCATACACACGGGGACTGGATGTAAAAAAGCACGTGAGTGCTTATTCCATTATCCTCGATATAAAAGAATAAAATAAAATAAATTAATAAATAAACATACATATACACACACAATCACACACACATATACACACACAATCACACACACATATACACATTCTAATATTACTAGAAGTGAACAGACGTAAAATTGAAGTCAACAACAACACATATACACACAATCACACATACAACCACAGACTCACAGACACATACATAGACTCACAGACACACATACAGAGATTCCCTCTCTCACACACACACAGACTCACATACAGACACACAGACTCTCTCTCTCTCTCTCTCTCTCTCTCTCTCTCTCTCTCTCTCTCTCTCATACACACACACTCACACACACACACACACACACACACACACACACACACACACACACACACACACACACACACACACACACACACACACACACACACACACACACACACACCATGCCAGTAAAACAAGTTGGGTCATTCTTTTCCTTGGGGAAAAATCATTGTAGTATGTGTGTGTTTGTGTGCGTGCGTGGGTACGTGAGTGTGTGTGTGTGTGTGTGTGTGTGTGTGTTTGTGTGTATGTGTGTTTATGTGTGTGTGGGGGGGGGGGGGGGGGAGGGGGGATTGTGTGGGAAAAGGGAGGGGAAGGGAGAGAGGAAGTGTGTGTGTATGTGTGCGTGCGTGCATGCGTGCGTGCTTGTGTGTGTGCATGTGAGAGAGAGAGAGAGAGAATAACAATGACAATATTTCATTGTGATAGCTTTTTAAGCCCATTCACAAGGAGACAGTGGGAAGGGGACTGGGAACAAAACACACATTGTAACTAAGAAAAATGTATAATTACTACTACAGCCCAAAGGACCTTCATGGCATGGGTTCCACGTTATGGTTGATAGAAAATGTTCAGATTTAGATAAATGATTGTGGAATACTTTCAACCAGTGCAAATGGGATCAAGAGAGAGGGAGAGAGAGAAAGAGAGAGAAAGACACAGAGAGAGA
>CM054136.1:19840706-19843206 GCA_028751875.1 Rapana venosa | reverse complement strand
AAAAAAAAAAATTTCCAAAAAGTTTTGAGAATGAAATCTGAAATCCGTAATTTATTTAAAAAGCACGCACTTGCACTTCCTTCCCGCAAATATGTTCTTTAAAAAAACCACCACACACTCACCACACAAAAACCACACACCCCAACACTCTTTCACACACAAAACACACACACACACACACCCACCACACCACACACACACACCCCCAAAACACACACACACATAACCAAAAAACACCTAAAAATTGTTCAAATTCAAATTTTCCCATCCCACACACGCGCCCCACGCAAAACGCACCAGGCACGCGCTGCGCGCGCACCCACAAAACCCACACACACACACACAAACACACAAACACACAAAAAAAAGGAAGTCGGGGACAGATAAAAAGATAAATTTCAGGAGGGGGAAAAACTTAGGTTTTGGGGGAAAATGCCCTTTTTGGGAGGTTTGGATTTTGATAGTTTGATAGATAGATAGATAGATGATAATAGATAGTTTAGATAGATAGATAGATGAAAAAATAAAATTTGAAAAAGAAAAAAATTTTTTTATTTCGAGGAAAATTAAATAAAAACATTTTTTGTTTTTTTTAAACCCGGGTCCCCCCCCCCGGGAGGGATACATTTTAATAATAAAACCCAAAAATTTTTATACAGTCCCACAATTTAAAAAAAAAAAGGGGAAAAAAACCTTTTTCAAAACAGCCCCCCCCAACAACCCCCCCCCCCCCCCCAAAGCAAGAAAAATAAAAAAAAAACCCAAAAAATCCCCCCCCCCCCCCACCCCCACCCCCCAAAAAAACCCTAACCAAAACAAACAAACAAAAAAAAGAGAAAGAAAACCAAAACCCAACAGAAAAGATAAAAAAGAGAAAAAAGACAAAACAAAAAACAACAAGACAACAACAGACCCAAGAAAATAAACCAACCAAACTTAATAAGTATAAAGTAACATCTACACAATGTAAAATGGTACAATATTTGTTACCAAAAATTAAGAATTGAAAATAGGGGCACTCTTTTAAAATTATTTTACAGAGGGCAAGTCCAATAAAAAGTATTGAAAAAAAAATAGAATCCTTCTCAGGATAAAAATATAAATATAGCGAGACGATAAAGGGGGAAAAAGAGCGAGAGACAGAGAGAGAGTGGTGTGTGTGTGTGTTTTCGAGATAATACCCAATATTAATTCCCAAAAAAGTTGGATCCCATAACACTCATTTTTAGATTTATTCGTTTCAAATTTTGTATGATAATGAAAAAATTTAATACCTACTCCCACAATAAAAACAAGAAAAAAAACAAAGAAGAAATCTAAACCTATACAGTCATTGAGGGGAGAAATATGAGTGAGTGGTGAGTGAGGGTGTGTGTATGTATGTGGGGTGTTTTGGGGGTTTTTGGGGGGGGGGGGGGGGGGGGAATTCAGGGATAATACTAAATATGTATCACATTACACACGTTTAACAAAACCTTTTTATTTAACTCATACAAAAATTTAAAGTCATGATATTTAAAAAAAGGCAATACCCCTACACTACTAATAAAAGAGGGGAAAAAAGCCAATAAAGTCATAAAAAGAACATTTTCAATTTTTTAAGTAATAGAAACAAATTCTTTTTTTCAGGATAAGATAAGTACTCTGTGTTTTTTTACATCCGTCCCCGCCCGTGGGGGGACATTGAAAATTTCATCGACTCATATTTTTAAACAGTAGAAACAAAAGGGAAAAAAATGTTTTTTTTTTAAATAAAGGAGAAAAAGAAAAAAAAAAAACAAACAAAGAGACAAACAGACAAACAACCCCGGGGCGAGCAAACGACAAAAAAAACCCCCCGAAACGCGGGCCCCCCCCCCCCCCCCCCCCCCAAAAAAAAAAAAAAAAACACCAAAAAAAAAAAAAAGAAAAAAAACAAAAATTATTTAAAAACAACAAAAAAAAAAACAGACAAAAGCACCCCCCCAAACGACAAAAAAAAAACAGAAAAAACAAAACAAAGAAACAAAAGAGAGGAGAAAAAAAAATTTTTTTAACCCACACCGTTCCCCCCCACAACAACACCACACCACAAACACAACACACATACACCAAAAAAAAAAAAAAAACAAAAAACTAAACAAATTCAAACAAAAAAAAAAAGTACAGCTACGCAATAACAAAACACAGAGAGAAACTCGAACTCGAACTCGAATTTTTTTGGAGTAAAGGATAAGTCAGGGGTTTTTTACCCAGCTCTAAAAAACCCACCCCAAAAAAAACCCCCCCCCCAAAAAAAAACCCCCCCAAAAACAACAACAAACAAAAAACCCAAAAAAACAAAAAAAAAAAACCCAAAAAAAACCCAAAAACAAAAAAACCCCCCCCCCCCCCCCCAAACAAACCCGCAAAAAAATCATTATCAAAAGATTTAAAGACACCAAAATGAAAAATTTAAAATTAATTATTATATAACCTATAAAAGAGAATAGTACAATGACGATGATGTCTTTAAAAGGGG
>CM054136.1:19817877-19840206 GCA_028751875.1 Rapana venosa | reverse complement strand
CCCCTTTTTCTACTCTGTAAATTCTATTTGGGGTTTTTTTGGGGGTGGGTGGGGGGGTGGGGGGGGGGGGGGCGCTGGTTTGTTATTCCTTTCCTTTTTGGGGCTTTTTCTCAATTTATTTTATGTCCTTCTTTCTACAATGACTGCTGCTGAGTTGTTTCTTTCCCTGGGTGTATGTTTGCTCGAACATTTCGGCCAATATGTAGCATTCGTGTCTGCAATCAAACAATGAAAGAAATTTTTTTGGAAAAAATCCTTCCTTTTTATTTTCGAATAGACAGGCCCAACAGCAATAAACTGCAAACTTTGCAACACTTCTTCATCACAAATTCCAAAAGGAAAAATGGCATCCTTTTGATAAAAATAAGATATGATAAACGTCTAGAAGTTAAACTAGAAAGAACATGGCATGCTTTTAATAAAATCAAACATTCTACAGTTCTGTAGAACAAGATAGGAAAGAACGAAAAAGATGATAGATGAGGAGGAAGCGGGGGATGAGGAGGGGGAAGAGGAGGAGACAGATGGAATTGTTGTACAGAAGAATAACAGGAGAAATAAACAGAGGAGTAAAACAGAACAGGGACAGAACTGGCGTAGAGGACATGAAATGGCTATTGACTGGAGAAGAGAAGTCAATATTTGAGCCAGGGGACGGGGAAAGTGGTTTCGGGGTGTTCTTTTCCTGCCGCTAGACAATCAGCTGTTCCCCAGTTCAGGAAATTGTCCACGTCCTGGGCCCCAAAAGAAAGAGAAACTCACGTGCCCACGCTCCTTGATTTATACAGTCTTGTGAATCAACACACTGGTACCTGGGATGGAGCACGTGCTTGTACGTGGGTACACACATTTGTGTGTGGGTGCCGGGCGGGCGCACACACACACAGACACCCGCACACACGCACGCACGCACACACGCACGCACGCACACAACAACACACACACACACACACACACACCTAGTGAAAGGTACAAATAAAGGCAGAGACAGGGAGATAGCTGGAATATGATAGATGTGTGTGTTGGGCAGGAGGTCAAAAGAAAGAAAGAAAGAGACAGAAACAGACAGACATACAGACAGATAGAAAGATGAATGGACAGACAGATAAACAAGAAAACAGACAGACAGAAAAGACAATAGAAGGACGTGTCCTCAGAGTATTGTTTCTTAATCATTATATGCATGATGAAAATTTTTCAAGCAAGAAAAAACATTAAAATACCCCCATCCCCCCCAAATTAAAGACTTACCAAACTGCTGTAATTAAATCTTAGGACTGTGACAGCATAGACATGACTGAAGAGATGGCTTTTATTATACTTTTTTTCACTTACATTAAGCGTGGCAGTTGTAATCTAAGCTTGAATTCCTGTCAAGAAAACAGCTCTCATGTAGCCTATGATATCAGCAGGGCTGACAAACATCATGATATGAATATAATAGAGGAAACTATAATTGTTATGTTTTTACCTTTTATCACTTTCTTTTTCCCTTTCCAATGAATTTGCTCTTTTCCCAGAAGATTGTTTTTGTACTAACATAAGTTTAATCTTTTAACCTTTTCTTTCAAATACTAATATTAGGCTCATCATCTAATTTATTATATTCAACAAAGCATCACAGCTACACAGATATCATTGTATCATAGTTGGTTTGCATATTAATTCAGTTGCAGGTATAGATCACTCCACGTCCAATAACAATTAAAAACTGTGTGAGCATTTTCCAGTTTTAGACGAAAATCTCTTAAACTCAGTGAGGGTAACAGTATCAGTCAGAACTGCACCAACAGTCGTCCTTATAATTATAACCATATTATCATCAGCATCAGCATTTTCATCATCATTTCATTCACCACAATAATCACAATTATGATACTAATAATTATTTGATATATTACAACACTTGTGAGATTCTTCTTTCAATTTAAGTCATGATTTTTTTGTATAACAAATCCAAATTTCCATTATTGCAGAACCCTTAAAAGCTACCACATGTGAAGTCTCTACAACCGCACTTTGTAGCTTTCTAAACAAATTAAAACTCGAAATACTTGTAACAAAAATAACTAAAGGCTTCAACAAATACAGACTGCTTGAAACCCCTTAAAACAAGGGTACAAGAAATGTTTACGAAACCTAAAACTGCAGCAGAGAAAATGTTCATGTAGCTTTAGAGCATGTTTTAGGCTTAAGCCCTGTACTTGAAGGTGACTTGACTTTTCTTCACTAACACCCCATAGCCTTTCCCTTGCTTTCTTCTCCTTTTATGCCCACCCTTTCCCGTTCATTATTTGAATCCAAAATGTTTTAACACACCAGTGGGATATGTGATGATTTTAAGGATTTGTTTCTTTTTTTCTAGATGTTCATTTGTATTTTGCCTGTTTGTGTGTCTGTCAGTCTGTGTGCCTGTGTGTCTAACTGTCCTCTCTTTTCTTTTCTTTTCTTTTTTCTTTCTTCAAGTCTTTCCTATTTCGTAATATTCTTTCTGTATTTTTTGGGGGGAGGGGTGGGGAGTTTCTTTCTCTATTTCTTCAATCTTTAACTCATCTTTGTTCTAACCTCTCATTCGTTTCTTTCTTTTGCATACTTTTTTGTTTTGTATCTTTTCCTACTTCCATTTCTTTTGGTTTTTAAAAATATTTCCTTCTTTTTTCATTACTTCTTTCATTTATTTCTTTATGTCTTTCTTTCTGTCTGCTTTTCTGTATGTCCTTTTTTCTTTCTTTGATTCTGTCTTCTCCCCCCCCCCTTTTCTCTTTGCTGTTTTTTATTTCACCCTTTCTGTTTTCAGGTCATTCACTCTACTTGTTGCTTGTTTTCTTCCTGTCTGTTAATTCTATTGCCTGTTAGGCCTTTTGGGGGGGTTGTGTTTTGTTTGGTATTGTTCCTTTCTTTTTTTCAGATTTGTTTTTCTAATTTCCTTTACGTTCTTTTTCTACATTGATTGTTGCTGAGTTGTTTCTTTCCTTGGATGTTTGGTTGCTTAACCAGTTCAGCCAATATTTAACATTTGGGTCTGCAATCAAACAATCAAAGACTTTTTTTTATGTTACTTTTTATTTCCAAACAGACAGGCCCAATAACAATAAACTGCAAACTTTGCAACACTTCTTCATCACAAATTCCAAATGGAAAAAAGTGGCATCCTTTTAATAAAAAAAAATAAGATATGATAAACATCTAGAACTTAAAATAGAAAGAACATGGCATGCTTTTAATAAAATCAAACTTGATAAAATTTAGAAATAAAAAGATCACAAAATGGTGGATTGAATGACATTTCTGTAGAACAAGAAAGGGAAGAAAGGAGAAGATGATAGAGGAGGAAGCAGGAGAGGAGGAGGAGGAGGAGACAGAGGGGATTGTTATACAGAAGAATAACAGGAGAGAAAAAAACAGAGAAGTAAAACAGAACAGGGACAGAACTGGTGTAGAGGACATGAAATGACTATTGACTGGAGAAGAGAAGTCAATATTTGAGCCAGGAGACGGGGAAAGTGGTTTCGGGGTGTTCTTTTCCTGCTGCTAGACAATCAGCTGTTCCCCAGTTCAGGAAATTGTCCACGTCCTGGGCCCCAAAAGAGAGAGAAACTCACGTCCCCACACACGTTGATTTATACAGTCTTGTGAATCAACACACTGGTACCTGGGATGGAGCACGTGTTTGTAGTGGGTACACACATTTTGTGTGTGGGTGCCGTGTGGTGTTCATTTTTTGAATCCAACATGGTTTTGCACACCAGTGAGATATGTGATGATCTTATGGATTTGTTTCTTGTTTCTAGATGTTCATTTGTATCTTGCCTGTATGTCTGTCTGTCTGCCTGTCTGTCCGTTACTCTCTCACCTTTTCTTTCTTTTTTATTGTGAGTCTTTCTTGTTTTGTAATTTTCTGTCTGTTTTTGTTTTCTTTTGTTTTCTGTATTTCTCCTTTCTTTAATTCATCCTTGTTCTGGCCTAAATTCTTTTTTTTCTTTGCATACTGTTTTTTCGTCTCTTTTTCCCTACTTCTTTTTTTTTTTTGTTTCTTTTTTATATCTTCCTTTTTCATTTTTTTTCTTTTCTTTTTCTTTCTTTCTTTCGTTTTTATTTTCTTCCATCCTATTTCTTTCCCCCCTTTTTTCTGTCTGTTGTTTTTTAATTCACCCTGTCTGCTTTAAGGTCATTCAGTCTACTTGCTGCTAGTTTTCTTTCTGTCTGTTAATTCTGTTGCCTGTTAGGCCTTTTTGTTTGGTGTTGTTCCTTTCTTTTTCAGATATTTTTCAATTTACTTTATGTCCTTGTTTCTACGTTAACTGCTGCTGAGTTGTTTCTTTCCCTGTGTGTATGTTTGCTTGAACATTTCAGCCAATATGTAACATTCCGGTCTGCAATCAATCAAATACACTTCTTAAAATAAAAACAATTTTTATTTTCAAATAGACAGGCGCAATAGGGTTAAACTGCAAGTTTTGCAGCACTTCTTTATCATAAATTCAAAAAGGAAAATGGCATCCTTTTAGTACAGAAAACATAATCAAATTCAGAAGTTGAAATAGAAAGAATATGGCATGCTTTTAATAAAATCGGTTATATGATGAAACTTAGAAGGTACACACACACACACACACACACACACACACACACACACACTCGTGGGCTGAATGAAATTTATGTACAACAAGAAAGAAAAGAAGGAAAAGATGATAGAGTAGGAGAAAGAAGGGGGAGGAGGAGGAGGAGGAGACAGAATTATTTATTGAAGAAAAACAGAAGAAAAAGGAAACAACAACAGAGGAGTAAAACAGACCAGGGAAAGAAATGATATAGGGGACACGGAATGGCTATTGACTAGGGAAAAGAAGTCAATATTTGAGCCAGGGGACGGGGAAAGTGGTTTTGGGGTGTTCTTTTCCTGCCGCTAGAAAGTCAGCCATTCCCCATTTCAGGAAATTGTTCAAACTTTGGGTCCCCAAAAGGCAGGGAGAGAAAGAGCAGAGAAACTCGCGTGCCCACACACTTAGATTGATACAGTCTTGTAAATCAACATACTGGTACCTGGGATAGAGCATGCGCTTGTACGTGCGTACACACAATCGTGTTACCATATCCTGCTTTGCATAGACCATCCTGAATGAGCTCCATGACATTGCAGTTGACTGGGAAGGGATCAACAAAGGAAAATTCACCCCTGGGGTGGGCTGCCAATATAAAAAATACCATCTCCACATTCTGGAAATTTTGTGCTAGGAGTTTCCTTTTCTCTATCCCTCTCTTTGTCTCTGCTTTGTTCCTTTTTTCTCCCTTGCACTTTCTTCTTGTCAATGATCTGCCTTCTTGGTCCATTCTCCTGCCTTTTTTTCAGAGAGACAAAAGATAAAAATACTATTCCAGGCCAAGTCAAATGTACTGGGCACGCCTTGTCATACGCTTAAGGGCAGCTGAAGCAGCACAACCTATTATTTCGCTCATATGACAGACAACAATAGTTGCTGTCTGAGCATTCAAAGAAAAAAGACAGAAAGAAAGGAAGACAGAAAGAAAGGAAGAAACAAAGGAAGAAAGAAAGGAAGGAAGGAAGAAAGGAAGGAAAGTAGAAGAAGGAAGAAAGAAGAATGAAGAAAGAAAGAAAGAAAGAAAGAAAGAAAGAAAGAAAGAAAAATAAAACCGGTGGCGGGATTGCTTAAGGCAGATTACACTTCTTGTCACGGAACATGACTGTTTGCATGGAAGATGATCACTTGCTGAATCCTTGGCCCTGCACGCACTGACACTGGCCGGTGTTGACAGACTCTGCATTCACTTCCACCTTTTTTCTCAGCGCCCATGCAGCTCTTAGCCCTTCTCTTCACACACAACCGCTGGCACAGCTATGAAGACAAGAGGACAAATTACCAGAAGAGGCAGAATTCCGTTCATTGTGTTGCATCCGCGAGACGCCTTTAGTCCATGTTTCTTTAGGAATCAACAGGAGAGGTGATCTGTTGATGTTGGGATTTTCCTCTCAGCTTCAGACCCTGGGGGATCACCCATAGTATGCACTCTGTCTCAACTAGCTTACCTGGGAATCACCGTGAGACTGTTCAGTAATCTATACTAAATGAGAAGATTGTGTGTATGGTGGTTTTTAAGTACCTACCTTGCCGCAAAGGCAGCCGCACATTGGTTTCAGGGGATTTTTTCCTTCCTTGATTTTGACCTCTAAGATGTAGCAGACAAAATCGACAAAGACATAATTATTGTCAGGTGAAAATGGGGGGGGGGGGGGGGGGTGGCAAGATGTTATTGGTGGAAAGAGGTTGTGGAACTGAATGTTAAAGAGAAAATGCCAATAAAATGAAAATAAAAAGGAAAAACGAGAATGTTGTTGGGTTTTTTAATACTCCCCTCCCCTACATCTCTTGAGATCCCTGCACATAAAAACCACTTTGCTTTCACAACAGAGAGCCACTCGCTATACTGTTATTTCTGATAACATTGCCTTTCTGAAATTGAATTACACTAGTTTTGTTTTATCAATTGTATTTTTTTGTGGTATTGTATGGTTTTAACCAGATTAAAAAGTTGAGAGAGAAACAGAGACAGAGAGACAGAGAGAAAGAGAGAGATCTAACTCAAACTGGCAATTTAAATTGAACTCTCAAAGTGTGGTATAGATATTAACATCTTTAGAAGAAAAACAATGCACTAGTTCCTTGTACCTTACCTTCATAAAACGCATGTACTATTGCTTTTCTGAACACACACACACATGTGCACGCGCATACACCCCCCCCAACCCCACACACACACCCCTACACATACACTGCCCCTTAATTTACTTTTGGAACCAAAGAGGAGTTATTTTTGCAATCCGTTTTATTTACTTTTGTTCATTTGGGGTGTTGTTTTTGTTGTTGTTTTTGTTTGTGATTGTGTTTTTGTTTGCTTGTATGGATATTTGTTAGATTGTTTGCTAGTTGTTGTTTTTTTCATTTTCTTTTTTTACATTTGTTTTTATATTTACTCGTTCCTCGACTGGTACTCAAAGGTTTAGGAGTTGTGACATTTTGCGTATGCAACCCTTTACCTACAGCTATTGTAGCTGCAATCCAATCTGCTTGTTTTCTGTGCTCTATCTCTCTATTGAGACCGTTCTGCCTTAATACAACTCCTTTTTAACGATAAAGGGACAACAACAATATCAGCACTCAAGGCAAAACCCTAAGCAAAAACAATATAAAGCATCATTAGACGACATAGTTATGACAACACAGTCCAACCCACATAATAACATGCAACATCCAATCTCTTCTTAAACAGATTTGTTTTTCTTTCTTCTTTCTTCTTCTTCTTCTTCTTCTTCTTCTTCTTCTTCTTACTTCTTCTTCTCTTCTTCTTCTTCTTCTTCTTCTTCTTCTTCTTCTTCTTCTTCTCTTCGCATTCTTCTTCTTCGCATTCTTCTTCTTCGCATTCTTCTTCTTCTTCTTCTTCTTCTTCTTCTTCTTCTTCGCATTCTTCTTTGCATTCTTCTTTGCATTCTTTTCGCATCTTCTTCTTCGCAATCTTCTTCTTCGTCTTCTTTCTTTCTTTCTATTCTTTCTTTCTTTCTTTCTGTCTTCTTCTTCTTCTTCTTCCTCTTCTTATTCTTTTTCGTCTTTTTCTTCTTCTTCGTCGTCGTCATACGCTCAGACAGCAATTATTGTTGTCTGTTATATGAACGAAAGTGCGTCATGCTGCCGTTAAGCGCCTGACAAGTCAGGCCCAGTGTATCCGACTTCAGCATAGGAGAGAATAATTACCTTTTAAGTCAATCTGGAAAAAAGGCAGGAGAATGGACCAAGGAGGCAGAAAATAGACAAGAAGGAGGTGACAGGAAGAAAAGGAAGAAGGCAGAAACAACGAGAGGGATAGGAAAGAGGGAATGCAGAGAACATAAGTTCCAGAATGTGGGTATGCTATTTATTCTGACAAGCACCCTGGCATCCCCAAGGGGGATTTGTATCAGACTATACTGTTCACGAGAAAATTAGTCGTGTAGCAAAGTTCACAGCCAATCCGACGATAGCAGCAGTTCTGTCAAGGCTGCTGCCAGAGGGTTTGACAAGACCGCTTCACTGACAATAGAAGGGGCTTCAGCAGTAAATTCCTACGCTGTTTCTAGAAGAAAAAAAATGTCGTGACGCGCCTCTCTGTCTCTGTCTGTATGTCTGTCTGTCTGTCTGTCTGTTCTCTCTCTTTTCTCTCTCTCTCTCTCTCTCTCTCTCTCTCTCTCCTCTCTCTCTCTCTTTCCTTCTTCTTCTTCTTCTTTTCTCTCTCTCCCCTTTTTTTTTCCCTTCGGCTTTTCCCCTTTTTTTTTTTTTTTTCTCCTTGTCCCCTTTTTTTCTTTTCCTTTCTTTCCGCCCCTTTTTCCCCTTTTTTTTTTTTCCTTCTTCCGCCCCCCAATTTAACAAAATTTTTTTTTTTTAAAAAAAAATCTAGCGGGTTAAGGGAAAAATCAGGCCCCCGCTTAGTTGGGTTTCCTTTTTGGGTCTTTTTTCCCCAAAATCCGGGGCTTTGCCCCCCCCCAAAAAAAAAAAAACCCGGGGGGGGGTCCTTTGTTCCTTTTTTTTTCCCCCCCCTCCCCCCCGGGGTTTTTTTTAAAACTATCTTTTTAAAAAAAAAATTTTCTTCCCCTTCCCCCCACAACTTTTCTCCTCTCCAATTTCGCCCTTTCCTCAAAAAATTTCCTTTCCTCCTTTTTAAAAAAAAAAAAAAATGTCCCCCCCCTCTTCCTTTTCCTGTTTTTGTCTTTTTTTTCCCCCCTTCCCTCCCCTTTCCCCTCTCCCTTCCCCTTCTCTTCTCTCTCTCTCTCCTCCCCCCCTTTTTTTTTTTCCTTCTTCTTTTTCCTCTCCTCCCCCCTCCTCCCCCCCTCTCTCTCTCTCTCTATGTCTTTTTTCTTCTTCTTCTTTCCCTCCCTCCCCCCCCCCTCTCTCCCTTCCCCTCTCTCTCCCCCTCTTTTTTTCCCTTCCTCTTCTTTCCCCCTTTTTTCCCCTCTCTCTCTTGGGGTTTTTTTCTTCTTCTTCTTCTTTTCCTCTCTCTCCCCCCTTTCTCCCCTCTCTTCCTCTCCCCTCCCCCTTTTCTCTCCTCCCTCCTTTCCCCCCCCCCCTCTTTTCCCCCTTTCTCTCTCTCCCCCCCCCCCCTTTCCCTCTCTCTCCCCCCCCTTTTCTCTCCCCCTCTTCCTCCTTTTTTCCCCCCTCTCCTCTCTCTCTTTTCTCTCTCTCTCTTTTTTCCCCCCCCCTCCTCTCTCTCTCCTCTCCTCCTCCTCCATTGGAACATCCCCCTTTGGGAAAAGAGAAAAAGTGTAAAAAAAAAAACCCAAAAAAAAAAAACCGCAGGGAGTCATGCCGTGTAAAAACAACAAAAAACAACAACTGAGCGTTTTTTCCATCATCCTAAAAATAAAAAAATAAATAAAAAAGAATGTTGGTTTTGGGACGGGGGTTTTATGTGGGGCCCCGGTGTGTGGTTAAGTGACTTGCATCACTATGCCCCATTTGTATCGACAAAATGACTGGCACCCGAAAGGGCTTTTTGACGACATAGGCAAAGAGACGGGAGACTAAAGAAATGACGCAAAGCCCTTTTAAAAAATCCAGTTGAAGCGGCTGGAGGAATGGAATCAGATAGAAACGACTTTAAAAGACAAAAGGGGATGGCCCCTTGCGATTTTAAAAACCCAGGATAAAAAGGAAGTATTTTAACTAATATTTTTTTTTCATTTTCTATTCTTTTTTTAAAACGAACGTTATTTTTTTTTTTCAATTTAGTTCCTAATTTTAAACAAATCAAAAGCTTTGTGCCTTTTTCGAATACAAAAAAAAATAAAGAAAATATTCGTCAAGAGTAACAAAATTTAAAAAAAAAAAAAGCATCAAAAAAATGCTTTAAGTAAAAAATAACAGACATACCCCCCCCCCCCCCCCCTAAAAAAAATCCTCAAACAAACAGAACAAAACAAAAGCAAAAACAAACAAACAAGAATCACATAAAGAACCAAAGCAAAACACTCGCTGTACGTTCAGACACATAACAAACAAAAACCGAAAGGCCAAACAGCCAACCAAACAAATTAATACAAAGGTCAAAACCCACACCACGCACGCACAGCAAAACACACGCGCGCGCGCGCGCGCACACACACATACACACAACGCACAGGGACAAGGTCCCGTATGCAAACGCACGCAGAACATCTTGCGCACACGTTAAAACCCGTTCCGCTTTTCGGAAGAGTAGGCCATTGTGTGCCGGTGGGAACGGATGACAAAATTTACAGAACTGCATACACACGGGGACTTGATGAAAAAAAATCACACGAGTGTTTATTCCATTATCCTTGAAATAAAACAATACACAAAGATAAAATAATAAACCCCGCACACAACACACTACACCACCACACACCACACGCACACACCACACACACACCACACCAACACACTCACCATCACACACACACCACAAAACACAAAACACCCACACACCCACACCCCACACACAAACACCCCACACAAACACCCACACACACCACACCACCCCACACAAACAACACACCACCACATAAACAAACACAACCACACCACAAAAAACCACACATACCACAACACCACTCACACGCACCACACCAAAACACACACACGGCACAGAAAAACACTCAAACCACAAAACAACAAACCACACACACAAACACAAACACACACACAACAAACCCCCAACAAAAAACACAAAAAAAACACCACACACACAGCACAACTCCACACACCACACCACACACACCACACACACACACACACATCACACACAAACCACCACACCACAACCACACATACACACACTCACTCACACACACCACACCACACACACCACCACACCACAAAACCACACAAAACCACCACACACACCACACACACAAAACCACACCACACAACACACACACACACACACACACACACACACACACACACACACACAGGTCATTCCCCTTTCCCCTCTACAATCAGACGTCCTTTTCATGAGAGTGGAAGTGAAAACAGACACTCTCACAAACAGAAAACTAACTAGTCAGGTTCAGTTCAAGCAAGCGAAAACTTTCCCCGAACAAAACAAGACATACTGCTTTAGGTACGACGAATGCGCTTTGATTTTTTTTTTCGTTATATAACATTCAGCTCTAAAATAGGTGTTATACAATAAGTAGTAGTAGTAGTAGTAGTAGTAGTAGTAGTAGTAGTAGTAATTATTATGATAATAATAATAACAACAATAATAATAATAATGATAATAATAATAAAATAACTACTACTACTTCCACCACCATTGCTATTCTTCTTCTTCTTCTTCTTCTTCTTTTTCTTTTTCTTTTTCTTCTTGATCATCATCTTCATCTTCTTCATCATCATCTTCTTCTTCTTCTTCTCCCTTTTTCTTCTTCTTCTTCTTCTTATTATTATTACTGAATAAATTGCCAGGCAAACTATTGCACTTAAAAACAAATTAAATGCGCTTTTCTTGCGTGCACACATACGTTCACGCATACACCATATATACATATATGCATACAAACTCTCTCTCTCACACACACACAAAAAAAATCAAACACACACAAAGCATTACACACATTTTAACGCAAATGCACACACACATGCACACCGGGACCCACACACCCCACAACCACACACACGGGCGCGCGCGCGCCCACATTTGGGAGCGCAAAATAAATAGCAAACAGAAACCTCTCAATGCGCGCTCGCAAATATACAGAGCGAGACAGACAAACAGACAGACAGAGACAGAGACAAACAGAGAGCATACAAGAAAGGCACACACAGCATTAAAAACAAATAGAGTGCACTTTTCAGGAAAAAAAATACAGCCAAGCACAACATCCCTTTATATGAAATAAAAAAGCAAAAAAGCAAAACACATCACCACAAACACACACAACAAAAAACAACAAAACAAAACAAAACAAAGCCCATCAAATAAAAAGTACAGGAGTCTTTGTTTCTTTAAAGTCAGTACATTTTTCCACCTACGAAAACGCGATACGCTCTTCATATCCGCGCTAGCAAGTATAAAACTTAACTTTTTTCAAAAAGCAGTTCTCAGACTTTTTATTGCCAGCATCGTTCTTAGGAAAAATTTCCCCGATAAAAATAAAAGTTTCCAGAAGAAACATGTTTTCCCAAGACAATGCACAAAACCATTTTGCAATGTCACTTGTAACTCTTAACACAGTTATGAAAAGCAGAAAATAGTGTGCGTTACTGGTCAGCCTTTTTTTTTTTCCTCACGCACGCACGATACACAAAACAAATACACACACCGGCACGCACGCACCATGTGCCCCCCCGCCCCACACACACACGTTCCCCTTGACATGGGCAGATGGTCTGGCTCTTTTAAATCATATGACTTGACAGGATTTTGACTTGTCTCTATTAACTCTCTGTTCTTTGGTGTCTTCAGTTCTAGTGTTTCTTGTTCAGTATCTCTTTCTCAAGGTGTCCGTTTAGGTGTCTATTTGTCCAGATCACTTCTGCGTGTCTTTTGACAGTGTCTGTCTGCCGTGTCTCTTTTTCGGTGTCTGTTTTAGAGTCTACATTTTCCATTGTCTCCTTTGTAGTGTGTTCTGTTCAGTATCTCTTTATTAAATGTATTCTTTTTCAGAGATCACTGTGTGATTGTCTGTTTTAGTTTCACAGGGCTGGTTTTTTGTCTACAGCTTTGTCTCTCTGTTGTTGTAGATTTATGTCTGTCTGATTTTGTTTCTTCGGCTCACTGGATTTCTGTTTCTTTGCTGCTTCGTATTTTTTGCTTTTCTCGTTTGGTTAATCTTTCTGGGGTAGCTTATGTTTGTTCTTCCTTCCTTTCTTCGTCCCTTTGGCCCTTCCCTCCTTCCTTCCTTTCTTCTTTCCTTACTCCCTTTCTTCCTTCGTTTCTTTGTCCCTTTGTTTTTGTCCGTTTTTTCTTTCCTTCCTCTTTCCTTCCTTTTCCTTTCCCTTTCCCTTTCTTCCTTCTTTCTTTCCTCCCTTCTTTCCTTTCTTTTTTCTTCCTTCTTCGTTCGTTCGTTCCTTCCTTCATTCATTCATTGATTCCTTCCTTCATTCATTCATTCAGTCAGTTTAGTCAGGGCAGTCTCTCTTTTTCCAAGACAGTTTTTACATGTATATCTCATTACCTGTTTCTGTTATTATGTTCCTAACCACTTCTCTCTCTCTCCTCTCTTTTTCTCCTTCTCTCTCTCTTTTCTCTCTCTCTCTGTCTCATATCTGTGACTTTCATGGCACAATATCTAGGAGTCCAGACAGCAATGCTGAAAATATTTATGTATTCACTGGCAGGAGCACGAAACTTTTCACATTGCTCCTGAGACGAGGCAGAAAATCAACATCATTCATGTTCACTCCGGGTATTGAAGGCCGCTAGCCATTTCTTCTTCTTTCTACACTACTACACTAGATGTTTTCTGGAGTAAACTGAGCAGAAAAGTTGGAACATACACAATATGTGTGTGTCAATGAGTGCAGGTTTGCGTGTGTGTGTGTGTATGTTTGTGTGTGTTTGTGTGTGTGTGTGTGATGTAGTGTGGGGTGGGGGTGTGTGTTTTGTGTTGTGGGGTGTGTGTGTGTGTGTTTGTGTGTGTGTGTGTGTGTGTGTGGGTTGTGGTTTGGTGTGTGGTGTGTGTGGTTGGGTGGTGTAGTGTGTGTGGTGGTGGGGGGGGTATAGTGTGGTTTTGGTTGTGGGGGATGGTGGTGGTGGTGGGTGTGTTTGTGTGTGTGTGGGTTTTGGTGTAGTGTGTGTAGTGTGTTTTGGTGGTGGTGGGGTGTGTGTGTGTTGTGGGGTGTGTGTGTTTGTGTGTGTGTGTGTGTGTGGGTGTGTGTGTGTGTGTGTGTGTGTGTGTGGTGTGTGTGTGCGTGTGTGTGTAATTTTGCTGAATTTCTAAGTATTCTGCCGTGGCTTTTTTTTTTTTTTTTTTTTTTTAATACAAAAAATACCAAATACAACAGCTCTAAATGGTTGAATAGGGTCATGTTCTGTTTATGTCGCTGTTGCTCTGTTTTTTGCTGCTGTTTTTTTATGTTTTGTTGTTTTTGTTGTCAGTTTTTTTTTTTTTTTTTTTTCACTGCTTTTCTTTGTTTGCTTTTTTCAGTTGTTGTAAAAATTTTTTTAAATATTTTGTGGTTGTTCAAAACCTCGAAAAACAGCAAAGAAAATTCCATATTGCTTTTATTAAAACTGTTTAGGGAAAACCTAGTCCCCTTTTATTTTTAATAGATTGGAAAAAGTTTTTTTTTACTTTTTTTTTTTATTGAAAAAAAATTTTGTTAAAGGCCCTTTAAAACTGCCAAAGACGAAAGCCTTTAACAAACCCCGCAACTTTAATTTTTTATCTAGGAAAATTAGCTGTAAAACATTAATTTTGCTCTGTGTCTGCAAATAAAAACCCAAATTTCCCCCCGAAAAAAATCTTTTTTTTCATCAAAAGATCAAATAACTCCCCTCAAAAATTTTAAAAAAAGGACTATTGATACTGAATTTGCAAAGTGCTATTTGTTCTGCTGTTTTTTTGTTGTTTGTTGTTTGTTCACATTTGCCAGCTTTAAACCCCAGAATCCCCCCAAAACAGCACTCGGGAAAACCCCCTCATCCCACCTGGAAATCCGTGAGATTAAAAAAATACCACTGGGTTTAGAAGTTTGCGAGGGGGGCTACTTTTAAAAAAACCTTAAACCCCAAAAAAGGGGCCCACTGCCAAGAGGGGCTTCCCTTCCTTTTTGGTTGGGGCTGGCCAGCCACACCCGGCTTTTTTTCCCAAAATTAACACCTGGGGCGCTATTCCATAGTCCCAAACGAAGGAGGCCTACCACAGAAAAGGTACCGTTACCGCTTAACCCGGAATTTGTCGTCTTTAGAGGGGAGGCACTTTTTGTTTCTAACCCGATTTTTTTTGTTTTAAGAACATCTCAAAGAACAAAAAAAACAGCATGTTAAAGTAACGCTGGCACATAGCTGGCTCAGTTAACACCCTTGGGTGGTTTTCCCCGAGACAAAAGCCAAAGGAAAGTAGGGTGAAAAGTCCTTTTCTGCTCAAATCGTAAACGTTGATGTTTTCCCTTTTCAGAGCATTTGGAATGCAAAAATGTCTACTTTTTTCACCATTAATTTGTTAAAGCTGAATGGGGGATAAGGGCTGTATCATCGAGGGTTTTTTGGGAGGGGGGGTTTTTTGTATGTTAAATTTGTTTTTTTTTTTGTTTTTTTTTGATGTTTTTTTTTGTTTGGGGGTGGGATTCAATGCTTTTCCCCCTGTTTTATGCAAATTTTACAAACCCGTTATTTTTTCGACAAACTTTCAAAAAAAACATCAAAGGGGGCGAAGAAAGGAGGAGAGCAGGGGAAAATGTGGGGTGTGTGTGTTGTGGGTTTAGGGGTGTGTGGTGTGGTGTGTGTGTGTGTGGGTAGGGGGGGGTGGGATAACGGGGGAATGCAGAAAAGGTGGGTAAAAAGTGGATAAAAAATGTCCTTAAATTTTTCTGGCGGCACAGTTTTATTTTAAAAACCCTACTCGGAGTTTGTGACTTTTTTTTCCCTACCCCCCCCTTTTTTTCTCCCCTGTTTTTCCCTTTCCCCTGTCTGTAAAGTCTCTCTTTTTTTTTGTGTCTGGTTTTCCGTCTATCTGTTTTGTCCCGCCGATTTGCTTTTTTTCTTTCTTTTCCTTTTGGTTTTCCCCTCTCCCCCTCTCTCTCTCTTCCAAAACTTTCCCTCCTCTCTCCCCCTTCTCTCTCCCTCTCCCCCCCCCTCTCTCTCTCTCCTCTCTCTCTCTCTAATTTTCAGATAAATGGATTTGCCGACGGGGAAAAAAACGGGCGAAAAAATTGCATTAAACTTTGGGTTTTTCCGAAAGCTACTGGTAACTTAAAAAATTTCTTTGGGACCCAAGGAATAATAGCCTTGATTTACGTTCAACCCTTTTTTTTTGGAGGCAGCGCGAAAAAATTTTTCACTCTAAAACTTGACTTTCTGCACAATATCTAGATCCAGACACAAGCGAAAATATTTATGTATTCGCTGGGAGGACACGAAACTTTTTCCCTTGCCCTGAACGAGGGAGAAAAAAACAAAATCATTTAGTTTTACCCGGGGATTTAAGGCCGCACCATTTCTCTTTCTTTCTACATACACACTAATGTTTTTTGGGTAAACGAGCAGAAAAGTTGGAACATACACAAATTTGTGTCAAAGATGCAGGTTTGCGTGGTGTGTTGATGTTTGTGTGTTTTTGTGTGTGTGTGTGTATTAGGGGGGTGTGGTGTGGTGTTTGTGTGTGGGGTGTGTGTGTGGTGTTGGTGGTGGGGTGTGGGTGGGGTGTGGTTGTGTTGCGGTGTTTGTTTTGGGTGTGGGGTTGTTGTGGTGGGGGGGGGGTATAGTGGGTTTTGGGGTGGTTTTTGTGGTGGGGGGGGTGGGTGTGTTGTGTTGTGTGGTGTGTGTTTTGTGTGGGTAGTGGTTGTGGGGGGTGGGTGGTGTGGGGTTTTGTGTTTGTGTGGTGTGTTTTTGGTGGGGTGTGTGTGGTGTGTGTGGTTTTGTGGTGGTGTGGGGTGTGTGTAAGTCTGAATTTGCTAAAATAAATCTGCCCTGGCCTTTTTTTTTTTTTTTTTACAAAACAAAAATACCAAATACAACACCTCAAATGGTGAATGGGTCATGTTCTTTGATGCCCCCTGTTGCTGCTGTTTTTTTCTGTTTTTCATAGTTTTTTTTGTTGTTTTTTTGCATTTTTTTTTTCGCTTTTCTTTGTTTTCTGTTTAGTTGTTTTATAATTATTTTTATATTGTGTTTTCTAAAATCGAAAAATCACAAAGACTTTCTCATATTACTTTTATTAAGCTGTTTAGGAAGCCTAGTCTTATATTTTTTAATAGATTGAAATAGTTTTCTTTACTTTTTTGTTTATTGAAAAAGAGATTTTGTGTTAAAGACTTAAATCTGCAATGACGAAAGCCTTGAACTACCCTGCATCTAATTGTTTATCTAGGAAGTTAGCTGTAAGCATTATTAGCTCTGTGTCTGCAAATAAGACCAAGTTTCCCCCGTGAAAATAAATCTGTTTTCTTCATCAATGATCAAATAACTCACTCATTTAAAGTAAGGACTATATGAGTAGCTGATTAGCAAAGTGTCTATGTTGTTCTTGCTGTTGTTTGTTGTTGTTGTTGTTGCACATTTGCCAGCTTAACTCCTCAGAAGTCACCCAGAACATGCACTCGGACTCACCTCATCCCACCTGGAAATCGCTGTGAGATTAGAAATACACACTGGATGAGAAGTTTGCGAGTGCGGCTACTTTTAAAGAACCTTACCACAAAGGTGCCCACTGCCATAGAGGACTGTCATTCCTGTGTGGGACTGGCCAGCCACACCCGGCGCTGTGCCAGAATTAACACCTGGAGCGCTATTCCATAGTCTTCCAAGACTGAAGGAGGCCTACCACAGAAAAGGTAGCCGTTACTCTGACTTAACAGGATTCGTCGTCTTTAGAGGAGAGTGCAGCTTGTTGTGCTAACAGATTTGTTTTGTTGAAGAGCATCTCAAGAGAACAATAAACAGCATGTTAATGTAAGCGCTGGCACTTAGCTGGCATCAGTTATCGACCTGGCTGGTATCCTGAGACAGAGCAAATGGATGTAGGTGTGAATGTCCATTTACTGCGTCAAATCGTATCGTTGATGTTCCATTTTCAGAGCATGTGGAATGCAAAAATGTCTACTTTTACACCATTATTTGTTAAATGCTGAATGGTGGATAAGGGCTGTATCATCGAGTTTGTTGGGAGGGAGGGTGTGTGTATGTGTAGTTTTTTTTTTTTTTTTTTTTTTTTTTTTTTTTTTTTTTTTTTTTTTTTTTTTTTTTTTTTTTTTTTTTTTTTTTTTTTTTTTTTTTTTTTTTTTTTTTTTTTTTTTTTTTTTTTTTTTTTTTTTTTTTTACCCCTTTCCTTTCTTATTTTCCTCCTTTCTCTCTCTCTCCCCTCCCTTTTCTCTCTTCTTCTCTCTCCTCTATTTTCAGATAAATGGGTTTGCAAAGGGGAAAAAAACGACAAAAAATTGCAATCTTTGATTTTTCCGAAACACTGTAACTTAAATTGCTTTGGGACCCAAGGAATAATAGCCTTGATTTACGTTCACTTTGGGGTTGGAGGCAGCGCGAAAATATTTTCACTTTTAGTTCAAAACTTTATGGGGGAGGGTTTTTTTTCAAGTTGAGTAAAAGTTTGTGTGGGTTGGGGTGGAGTGTGAAATAACTGCCCTTCCCAAACATTTCTTTGGTAAACAAAACATTTATTTTACGACCCCGTTTTGGGCTTCACCAAAACAGCATAGTATTTAACAAAAGAATATTTGTAATGGGATAACTAGATAATGTGCCACACCCTAGCCTCCTTTTTCCCAAAAAATTTACCATTTGAATGAGTTTTTGTTATCTACACAGAAGTAAAGTTGAAAAAGGTTTTAAATTAAAGCTTTGGGAATAAAAAAGCTCTCAAAGGAAATTTTTTTCTTCCACTTAGCCCCAAAGCTCATTCAAAATTTTTTTTTCCTCCTGTAAAAATCAAAGGAAGCCTTTGTAATCCTTTATTATCCATTAGTGACCAAAACTTTACTCAAGGCTTTTTTTGCCTGCTTTAAAATACAAAAAGCAGTGCTTTGTAAACATTTCTTTTTCATCACACTCGAACTTTACTCAAGACTTTTCGTATTGCCTTTTTAGAATCCAAATATCCTTTTGTGAAACACATGGGTGTTTCATTTCGACCAAAATATTCACTCTCTCATGGGGTTTTCAATACCCCCCTCTCTCTTCTTATTTGTTCTGCTTATGCAATTTGCGGGAAACTAAAAAAGGCAATCCTAGAATTTTCAAAAAAAACACCCTTTTCTGAAGGAAAAAAAGAAGAAAAATGAAGGGAAGTGGAGGGTAAAGGCGCGCGATAGTGTGAAAGGAGCGAATTGTGGTGGAATAAATCAATAACATGACGGCCTTCCCCTGTGGCTGAGACACAAAGTTGGGCCCCACAGGGGTGTGCGTGACAGGTAAATTGAGACTATATACATAGATCTAACATACACAATATATATTATATAATAATATATATATATAAAAGAAGGAGAGAAAAGAGAAGAAAGAGAGAGAAGAGAAGGGGAGAGAGAGAGAAAGAGGAGAAAGATCAAATCAACCGATCATACAGGGGGCGAGAACCCTAGGGGGTTTTAAAAATTTTGTTTCGCGATCTAAGCGCGGGTTTTCCCGCTTCTACCCCAAAGCACGTGTACAAGGGGTTGTTTCCCCCACCGACCACTTTTCACCATGAGTCTTTTGGCGAACAAAGACTTCCCCCGTGGGGGGCCCGGGGGAGGAGGAGGGGGGGGAGGGCTGTCAGTAAAATGGCACCCCATAATTCTCGAAATATGTACTAGAAATTCCCCCTTTCTTTTCTCTCTTTGCCTTTCTTTTTCTTCCTTTTACCCCCCTTCTTTCAAGTCAAACCAAAATCAAATAAAAGCACTGTAATCACCCATAAAGGGCAATTAATGCCTTCTTTGGGCCATTCTTTTACCTTTTCCTAAAAAAGCCTTTTAAAATATGACATTTTCTCCATGCAGAAATCGGGTGTCTGGGGCCCAACCCCTTTCGGTCCTTGACAGGAGTGCAACCTTTTTTCCTCATATCCAACACAATAGCTGAGTCGAAGAAGAAAAACTGTAAACCAGGTCCCTGTTGAACACACACAGAACGTCTTGCTCACACGTTAAACCCACTCTGTTTGGGTTTTGAAAAGCCCGTGCATGCCATTAGGGACAGAAACAAGATTATTTTTTAAAAAATTAAAAGCCCACAGGCTTTAGTTAAAAGACCCCTCTAAAAGTCGGGTCCTTGATGATGAACAAAGGTTTTCAACAAGCAAAATCTTACCATCGGGAAAACAACTCTAACGAGCAACGACCCTCTCAAACAAAAAACAAAAGGGAAAAAAACCAAGAAAACAACAAACAATCAAACAAATCAAACAATCAATGACTGATTAATTGCCTCAATCAACTCATCCTGGAAAAGAATTAAAAACAGACTATTTTTAACAATTAATTGTGTCCAGTCTTACTTTTACTTTCTACAATGCAAAATCTTTCTTCAAAACTTCTTTGCTAGCACGAGAAGCAAACTTCCTGAATTTTGCATCCTTTTTCTCATTACGGCTCAAGGTTATTGCCATCAATTGTGTTCTTTCCCCCAATTCTTCCCCCCTTAAAGTCATGGCTTTTGAAAATGTCCTCCATCATCCACGCGGTTCTCATCTTTCCGTATTATACCGCTCCACTCAAGGCTAGTCTTCTCTCCGAAAAAAAGCGGACCACCCACAGAAAACAGCACAAAAACCACTTGCTCGATGTGAGAGAAAATTGCAAGTTGTCTGTAACGTAATCCATTTCTGTCTGGGATGGCTGTGTTTCTGCCTCAATGACATGCATGAGGTTAACTGTTGGAAATAAACATCCGGTGACTGTTAGAAATAAACATCTAGTGTCATGATAAAGTGTTTGTCATGATGTCTTGACGGAGCAAATTGCTAGTTGCATGTTCAAAAAAGCTGTGCAGTTACAAAGCAATAATAATTGTTCTCTCTCTCCCCCTTTTCTCTCTCTCCTCTCTCTCTCTCTCTCTCTCTCTCACTCCATCTCTCTCATCTCTCTCTCCTCTCTCACTCTCTCTCTCTCTCTCTCACTCTCTCTCTCTCTCCTTCCCTCTCTCTCGCTCCTCCTCGCCTCTCTCTCTCCCTCTCCCCTCCTCCTTTTCTCTCTCTCATCACTCTCATCTCTCTCTCTCTCTCCTCTCTCTCCCCTCTTTTCTCTCTCATCTCTCTCTCATCTCCCCTCTCTCTCTCTCTCTTTTCCTCTCCTTCATACACAAAAAACCCCATAAAACAAAATACAACAACACACACCCTACACCCACATACAAAAATACCCAAAAATAAACCACAACGCGTCCCCACACCTCACACCCTACCCCACACCTCCACGCAACATACCCCACACACGCACACAATGAAATTTCGTTCTTCCTTGAACGACAGAACTGAAACATCTCTATAGTCTGCCAAGTAGCAAGAACATGAATTTGCTCTGAGTCCAACAGAAATGAGGTTTCATTCAGTTCACTCAGGACATTGTGGAGGGTCCCTTAGGTTAACTTCCTTTACTCCACAAACTGTAGGATTTTTCTTTTTTTCGTTTTTTTTTGTTTGCAGAAAACCTTGAGCAAGTGTGCTGGGGGTTTGTGGGGGGGGGGGGGGGCTGGGGGAGGGGGGTTTGGGGGTTAGTGTGTGTATTTGTGTGTTTTGTGTGGGGGGGGGGGGGGGGAGGGGGATGATGGGTGTTCGAGCGTATTTTTATTTGGGGGGTGTAGTAAGGGGGGCAGGGGGGCTTCCCGGGGTTTCATTAAATAACTAGAGAATAGTAGGCAGAGTAGAGACGTTGTTTTTTTTTACAATTGTTTTTGCACAATTTCGACATGCGGAACACAAACCACACATCCTGGACGAAAGTTAAGAACAAAAGGAAAGAAAAATTTTGAACGATAAAAGGAAAGAAAAAAAAACATAAAAAGAAAAAGAGAAAAAAAAAATAATGAAAAGGAAAAAAAACAGAAATTAGAAGTGACAAGACAGAACCTTGAACCGAGAAAAAAGAGTGCTTTGATTTGTTGCTTTGCAAGATTCAGCGCTATATAAATTCCATACATTATCATTATTATTATTAGTATTATTATTGTTATTATTATTATTATTAGTAGTAGTAGTAGTACTATTATTATTATTATTATTAGAACCGAAGAAACAGATGAATGCATGAATAAATGTGTTTATCAATACATGAAAAAAAACATTCAAATTGAAAAATTGTCATAAACCCAAAACCTTCTTAAATTTTTTTTTTGCCCGGGGTTTAAATTGTATCATTGACCGGGTTTGTTTCCTCTCATGTACGAACAAATGCAAGATTTTCTGCGTTTACATCTCATGTTCATTGGAGGGTGATGACGTCACAAGGTTCGTTTAAATTTCCTGAAGCATGTCTTTGTCGTTATGGTCGCTGCACCCCTCTAAGTCTGCTAAGAAAGTCCAAAAAGCAAGACCGCAAGAACTTCAGGAATATCATATTCCCCGATAGACTATAAACCCGAGCCACGTTTGCGAACGCATGCAAAGAACTTGTTCCCCCGTTAAATCCCGTTCCCTTTTTGAAAGAGAGGCCATTTTGGGGCCGATGG
>CM054136.1:19807877-19812877 GCA_028751875.1 Rapana venosa | reverse complement strand
AAGACACATATTCAAAAAAGTAGGACCCCTATACGATACATAATTCATAAGCCCATAATCCACTGGGCTAAACAAACAAAAAAAAATCATACTAAACAGTACGCTTATAATAAATAATCTCTCTCTAACTGCAATAAAAACAACATCACGATAAAATCTATTGAATTAGACAAGACAAAGGGATGAGGAGTGGAGAGGAAAGGAAGGGAGGAGGGGAGAGGGGGGGGAGAGAGAGAGAGAGAGAGAGAGAAAAGAGAGTTTGTAGAGAGGGAGAGAGGGAGAGAGAGAGAGGAGAGAGAGGAGAGAGAGGAGAGGGGGGGAGAGATGAGAGAAGAGAGAGAGAGAGAAGAGAGGGAAAAAGAAGAAGGAAGATATATCAGGTAAGGGTATAAAAGATATTTAAAAAAGTTAACAGGCAGATTCAACTAGTTGCATAGGTTTTTTCTTCTTTAAAAAGTTTTAACTTTACTCCTTTTCCACCAAACATTGTGATTAAAATTTCTGGCTCATAAGGACTCTTAATTTTTGTTTTAAAGGCCCATTGTCCCCCTCAACATTAAGTTTGGTTGAATTTGCCTATTTAAACATTACCTTAATTTTTTTGTAAGGTTTTTATTTTTTTTTTTTTTGTACCATTTTGCGGTTTTGAGTATGGGTTATTTTCCTTATTAACAGGTTTATTTGCTTAAAAATAATTCCTGGTTTTCTGAAATTTTAGATGTTTTTTGCATGTGTTTGAAGGTTTTGTTTTTGTAGGGGATTTTTAACTTTGTGAACTTGACTTAATATAGATAAAGGGAAGGTTGGTTTTGTAAAATTTTTTGGTTGGGAATTTAGTAGAAATATTATGTCTTTTATATAAAATTTTGAACTTTAAAATTGTAGACTTTGGTGTAAAAAGGGGCATTTCCCAAAAATTTCTGGCCCAAATTTAGAGTTTATTAGGGAAAAGTTTTTTTTGAAAGGTTTGGAAAAATGTTTCCTTTTCGTTGATGGTTAGGGAGTTATTTTTAAAACAAGTTTCTGGAGCTTTTTTTTATAACTATAACAATTTTTAATTTTTGTCCTTGCGCTGTAAAAATAACTTTGTATCTATAGGGGCAATAGTGGTCCAAAAAAATTTGCAATGGTTTTGAATGTTTTATTTTTGATAACTAAGTGGATTTTAAGAAAATTTCACAGCCATCTAAAATGGGGAGTCAATAGATTTTTAATAATTAACCCAAATTCCCCGTGGATCAATTTTAATTACCTTTTACTATAAAGGTGGAAATCTTTTTTTTGTGTTTTTGATCTTGCTTTACATCAACAAAACTTTAAGGTTTTTACGTTTTTGGGAATAAAAGGTTTAGCTAAAAACAAGAACACAAATCTTCCAAAGTGATGAATTTATTTAAGTTTGTGGGGGTCAGAGTATAAGAGGGTGTGCACAGAAACATTACAAACTACATTTCTAAAAGTTGGGGTAAGGTATTTAAAAGTTGCAAAATAGAAAAAAGGGCCAAATTGAAATTTGGTTCCTGTTTAAAGGACAAACAGTTTGATTTTTGGCTGGTTACTATTTTGCCTTTAAAAAAGCCAAAAGTTTTTTTTCTTGTAAGTTTTTCAAGTATGTTTACCAATATAAGGAAAATTTATTGATTTCCCTCAAATGCTTTTTCAAGGAACAAAAAGAAGGCTTAAATTTATTTCATTGATATTTGAAGGGAATTTTTCTTTTAATTTGTGTGGGGTTGGGTGTTTACCGGAATTTTTGAAATGTGTTTTCATTTGTTTTTTTTAAAATTTGGGTTGGGTTTTTTTATGTTTTTAATTTTTGTAAACAAAAATTTTAAAAGGAATTTGGGGAACAAAACCTATTTGTGTTTTTTTTTTCCTTTTAAAAACAAAATTGTTTTTTTTGAAAAATTATAAGGGCTTTAGTTTTGAAAAAAGGGGTTTTTTTCCAAGTTGCAAACCCTTTCGGAACCCTTTTTTGGGGGTTTAAAGGCTGTATTTCATTTTATATTTGAAGGGTTTTATTTTTTTTTTTGTGTGTGTGAGTGTGTGTGTGATTGACCGTTGAGTTTGTGGGTATGTTTGGCTTTCTGTGTGTTGCTTGGTATATTTTGATAATCTCTTTGTCTCGATATTGATTATGCAACCTTTTCACTTTTGTAGTATATCATATTTTATCAGAAGAAGCACTTGCCAAAGAAACTTCAATATCAGTGTGCTTTCTCTTTTATAACCTCTTAATGTCTCTCAACAACTGTGTTCTATTTCTTAGCTAAAAAATAATGAAAAGTCAAAATTATACGGTTTTGAGGATATGTTGTAAATTAGCTTATTGTGCAAAAAGTATGCAAAAACATTTTGGCAAGGAACCCCTTTTTTGTTCGTGTTAAATAAATCTGGCTGTTTACTTATCTATTTTTAAAATAGATGAGAGAGAGCCATGTTTGACATTTAAGTTACATATACAACAGTTTTAGGACATATCGGATTAATCATAATTTACAAATTCAATATTGGTGCGCTGATTAGGATACATGTGAATAAAAGAAATAAAGAGAGAGAGAGAAAAAAAGAGAGAGAGAGGAGAGGGGAAGAGAGAGAGAGAAAGGAGAGAGAGAGAGAAGAGAAAAGGGGAAGAGAGAGAGAGAGAGAGAGAGAGAGAGAAACAACTAACAAAAGTTACATAGATTGATAAATGTGTAGATAGATAAATATAGTATTAAACTGCCAAGAAATATAATAAAGAACAAATCAAATCTAAGGATTTTGTTCAAAAAGTAATTTCAATATCGCTTGACTCGTTCTCTCCCGGACAAGAATCTGTAAACGTCACATGTTTCCAGGTCTCCATGTTGATTTCAACCTGTCAGTGCTTGACGTCTTTTTGATCGTCACAAGCTCATGACGTCACCTTGGCTCATGTCATTTCCTGAGGCGTTTTCTGCTGTCTTTACGTCCTTCTGCACCTGCGCAAATGTGCCAAGAAATGTGAAAGTGGCATCGATTGAGCTTTCACGAGGATTTCTGTGGAGCAAGAAACCAGTGAATAAATGAGGAGAATGGTGGCTTATAATTGTGCACTTGAGTGGGTGGGTTTGGGTCAGTGTGGAAGGCTGTCTTGTCTCGTTTTGTCTTGTCTTGCCTTGCCTTGTATTGCCGTGCCTTGTCTTGCCTTGCCTTGCCTTGCCTTGCCTTGCCTTGTCTTGTCTTGCCTTGCCTTATCTTGTCTTGTCTTGTCTTGCCTTGCCTTGCCTTGCTTTGCCTTGCCTTGCTTTGCCTTGCCTTACTTTGCCTTGCCTTGCTTTGTCTTGTCTTGCCTTGCCTTGCTTTTCTTGTTTTGTCTTGCCTTGCCTTGCCTTGCTTTGCCTTGCCTTGCCTTGCCTTGTTGTCTTGTCTTGCCTTGCCCTTTCCTTGTCTTGTCTTTGTCTTGTCTTTCTTTGGGCCTTGCCTTGTCTTGTCTTGCCTGCCTTGCCTTGTCTTTCTTGCCTTGCCTTGCCCCTTTCTTTGCTTTGTTCTTGCTTTGCCTTTGCCTTGCCTTGCCTTGTCTTGCCTTGCCTTGCCTTGTTTGTCTTGGCTTGCCTTGCTTGCCTTGCTTGCCTGCCTTGCCTTGCCTTGCCTTTGACTTCTTTGCCTTCCTTGCTTTGCCCATGCCTTTCTTGCCTGGGCTTACCTTGTCTTGCCTTGCCTTGCCTTGCCTTGCCTTGTCTTGTCTTGCTTTGCCTTGCCTTGCCTTGCCTTGCCTTGTCTTGCCTTGTCTTGTCTTGTCTTGTCTTGTCTGGTCTGGTCTGGTCTTGCATTGCATTGTATTCTGTAGAATTTCTGTCTTGCCTTCAGTCCATATATCTTACTGTTCTTCATCAAAAGAAAGCTTTAAAATTGCTGGACTCAAAGTTGAGTGTCAGCGAAAAGCAATGACAAAAAAGCAACAGGGGAACAGGATATAAAATATCGAAAAAAAAATATGTTCGGACTGTGCAACAATTTCTTCTAGATTGCAAATATTGCTCCGGTTTATACAAACTAGGGTTAACTGGTTATCTATCATTGAATAAGAGCATAATAGCAACACTGTAATTGAATCCATCATTAAATAAGAGCAGGGATGATGTCTAATCACGATAATAATGTACATTATTGTATTTTTGTATTCGTCGTCGGTTTCTTCGAGCACGAGTGGCCTACTCTTGTAAAAGGCAGAACAGGTGTGTATGCGCAAACCGTTTTGCGTACGTGTATTTGCATCTGACTTCTAAATAAAATACAATTGAATAAAGACATCGATTAACAAATGAATAAACAAGCATCTAACTGCTATACTGGAAGAAAGGCAATTTTGATATTGCTTGAATCTTTGCTTCTTTTGATTTTGTCTAAAGCAAACAAAACAAACAAAACCCACGATTGATATTCGTACAAGCAAGTTGAATGGAAAAGGTCTGTTTGTGTATCGTTTTAAATTCATTAGAGCTGAAAGTTCCCCCAGTAATCATACCATTTTTTCAATGTTTTTCTTTTTTCCTTATTATTCTTTTATTTCGAGGATAATGGAATAAGCACTCGTGTGCTTTTTTACATCCATTCGCCGTGGTGTGTATGCACTTTTGCTAATTTTGTCATCCGTTCCCACCAGCACATAATGGCCTACTCTTCCGAAAAGCGGAACCGGTTTTAACGTTTGGGTAGACTGGAGTCGGCATTGCTGTTAATTCCAGAAGAAAAAAAACTCTTGAAACGTCTTTGTGTTCCTCTACACCTGTGATTTCAATTGATATCACCTGGATTTTTATGTTTAAAAAATGGTAAACCTTGTTTGTTTTTTTAATCACATTAATCAAACCCAGGGATTTATCTTTTTGTAAATGGGGACTGTCCGTCTGTCCGTCCGTCCTCTCTCCCCTTTCCCCTCTCTCTCCTCCCCTTTTCTCATCATCCTCTCCCCTCCCAATCCCCAAAAAATTCCCTCCCCCTTTTTTCAACCCCCCCCCCCCACCCCCCCTCCCTTT
>CM054136.1:19791527-19807377 GCA_028751875.1 Rapana venosa | reverse complement strand
CACACACCCGTGCGCGCAAGCTTGCACGCACGCACGCACGCACACACACACCTTCTTTCCCACAGCGCCTGTTTATTTCTTCATCTCTAATTATAAAGTTATAAAACAGTACAATCGTTCTCTGAAAAAAATATGCAATTCGACTTTTTGGGGTGTCTAAACCACTCTAATATTATCCTTGATTGCCTAGGGTCATATTGCAATGAAGGACACATTTAATCAAGAAAGTGGGTCACCAGCAACATTAAACTTGAGCAGATGCAGATATTTTTGTCTGAAATATCTAAATAGGTCGGAAATAAGGATCGTAAGTAGCAAAGAATGGCTGATAGTTTATTTAGCTGTACTTAAGGTAGAACAGGCGAATAAAACGTATAGTATAATGCAATATAGTATCCTTTTTATGACAAATACAGACATCTGGTTCTTAAATGTCTCATTTGTCTGTATAGCTGGTGCAATGAGGATCATAAGTAGCAAGGAATGGCTGATAACTTATCTAGTTTTACTTTATGTAAAACAGGCGAACAACACGTATTGTGTAATGCAATATAGCATCCTCTGTAAGCTTTCTACATCCTTTCAAGAAGTGGGGTAAGAACTAGATGGAGTATATTTTAAAAAAATGAAAACGAGGAAAAAAACCGACACGAATGCAAAGACAAAGAAAAAGAAGAAGAGGAAATGAGGAGAAGAAGTATTGAAAAAATTGTGAAGAATTGCAAAGAATCAAGAAGAAGAAGAAGAAGAAGAAGAAGAAGAAAGAAGAAGAAGACAATTGCAAAGAAGAAGAATGCAAAGAAGAAGAAGAATGCAGAGAAGAATGTAGAGAAGAATGCAAAGAAGAAGAAGATTGCAAAGGAAAGAAGAAGAAGAAGAATGCAAAGAAGAATGCAAAGAAGAATGCAAAAAAGAAGAAGAAGAATGCAAAGAAGAAGAAGAAGAAGAAGAAGAAGAAAAAGAAGAAGAAGAAGAAGAAGAAAAAATGACAATAAGAAGAAATGTGAAGAATTAAAAAAGAAGAATTACGAAGATGAAGTGCAAAGAATGCAAAGAATGGGAAGAAGAAGACTGCAAAGAACAAGAATGCAAAGAAGAAGAAGAATGCAACGAAGAAGAAGAAATGCGAAGAAAAAATGCGAAGAGGAGTTGCAAAGAATGCGAAGAAGAATGAACATAAGAATGCAAAGAAGAAGAATGCAAAGAAGAAGAAGAAGTATGCAAAGAAGCAGAAGAAGAAGGACGCAAAGTAAAAGAAGAACATAAAGAGAACGCAACGACGAAGAAGACAAATGCAAAGAAGAGGAAACAAATTCTCACATGACAGAAACGAAGCCAGGCAAACTCAACAACCGTTTTACAAGAACACGAGCACTTCCCTGCTAACATTGTCTCCCTGACCTCCTTCCTTCCTTCCTTTCGTCTTCCCAGTTTTCTGGTTTCCTGGTAGTCCTTTGTGAAGATTTGCATCAATCTGAAAATCAGGACAAACCATCTTTCCTAAGGGGAGAAACAGGCATTCGTTTTGTCTCCCGCTGCCTCTGCAGGATTCCTCTGCTTCTTCTTGCTTGTTGCTCGTCGTGGTTATTACTGCCCCAGATATTCAAATAATCTGAGTAACAGTTCTTTTATATATCTTTTTTTCTATTTTCGTCACAACATCGGTATGTAGTGTTGTGATGTAGCCTTTGGTGGCGATGATCATGGAAAGTACAGAAATATGAAGAAAACGAATTGAGGGGGATTGGGGGATAAAAAAAAACACGTATAAAAATCCCACAAACACACACACACACCACACACCCCAAAACACCCCACAAAACTACTACACGCCGCGTGCTGCAGAAAACACGCAAACCCCCACACAACCCGTATCTTACCAAAACCCGTGTATGTTTGTAAATTTTTTCTTGTATCATAAATTGTATTTTTAATTTAATTTATGGATTTTGAAAAAGGATGGGGGGATTTTTGGCTTATTATTTTCGTATTTCCGTATTTTTTAAAGGAGGATTTTTTGAAGCTCACACAAGATGAAACTGTTACAATCCCCTTACGAAAAAACCCAAAAAGGTTACAGCCCCTAAAACTGGGGGGCCTCCAAAAGGAAAAAAACCTTTTTTGATGGGAGAAAAAGGAAGTGAAGGTGAAAACACAGAGGGAAAAAACCAAACCCCCTTTTTTATTTGTTTTTTTTTTGAGGTTTCTGCCCAAGGGGGCTTGTGATTATTGCCGAAATTCTCTTCAGGGTTTTTGTTTTCTTTTAGAACAGTAAAAAATAAACTTTTAGAAAAGAAGAAGCAAAGAAAATTGCAAAAATTGCAAAAAAAAAGCAAAAAAATCAAAGAAAAGAATTGCGAAAATGAAGGTAAGAAAAGAAGAATGCAAAGAAAAACAACAACAATAATTGCAAAGAAGAAGAATTGGAGGGAAAAAGAATTGAGAAAAGAAATTTCAAGAAGAAGAACAAAAAGAAAACATTTAAGAGGGAAATTTCAAAGAAGAAGGAAGAGAAAATTTCGATGAAGAAAAATTGTGAAATTCAAAAAAAAGAAGAAGACAAGAAGAAGAAGAAGAAGAAAAAAAAACGAAGAAGAAGATCTTCATCTCATTCATCATTCATTTCTCATCATTATCACCACCCCCACCCACCACCACCACCACCCCCACCACCACCACCACCCCACCCCACCAAAACAACAAAACAACACCACTAACAACAACAAAAGCAGTAAAACAACAACAACAACGAAAACAACAAGATAATTAGAATTACATTATTTCAAAAGGAACGGGGAACCCAAAACCCCCTTTTTTGAAACAACCGATCTTCCGGTTAATATCATCTTAAAAACCTCCTCCCTTTTTCCCTTTTATCTCCCCTCGGGGCCCTTTGTGAACCCATTCCCCCAATTCTAAAAAAATCGGAAAAAAGATATATCCAGAGGGAAAAACCCGCACCTTTTTGGGCCTCCTCCCTACTTTTGCTACCTCTGCTTTTTTTTTGTTGCTTGTGGTTTTTTACTTCCCCCAAAAATTCCAATTTTGTAACATTATTCAACCCCTGTTGTTTTAAGGGGTTCGTTCTCTTTAAACGTGAATTAAGCATCCAAGTTGTTCCCAAAAGCCTTTGGGTAAAGGGATTGACGAGGTGGGGAAAACCAGGGAAAAAAAACCGGAAAAAAAAGGAAAAAAAAAATAAAACCAAATACTAAACGCACACAAACACCCCCAAAAAACCACACACAAGCCGACGCATCCCAACTCACCTTTTTCCCCTAAAGCCCCCTGTTTGGGTTCTTACCCCGTAATTTTTAAAAACGTAAAATAAATTCCCCTGAAAAAAAACATGAAAATTAGACTTTTTTGGGGGGGGGGGGTTTCTAAAAAACCACTCAAAAAATATTCCCTGATTGCCTAGGGCATATTCCCAAGGGAAGGAAAAATTTTAATCAAGAAAGTGGGTCACCGCTAAATTTAAAATAACCAATCCCGAAAATCGGGTTTTTTAAACATGTCTCAGTTGTCTGATTTCTGGTGCACTATGGATCGTAAATAGGAGGAAAAAGGGTGATGGTTTAAATTTTGTTTTTTTATGTAGAACAGTGAACAAAAAGTATCGTTAATGCAATATAGTATTTTTTAGATAATACAGCAATTTCTTTTTTACATGTTTCCCGGGGGTCAAAAGCTTTTTAAAAGGGGCGTAAGTGCAAGGGGAAGGGTGATAACTTATTTAAATTGTACTTTTGTGAAATTTTTGGGGAATAAAACCCTTTTTGTATACTGCAAAAAAGGAAAACCTCTGTAAACAGAAACAACATTGGTTCTTTTAGTCCAGTTGTCTGTAAACCTGGGGGCAATAAGAATCGTAAGTAGCAAGGAATGGCCGATAAAATTTTTTTAGTTTTTACTTTAAGAAAGCGGGGAAAAACCCCCAAAAGGTTTAAAAAAGCAAAAGTGTCCTCGTAAAACTTTTTCCCACATTTCCTTTAAGGAAAACCCGGGGGAGGAACTAGATGGATTAAATTAAAAAAAAAAAACGGGAAAAAAAATCCCGCCCCGAATGCCCAAAGGGCAAAGAAAACAAAAAGAAAGGAATTGAGGAGGAAAAAGTATTGCAAAGGGAAAAATGGGAAACTTTGCAAGAATTAAAAAAAAGGGAAGAAGGATTTGCAAAGGGAAAAAGAAACAAAGAAGAAGAAGAATGCGGAGAAGAAAAAAGAAGAAGAAGAATTTCAAAGTAAGGGGAAAAAGAAGCGAAGAATACAAAGAAGAAGAAAAATTGCAAAAAAGTGCAAAGAAGCGAAAAATCCCCGAAAAAAGAAGACGAAAAAGAAAAGGGGAAAATTTAAAGAAAAAAGAATGCAAAAAAGAAGAATGAAAAAAAAAAAGAAATCGAGAAAAAAGTAAAGAGGAATTGAAAAAAGGGGCGAGAAAATGCAAAAAAGAAGAGTTTTTAAAAAAGAAAAAAAATACAAAGACGATCAAAGAAAAATAAAAGGGAAAACGAAAACGACGAAAAGAAAAAATTTTAAAAGGAAAAGAAAATTCTCCAGACAGAAACGAACCCAGGCAAATATCAACCGTTTTACAGAACACGAGCCTTCCTGCTCCCTTTTCTCCCTGACCTCCTTCCTTCCTTCTTTCCGTCTTCCCATTTTTGGTTTTCCCTGGTAGCCCTTTGTAAAAGATTTGCATCAATCTGAAATCAGGACAAACCATTTTTCCTGAAGGGAGAAACGGGCATTCGTTTGTCCCCCTCTCCCTCGCAGGCTTCCTTGCTTCTTCTTGTTTTTTGCTCGTCGTGGTTTTTTAAGCCCCAAAATTTTCAAATAATTATAACAGTTTTTTAAAATTATCTTTTTTCTTTTTTCGTCACAACACGGTATTTAGTGTTGTGATTACCCTTTGGTGGCGTGACATGGAAATACAAAATATGAAGAAAACGAATTGGGGGATGGGGGGATACAAAAAAAAAGTATAAAAACCCCCAAACACCCCCACAAAACAAAAAAATACACACACGCAACGCGTGCGGCGCGCACGCAGCACGCACACAACCCGTAGCTTGACAAAACCGTGTATCTTTGCTGAATTTTTTCTTGTATCGTAAATTGATATTTATTATAGATTTCGGATTTTTAAAAAGGGGTGGGGGGCTTTTTTGGTTAGGGGCTATTTTGTATTTGCTGTTTTTTTTCAAGCGATGGGGCTTTAAAGTTCCACACAAACTGAAACTTTCCAACCTTTCGAAAATTTTCTAAAGAGGTCACAGTAAAAGCTGGGGGGACTTCCCCGGAAAAATGTCATTTCCCCATTATGGTTTTTTACGGGGGAAAGGAGGGGGGAAAAGGGGGGGGGGGGGGGGGGGGGGGGTGGGGTGCCTTAAAGGGAGGGGGGGGGGGAAAAAGAAGGAAAAAAAGTTTTTTTTTTTTTCAAAGCGAAAAATTTGAGAAAAAAGAAAAGAAGAAGAAGAAAAAAAAAGAAGAGAAGAAGAAGGAAAAAAAAGAACAAAAAAGAATTGGGGAAGAAGAAGAAAATTCAAAAGAAGAATGCGAAAAAAAAAAATTTTCGAAGAAGAAGAAACGAAAAAGAAAACAAGAAAAAATTCGAAGAGGAATTGCAAAAAAAGAAGAAAAAGAAAAAAAGAAGAAGAAGAAGAAGAGAAAAGAAAAAGAAGAAAAAAGGGGAAAAAAGAAGAAGAAAAAAAAATTTTCGATGAAGAAGATTGCGAAAAAAAAAGACAAAGAAAAAGACGAAGAAGAAGACGAAAAAAAAGAGCAAACCCTCATCATTACTCATCTCATCATAATTCCCATCATCATCATCACCCACATCCACATCTCATCATATCAACAACAACAACAGAACAACAACAAAAAAACATAAAAACAAAAAAACAACAACTAAAATAACAACAACAACAGGACTGGGTTTAGAAAAACCAAAATTTTCAGAAACAAGCAGGAACCCGCAACGTTTCGAAATAACACGACTTCTTCCGGGTTTTAAACGTCTTCCCACCCCCTCCCTTCCTTCTTTTCCTTGTACTGCTCTCTGGGTGGCCCTTTGTGACCCTTCTGTCTTTCTGAAAATGGGAAAAAAAGAAAATTCCCTGGGAGAAAGCCCTCAGTTTTTCCTGCTACTTGTTGCTTCCCCCGCTTCTTTTTGTTGCTTGTGGTTAAACTGCATACTATTCCAAATTGTAACGATTTAAAAAACAGTTTTTAAACAAGTTCGTTATCTTTCAATAGCTGTGACATTAGCATCGAGTTTGTCTTCGTAGCCTTTGGTTAAGGGATTAGACGAGGTGAGGAAACGGAAAGAACAGGAGAGGAAGGAGACAAAATAAACCCAAAATTACATCAACTGTGCACAAACAACACAAACACACATACACAACAACCCCCACACACACACAACACAACAACACACAACACACAATGTAGGCATTGTGCGTGGTGGAACAAAATAGACAAAATGTTACCCCGGGGGATAGATGAAAATAAAGGCAAGGAGTGTTATTACATTAACCTTAATTAAAAAAAAAACAATAGAAACACCCACCAAACAACACACACACAGCACACGCACAAACACACACACACACGCGTGCGCGCATGCCTTTGCAGAGCACGCACGACACAACACCTTCTTTCCACAGCGCCTGTTTATTTTTCTCTTAATTAAAAATTATAAAAATGTACAATCGTTCTCTGAACAAAAAAACTGCAATTCGATTTTTTGGGGTGTCTAAACACTCTAATATTATCCTTGATTGCTAGGGTTCATATTGAATGAAGGACAATTTAATCCTAGCATAGGTGGGTCACAGCACCCTTAACTGAGCAGATTGCAGATTATTTGGTCTGACATATCTAAAATAGGTCGGAAAAAATAAGGATCGTAATCGATTTTTTCTAATCGTTCCAATCGTAAATTTCTCATATATCTCGTAATCGAGTTAATTCTCGTAGATATGTTTGTATCGTAAAGTCGGCAAAGAATGGCTGATAGTTTATTTAGCTGTACTTTCTTAAGGTAGAACAGGCGACTAAAATTTAGTTATAATGCATATAATATCCTATATTTATGACAATACAGACATCAGGTTCTTAAATGTCTCATTTGTCTGTTAGTGGTTGCATGAGGACATAGTAGCAAGGAATGGTGATACTTTCTCGTATTACTTTCTGTACCACGGCGAAAAACCGTGTTGGTTAATGAATTATGCATCATCTGTATTTTCTACATCTTTAAGAAGTGGGGTGTCGACCTAGATGGAGTATATTTCAAAAAAATGAACATGTGGCAACACAACCGAACGACTGCAAAGACAAACAGACAGAAGAAGAGGAATTGAGGAGAAGTATTGAAACCAATTGCATGTAGGTCGAGATCCCTATGTATGGTAACATGTAACCCAGTACCACCTGCAACATGTGGGGAATAAACCCAAACAAAAAATCCGAATGGGAGGGGATGGGCTCGCCAGTTTGTTTGCCAAGATAACACTGACAAAGCCAGCAGAAACCTCCATACCGGGATCGAGTCGTGCCGGTTACCCCAAGGACAGCGCCTTAGTTGCTATCAGGACAGGCTGTCAAGAACGAATGCTTCTGATGGTAAACGCCGCAACAATTCGTGCCAGACACACCCATCAATGGCACATGGAATGTCGAACAAAAAGAGCTGCAGCAAGTGGAAGACTGGACCATGAGATGTCAGATTATCATTGGCACATCTTGGGCTCTGCGAGTCAGGTGGAAAACCATGGGAGAAAAACGACAGGAAGACCACAAATTATACATACTGTGGGAAACACAGGATAAAAATGAACCCCAAGGCGTGGGGTTTTCTCGTACACAACGACACCGTGAACCGTTATGAGCTGTCAGCCTGTGTCCGCAGACCTTATTTACATCCGCCAGAGAGCAACCCCCTTTATACATAAAATATATACCAGGATACGCCCTACATAGCCTGCACAGCTGAATGTAGAAAGCAATAATTAAGACCAGCTAAATAGGTTTGAATCAAAAACCAAGAAAGACACCTCGTTGGCATGGCGACATGGACGCCCAATGTAGGAGAAGATGCATGAAAGGATGGGAGGGGTTTTGAGGGCAATGTAATAACCAAATCAAATGAAAGGAGGCTGAGACTCTGGGGGTTTGCGAGTAACAACCACCTCAGTAGAGAATACTTGGGCCCCCAAGAAATCAGATAAGGGACATGGCTAGCCCAAATGGAGAACACCAACAAAATAGATTACATCATGGTGAAAAGACGGTTTCTGTCTAGCGTTAAATCGACCCGACACGAAGTTTTCAGGAGCAGACATAGGGAGTGATCAGGATCTTGTGATGATGACTTTCGGACTACGGTAAAGAAAATCCACAAGGGAAACAACATCAGGACACAACATTTGACCTCGAGAAAGCTGAAGGACCAGATGGTATTAGGAATTTTTTCAAGCAAGGATAGGTGGAAAGTTTGCAGCATCTCACTGTGTTAGACTCAGACATCGGACTCATGACGAAATAGGTTTCCAATCCAGCAGTGACTGAAACAGACAGAGCTTCTTGGCAAACGCGCCCAGTCAAAAAACCATGGTCCCACCTAACTTCCTACAACCTATGCGCAAGGTACGAGAGTTGAGAAAAAGAAAAAATGAAAAACAAAAGAAAGAGAGACAATATAGGGCAGTCAAAAAAATCAGGACGTCCATGACGGAGGCAAAAGAGACATGGATCGGTGAACAGTGCCACGACAGTGAAGAGACATCAAGAAAGAAAACAATAGTCACGAAAGCATATAGCTTGGTGAAAGACCTGACTAGCACGATACAGAGAAAGGTTTAACAATCCAAGACAAAAAATGGGAAGTGTCTCACTGACGACAGGATATTCTGAACAGATGACAGAATTATGCTCCGACCTGTATAACTATAGAACCGCAGGAGATCCAGAAGTCCTTAATGTACCCGGACAGAAAGAACAGGCAGTCACCTTATCCTCAGAGAGAAGTGGGAGCAAACAGCAGTCAGATTGCGGAAAAAGGGGAAGTCAGCAGGGGCTGAAACATTCCAGTGAGTTGGTCCAGCTGGAGGGCAGCCATGATCAGCGCCCTACTAAGAATCTGCAACAAGATTGGCAGACCGGAAAATGGCCAACACCATGACGCAGTCATCATCCATCACCTCCTCCCCAAGAAAGGAACTCTACAACAATGCATAATTAGCACCATCAGCTCATATGGTCACCCACGCAAGGTCATGTGCAGATAATATTTGATAGACTGAAGCACAAGCAGGACATATTGCGGAGGAACAGCAGGTTTTCAGAGAGGGCGCAGACAACAGACCGATATTCAAACTCAGATACTATGTGAGCGGTACTTCAACATCAACATGACTATACCATTATTTATCGATTTTAGAAGGCATTTGACAGGGTGTGGCTGCAGCTTTGTGGGCAAACATGGAACTTTTACAGCATCAAGCAAACCTGAATCAGGAGTCATCCAAAGCTGTTAACAGCGGGCCACCAGTTGCAGTGTACTACAACAACAAATTGGAGATGGTTTCGAAACAACAGTTGGGTAAGGCCGGGATGTTATCTCTCACCACTCTTTTCAACATATTCCTTGAGTGAATCATGGTGCTGACTGGAACATATGAAGGATCAGTCAGCATTGGTTGGCCAGAACGATCACAAACCTCCGCTTTCGCAGCTGACATTGAGGGAATAGCAGGATCAGAAAAAGAGTTGCCAGCCGAACAGAACATTGGATAAGGCCCAAAAACCTTTACGGCCTGGAACTCAGTGCGTGATGACCAAATGATGACTAATAACACCACGGCATTAGCACTGATATCAGGGTTAATGACCAGAAGCTGGAAACAAATTCAAGCTTCAAGACCTGGGAGCCATTGTATCCGACCAGGGATCAAAGCCAGAAGTGTATGCAGGCTGCACAGACAATAACAGCTTTGTCAAAACTAACACATCTGGAGAGATAAGCATATCTCACTTATCTCCAAGATCAGACTAATGCGCTCCCTTGTATATCCATATTTCAGTACTGCCTGTGAATCATGGACTGACCTGCAGATTTGGGGAAAGAGGAGCAGAGTACAGGCAGTAGAGCATGCGATGATTTTCGGAGATCCTTGGCATCTCCTACAAGGCCAATCCATAGCATACGAAAGCGTGCATAACAGAATCAGCCCACCATTGGACCCATATGAGAAACTTCTAACGATCGTGAAAGCCGTAAACTTACGTGGTATGGGCATGTCAACAAGATCCCAAGGGAATTACAAAGGGACAGTTTGCAAGCACCTGTCCAAAGGAGGAAGACGAAGAGGCAGACAAGGAAGAGATGGGGGATAACATCAGTGAATGGGACAGCCTAGAACTCAACAAAAAACCCTGAGAAAGGCAGAACAGAGAGAAAGAATGGAGGGAACTGGTTGCTGAGTTTTGAGGGTGCCCCCACGGTCGTCAGACTACGGGAAGATAGATAGTTTGAAAAAATTTGTGGAGAATTGCAAAGAATCAAGAAGAAGAAGAAGAAGAAGGAAGAAGAAGAAGAAGAAGAAGAAGAGAAGAAGAAGACGAAGAAGAAGAAGAAGAGAAGACAATTGCAAAAGGAAGAGATGCAAAGAAGAAAGATGCAAAGAAGAAGAATGCAGAGAGAATGTCGAGAAGAATGCAAGATGAAAGAAAGATTTGCAAGGAAAGAAGGAGAAGAAGAAGAATGCAAAGAGATGCAACCAGAAGAAGCAGAAGAAGAAGAAGAGAAGACGCAAGAAGAAGAAGAAGAAGAAGAAGAAGAGAAGAAGAGAGAGAAGAATAAAAAGAAGAAGAAGAAGAAGACGAAGAAGACATAAAGATACTAAGAAGAAATGCAAGAATGGGAAGAAGAAGGATTAACGAAGATGAAGTGCACAAGAATGCAAAGAATGGGAAGAAGAAGCTGCAAAAAACAAGAATGCAAAGAAGGGAGAGAATGTGCAACGAAGAAGAAGAAATGCGAAGAAAACTGCGAAGAGGAGTTGCAAAAGAATGCGCAGAAGAATGAAATATAGAATGCAAATAAGAGAAGGCAAAGAAGAAGAGAAACTATGCAACGCAACAAGAACAAGAAGGATGCAAAGTAAAAGAACAATAAAAAAGAACACGAACGACGAAGAAGACAAAAGCAGAAGAGAAAAGCAATCATTTCACATGACAGAAACGACGCCAGGCAAAACTAACAACCGTTTTACAAGAACACGAGCCCTTCCCTGCCTACCATTGTCTCCCAGACCCCTTCTTTCCTTCCTTCCGTCTTCCCAGTTTTCTGTTTCTGGTGGTCCTTTGTGAAGATTTGCATCCAATTGAAAATAAGGACAAAAACATCTTTTCCTAAGGGTGAGAACAAGGAGACACAGGATTCGTTTTGTCTCCCGCTGCCCTTTCAGGATTCTCTGCCTTTTCTTGCTTGTTGCTCGTCGTGGTTATTAACTCCCCAGATGATTCCGATAATCTGAGTAAACATTTCCTTTTAAATATCTTTTTTTTCAATTTTGTCACAACATTGGCCATGTAGTGTGTGATGTAGCTTTTTGGTGGGACGATGCTCATATTTAAGACAGTACTGAAGAAAATATGAAGACAACGAATTGAGGGGGGAAGGGGGAGGGGGAGGGGAGGCATACTAAAGAAAAACCAGATATAAAACCCACAAATACACACACATACACACACGCGCTGGCGCTGACGCACGAACGCACACAACTCGTGTACTTTCACAATCGTCGCTCACACTTGAACCGCAAGCCTGCAGTGTGCGCATGCATACACAGTTAGGCATGCAGACACAAACCTCACGCTCGCATGAGCCAGAACCACGCACGAACGGCACAACACCAACAACACACACACACACAACCACACACACACCCGCACACACACACAAAATCCCACCCCACACTCACACCCAACACACAATCACACACACACGGGCATTTCAGTATTGTATTCTTATCAATTGATTGTTCTCGAAAATATAGAATGATAAAAACAAAGCGTCTCAAGCAGAGCAGTATCAAATGATTTTACTTTTAAAAAAAGTGAACATGTCGGACAGTTGAGGTGTGGGTGGTAGACCAGGATGATTTTAAGGAAAGGCGGATAGATTATTTCCTCTTTTCACCGGCCAAACTTTGTCGTTTTGTTTTTATATCAACAGTTCATCAATGCGAAGTCATGATAAAGAATGGGAGCCGCAGATGTTTTCCTCCTTGTTTTTGTTCTTGTTCTTTGTTTTCTTTTTTTTCTTCTTCTTGTTGTTCTTCCTTTTTTTTCACATCGGGTCATCGTTGTTTTGCCATCCTCTCCTCCTCTTTTTCTTCATCACCAATTCATCATGCCATCATATCATCCATTACACTTCATCATCTTCATATAGCATACCATTAATTATCATCATCGATTTGTCGTCAATCCTCCTCCTCTCTCTCCTCCTCTCCTCATCATTCATCATCTACAAGAACAAACAACAAACAAACAAACCTTATGACACACCACCACAGGGAAACAGGGGTAAGGAAAGAAAGTAAGGCAATAGGTCAGTGTTATTTTTTACCACAACTCCTATCCCAACATATTTTTATTAAGTATTGCACACGAAGATATCCTCATTAATGTAGCTTCGCTAGCCTCTTTTCTTCTTAAGCTCTTCCTTCCGTCCATTGTGAAGATGTCTATCAATCAGAAAATCTGCCCCAGCATCCTTCTCTAAAAGGATACAACTCTCACTACGGCTTCTGCGGCCTGCTGCTGCTGCTGCCTAGTTTCTGATGCTCACTGATATGATAGCAACACATCTTCAGATATTGAAATCCCCACTGGAGAAAACTCTCTTCAAGGGTCTTCTTCTTCTTTCCAAGTTCTACGCCAGAACCCGTTTTTTTATAGTTTGTTTTCGGTGAGAGTAACCTTTAAGATTTAAAACTATGTTAGCAAAGGAAACTGGGTTAGGGAGAATGTGGCGTGAAAAAATACTCACAAAACGTAGCTGGGGAAAATGGTAATATCTGCAATGTCAGCCGTATACATTGTATTCATAAAAAATATCAAACTCCGTTGATAAAGCAGAAATGATATGTTCTTACCTTAAATAGTTGATCCAATTTGCCTTGTACGACCTATGCTTACTTTAAACGTAAAGCAGATAGCGGTTTTAGTTTAGTGATAAGTAGTGAAGATTTGTGTAGAAGCCAGGGATCTAAGGTTATTATTCAGTTCAAATTTGTCAGACATTAAGTAGACAGTGTGATGTGATTTGAGAGCAAAACGTTTAGAGATGAAAGGCCGAAACTCTTTGTACAGCACATACCTTACAGGAATGAAATTCCATCATCATCATCATCATCATCATCATCAGCGCAGCGCAGCAGCATCCAGCAGCAGCAGCAGGCACCACCACACCACACCCACCACAGCAACACCACACCACCCACCACCACCACCACCCTCAGAGCAGCTGCAAGCAGCAGCAGCAGCAGCAGCAGCAGCAGCAGGGCGCAGCAGCAGCAGCCAGCACTTCATAAACATAAAATGCAAGTTGTGTCTACCAAATTGTTTTGTTTCTCTTTGTACAAAAAAAACCTCTTGGACAAGCAGGGTAGACACATATATAGTAAGAACACAACCCGGCCAGGCTGTGTTATGACAGTTATCTTCCCGGGGGGGTGGGGGGGGGGGGGGTGGGGGGGGGGGGGTGGGGAGGGAGGGGGGGAGGGGGTCTTTTTGAGCACCAATTACACTACCAGTCAGTATTGGGATGAAACGGACATGATCTGAAACTAAAGGACTATCCCCCAAGTTTGCTGGGCCAACTCATAAAAAAAATTTGCAACACAATTTTCGCCTCCTTCCCTTTGCTATTTGTGAAGAGAAACCCAGTATAGCCACAGTGATGAAAAAGCAAAGTCTTTTTATTTGGGAGGAAGGGGCTCCGTTACTTTAGTTGTCCGCGAACACTGTTAAAAAGTTAAGCCAGTGCCCGAAAAATCCCCAAGGTTTTGCTAAGGAAACGTCAGGAAAATCCAAAAGTAACTCCCCAAAAGCATCTACTCAACCTCCACCCCAACCATCAACCAACAGTCAAAAACCCAACCCAACATATTAACGAGCAGTCAAAGGAAGGTGGCAGGATGGTTAAGACGTTTGCCTGCCAAAAGAAAAGCGTGGGTTCTGGGTTCGTTTCCCAGCCTCCCCTTTTTTCTTCCATTTGAAAAAAAAATCGAACTGAATGTAAAAGCCTTGGATGAGACTATAAACCCGGGCCCCGTGTCGAAGCATGCGAACATCTTGCGCACACGTTAAAAACCCTTTTTCCCCGCTTTTCAAAAGAGTGGGCCTTGTGTGCGGGGGGAACAGATGACAAAATTTACAAACCGATACCCCACGGGGATGGATGAAAAAAAGCACACGGTGTTTTCCATTTCCTCGATTAAAAAAAAGCGCTTTGAAAAAAAAAAAAAAAAAGCAGGAACCAGCCAAAAGAAAAACAATTTCAATGTGATATGCTTCAGTTATGACTGTGTACAGCAAGGAATATTTGTTTAAATATAACGAAAAATCTACAGCCGAAAAAAAAGATGCGAACCCAAAAGATCTTTTACCCCAATAAAGCTGATTTTCTGGAAAAATGAATAGAATACAGAAACAGAAATTAGAAACAAAACAAATAAACGAAATACAACTGACAGACAAAAAATAAACAAAGAAACAAATATAATCATACACAAAAATGCGATTCATAAGGAACATGCTTCTTCCATATTTTTAGAATCATGTAAAACATGAACAACCAGACTTTTCACCCGGGTTGCACAGTCTCTCTCTTCTCTCTCTCTCTCACACACACCACACACACACACCACACACACCCACACACACACACACCACAACACAACCAAACACACAACCTACACAAAAAACACACACAATACACACAAAACAACACACGCGGGGGCGGCCCCGCGGCATTGTGCAAAAAAAAAAAAAAAAAAAATTTTTTGTAAAAAACTATTTCAAAACAAATTTTGAAGTACAAAAGTTTACCCAAAATTTGCCTACAACACCCAATGGAAAAAAAATCAAGTTCAGTTTCGTCTGCTCGAGAGCCCCAATTTTTTAAGTTCCAGGTTTTTCCGCGTACTTATAAAAAAATTTAAGAAATACTTCAATTTTCCCTTTTTGCGTAACAACATTAGCAATGAAAAAAAACCATATTAAAAAAAAAAAGAAAGGAAAGAGAAAAAAGGAGAGAGAAAGAGAGGAGGAGAGAGGGGAAGGGGAGAGAGAGAGAGAGAGAGGGGGAGAAGAGAAGAGAGAGAGGAGAGCGAAGAAGAAGAAGAACAGCAGAAACAAAAGATACAGAGAAAAAGGAAACATTGTTCGAGCATTAAAGCAACAACGATACAGACAGATTTTAGTGGGAATGCGTAGTGTGGGTGCCCTTTGCATTAGCATGAATTAAAACAAAGTCCATTATCCATCTAGTTGAGAGCAATTTAAAATTCATGTATTTTATGCGAACTCCAACATATTGAAAATTTGATTTTTCCCCTTTACCTAAAAGGGCCCCGGGATCTACAGACATCGCCCTTTTTTTACAGGGGGTTAAAAAAGAACCCCACTTTTGGGAACACAGAATGGTGCAGGCTTTGAATTAAAAATGCCAAAACCCAAAAAATTTTTAGCGGAAAATGTCAAAGATAAGAAAAAACATTTATAGCATTGGATCACGATTCACACTAGCAGACCACAATTTCAAGCTTTTAGTA
>CM054136.1:19776225-19791027 GCA_028751875.1 Rapana venosa | reverse complement strand
TCAAACCCAGTGAAGAATGAAATCTCATTTTCTTGGAGAGTTTCTTCAGATGGGAAAATGCTCACTGGGCATTTTTTTAAAGCAATGAGGTGCCTGTCCTCATTTGTCGGGAAGGTAAAAGTCTGTCAGTCATCGTTGGGTGTTATTTGCTATCCTGTTTTTTTTCTTGCTCTTAAGACCATCCGTGTTTTATAAATTGTCATCTTACAATCTTGGTCACCATCGCACATTGTATGTCAGTGATTATACAATGTGGGTCATCATCATACTATGTATGTCATGATCAAACATTGTATGGCATCGTCACACATTGTAGACATTATTGGAATGTTGAAACCAATATGAAATGTAGCTTTCTTGTGTCTTTCGAGATTATGATTCGTTCACTGTGTTTTTCAGTGTTGTAATTACCCTTCAGGCGATGATTAAAGTGTTTTTGACTTGATTTGAAATCGACATTAATTGTTAAAGAACAATACAACAGTTTAGCAGTGAATATATACTGCAAAGTTTAACTTGATTATGTATTTGTGAAGTAGCATTAGGGATGTAAAAGACATGACAACAATCTTTTACAATTTTTTTTTATTGTATTGAAAGGAAGAAGAACAACAACAAGATGATGATGATGATGATGATGGTGATGATGATGATGATGATGATGATGATGATGATGATGATGATGATGATGATGATGATGATGATGATGATGATGACGACGACGACAACGACGACGATTGTTATCATTGTTTATGGTAGATGTTGGCGTAGCATCAATCAAACGACATTGTTATAGATTCTTGATTTGTTTATTGAAAACGCTCCTGATTTTTTTCTTTTAAAAAACTAGCAAGGGAAAGAAACAGACCAGAATGGCGTGAGGTATGATAGAGAACTTTTACGCTTTCTTTTGTATATCAGTTGCTCGCAGAATCTACCAGTTAACGCAATACAAACAATTTAGGTGTGTGTGTGTGTGTGTGTGTGTGTGTGTGTGTGTGTTGTGTGTGTGTGTGTGTACGTGTGTACGTGCGTGCGTGCGGTGTGTGCGTGTGTGTGTGTGTGTGTGTGTGTGTGCGAGCGCGCGAGCGTGTGCGTGCGTGTGTGTGTGTATGTGAACCCACTCAGTTAAGTACATACATGCAGATAATTTTCTACACCTGATTCTATAATTATGTCTGTATACAGCTTGTGTTTGGATTGTTTTAAGAAGGAAAAAGGTCAAAGAGAAACAAGAGGACAGATGTAGTTTTGTTCGTATGTTGGATAAGACTGTTTTTGTGTCTTCGTTTTGGGAAGGTTATACTTGTACTTCCAATTGCCAAACTTTGTCTATACTTTTTAGATCATTGTCTAACTTTCTTAGGAGTATTGCCCACTGCTTGTCTTACGGATTTTTATCTAAACATTGAAACTTAATTGTATTCTTTTCCCTTTCTATTCTTTGTTGATATGGCTTTTTTTCACTGTATTCTCTGACTCTGTTTCTGTCTCTGTCTCTGTCTGGTATTCTCAAAATCTGTCTTTGTTTCTGTCTTTGTTTGTCTGTTTGTCTATCTCTCTGTCTCTTTTCTGTCTGTCTGTCTGTCTGTCCCTCTCTCTATCTCTCTTTCTCTTTCTGTCTGTCTCTCTGTCTCTGTCTCTCTCTCTGTCTCTCTCTCTCTGTATCTCTCTCATTTCACAGTATGAATCGCAGACATCTTTTTTGTGTACCTTTATAAAAAGGAGTAAGTGAGCATGTCTGAAACAGGCAGAAGGGTGAGAAGGAACCAGAACAACCAACAAAAAGAACAAAACCAACAATACCATGGACCTTCAGTCACTGACCTGAAACTAGCTTCCTTTTCTGTGTCGCCTCCACTTCCCTTTATATATCAGAATTTTATTCTAGTTCCCCCCCCCCCCCCCTCTCTACACAACACTCATTTTGGTTCCAGGCTGTTTTTTGTTGATTCTCTGAGTGCCTCCCCCACTTCCCTCTTTTTTCCACTGTGGCCCCCAATACACACACACACACACACACACACACACACACACACACTTCTACAAAAGATGTAGGATGACAGAAAGGGTGGTGTCTTTTTTTCAAAACCATGAAGCTAATCAATGAAGAAATGGTTCTGAAGCAGATGGGACGGAAGGAAGGGTGTCTGTATACGTCTTCCTCGCCCCAATGTTCTCCACTGTCTTTAGTACTTAACCCACGGTGGAAGGCTGTGGTAACACTGCATTTAATATCATACAGATGTGCTGTTACTATATTTGATAACATTATTCTTCCTTCCCCAGAGATGTACCAAGCAACACTAACTACCTTTTAATTTTTTATTCAAATGTCCAACTGAGGGAGAAGAAGAGAGTAAAGAAAATAAATGTCCAACCATTGTGAATCAGGTCAAACTTGGCCATGGGTGAAATTTCAATTCCTTGGTGAATTTGTTATAATGGGAAAACGCTCACTGGCTATTTCATTGCAGCAACTGATGCTTGTCCTGATTTGCCAGAAAAGTAAACGCCTGTCACTCGTTGAGAGTTGTTCTTCCCCTGATTGTTCTTCTTTCTGTATAGATGTCTGGTTCTTCATGTGTTGTCATCCTGTATTGTAGATTACTACTGCACAGTGTGGAAATGTACTGTTTGACTAAGAGTAGCTACTTTTCCTCATGAAGTCAAGTCAAGTATAAAAAAGCCACTTTAATCATCCCATGAAGGGCACTCACAATACTGACAGGCATACTAATACGTTTAATAATTTCGAAAGACACAAGAAAGCTACATTTCATAATTATTAGTCAAAACATTAAAAGACACATTTCGTATTGGTTGAATCCAGCATTCTCCCACAAACTGCACTAAAATAACATCCAAGCATGAAAATATTATTGTTCATGGTCTATACCTGTCTTCATAAAGGGGTTTTCGTTTTGTTGCTTGATATTAATATGTACAGTTTTTTTACCAGCAGTCAGACAAAGAGTCTGTAACCCAGAATATGTTGTTCCTTGGTCAGAACGCCGAAGTTTGTCGATGGTGAGATGTTTGTGTATACAGCTGTTTCCTTGAAATTCTAATTGTCAATTGTCACAGAACTTTTTTTGTAAGTCCTTACTGTTCTTACCAATATTGACAGTGCTCTGCTACTCTTTGATCTAACTAATGAGACTAAACTGTAATCTTTTGTTCCCCTTGTATCAGTATGTCTGTCTCTGTGCATGTATTCTCTGACTCTGTCTCTGTTTGTCTGTATGTCTGTCTGTCTCTATCTCTCTATACCTCTGTGTCTTTGTTTCTCTGTCTCTCTCTCTGTATCTCACTCTGTCTCTGTCTCTCTCTCTCTGTATCTCTCTCACACTGTCTGTCTGTCTCTCTCTCTCGCTCTCTCTCTCTCTCTTGTTTCAATTTGCAAATTGTAGACATCCATTTCAGCATATCTTAAAATGCAAACAACTCTGAAACAAGCAAAAGGGTGAGAGAAAAAAAAACACAACGACAAAGTAGAACAAAAAACAAACATGACATGAAACTGCGGTCACTGACCTGAAACTAGTTTTCGTATTTTGTCCCCTTCACTTCCCTTTTCATATCTGGCTCCCCCTCCCCTCACCACACACCACCCCACCCCCTTTCTCCCCTCATCCCTACATGACAGTCAATTTGCGCGGCGACAGACGTGTTCCCACCTCTGCCTTGGTTCAAGGTTGTTTTACAGATACCTCTCCTCTCCTCTCCCACAAAAAAATGTATAGTTACTGAAAGGTTGGTGTCTTTGTTCCAAAGCCATTCAGCTAATCAATGCAGAAATGTAAGATTTTTGCGCTGTTTTTGTTAAGGATGTGGGATGGAAGGAAGGGTGTCTACACATGTTTCCCTCACCCCTGGTTTTTCTCTCATTTTTCACTTTCTTAACCCATGGTTTGAGGTTTCTGCAAAATTGTACATGTGTTGTTGCTATATATCTATAAAATGTTCTCTCTCTCTCTCTCTCTCTCTCTCTCTCTCTCTCTCTCTCTCTCTCTCTCCCTCTCTCTCTCTCTCTCTGTGCCCGTAATGCTCCAGGCAACACTACCTTTCCGTTTCTCGGTTGTCAAAAAAGGAAGGTGCCCACAAAACTGGCAAGTATTGCAATTCAGGTTCCACTTAGCCATGAACGAAATCTCCTTTTCTTGGTGAATTTCCTCTTGAATAGAAAACGCTCACTGGCCATTCCGTTACAGCAATCAGTGCCTGTCCTCGTTTGTCAAAAAACTAAAAGCCTGTCAGTCATCGTGGGATGTATTTTCCCTTGCTTGGTTTCCGCTCTCTAGCAATGTTTGTCCCCTAATAAGTTGTCATCACCTATCTTAGGTCATCAGCACACGCTGTGGAAAGTTCTGTCGATGGTAAGGCTACCAGCTTCAATCCTCCTCATCAAAACCAGCTCTTTTCTATGATTACGTTTGATACGAAGGTATGAAATCAGCATTTTTACAGTTTATTTGTTTGTGTGTGAAAGTGTTTCCCTGACTTAAGCACATTTTTACTGGCATTAGGACAGAAGTGACATTTTTTTCACCTTGTCTTGTTTTAGCTCCTTATGTTTTTTATATGGCAATGGTTACTAGCAAAGACCTGCCGTCAAGTTGTGCTTATTACTGGGTTTTTTTAAAATCTTGGCCTAAAGAACTTTTGCTAAAGCTTGTGATTGCTGGATTTTGTAGAAGAATCCAAATGAAAGGAATTTCATCATGCTTCTATCTACTAAAACGAATAATCTTTCTGGTGCCAGCTGATCTCATGGCAAAACAGATGAAGAAAATAATACTAAAAAATATTATGCGGGGACAAGAAAAGAGCAATGATAACAGCTATCTGTTTCAGCCTACTTATAAACAGTGTGTGTCGATGTATGTATCTATGTATGTACATTTAGAGAGAGAAAGAGAGAAAGAGGAGAGAGAGAGAGAGACAATGACAATGACAAATTCTTTTATTTCGAGGATAATGAATAAGCACACATGTGCTTTTTTACATCCAGTCCCCGCCCGTTAGGGATACATCTTAATAATAATAACCTAATACTTATACAGTCTCGCAATAAAAACAAGGGGAAATAACCCTTTTCAAAACAGCTCCCCCCCAACAACCCTCCCCCCCCCCCAAAGCAAGCAATTAAAAGAAAATCCTAAGAATACCCCACCCCTACCCCCACCCCCCAAAAAACCCTAACCAAAACAAACAAACAAACAAAAGAGAAGGAAAAACCAAACCAACAAAAGATGATAAAAAAGAGAAAAACAGACCAACAACAACAACAAGAGCAACAACAAAGCCAAGAAAAATAACACAACCAAACTTAATAAGTCATAAAGATAAACATCTACACATTGTCAAATGGTACACATACTTGTTACACATAATTATAAGATATTGAAATAGGGCACTCATTAAAACTTAAGTACAGAGGCAAGTCCAATAAAGTATTGAAAATATAAAAATATGAATCCTTTATCAGGATATACTATGACTATAAGCAGGACGATAAAAGGTGAGAGAGAGAGAGACAGAGACAGAGAGTGTGTGTGTGTGTATTTCAGAGATAATATCCAATATATAAATCCCAAAAAAGAGAGAGAGAGAGAGAGAGGAGAGAGAGAGAGAGAGAGAGAGAGAGAGAGAGAGAGAGAGAGAGAGAGAGAGAGAGAAACAAACTCCTTGAAGTTGTATAAAGACTCCAAAATGGCAAAACAAATGAAGTTACGAGATATTTTACACAATTACAACTAGAAACATATAGCCCTATAAATCAAGTTATGTAATAAATCAGTTCTACCATTTATCAGTTTGTTGCCAAAACGATTATCACATTTTATCTCAAATTGGTATATAATAACATGATAACTACTAGAAACACGTAGCCTTGTAAATCAAGCTGCTTAGTAAATCATTTATATCATTTATCCGTTTGTTGCCTAATTGATGATCACACTTTATATGAAACAGGCATAGGATACATAATCTAGATGTATAGCATTCAGAGTGCCATATGACACCAAAAAATCCCTAAGCATTAAAGGTTTAATCTGTTGACAGCAAGTCTGGAACGAGCTAGTGACTGTATGAATCCATATCGGGTCAACTTTGATAGATGAACTATCCCATGTGTACGACACTGTAAGATAAGCACTCAATCAACCGCTTTTCTGAGCATAGAAACCCTTGTTACATACCCCAGTAGAATGTAAAAGGTAACAAAATTAATATGATTATTGGTAATTGAGATGTCTCCACAAATCAACACAGTCAACGGAAGTTTGAATTTTTAACAGACAAGTCATAATGTCCAGGACTAGATTTAATTGCTTTGCATGTGTTTCTTGTTTTAGAACTGAATGGTTTGAGTGCTGCTGAGCAAACATTGCCAACAAGTAAATGTTAGGACAGAAACTGTTTTGTATTTTTAAAAAATACAAACTTAATCAAATGCAGTAAGATGACACGATTACCTGCTCTTTACCCTTCCCCCCACCCCCACCCTGAAACAAAAATTGGGGTGAGGGCAAGAAAGTAAAGTTGTAAATTGAATATTTCAGGAGGTCAGAAGAAGAACTAGGTCATAAACTTGATAACGTCAGTCATAGAATAGCAACGTCAGAAAAGTTTTCATCGTATGTGTCATCACCAAATCAAAGCAATCATACTTATCGCTTTACTGCATAGTTTGGTGGGTGTGTGTGGAGTGGGGGGAGTGGGGTTCTTTATCTAGTTGTGCATGACCAAGAATCGATTTCTATTTCTTGCTCTCCTTTTTATCGGGGACGGTATAGCTCAGTGGTCGGAGCACTCGCTTTCCCCCAGCCAAGTTAAGCAGCGTCGAGCGTGGTTACCAGTTGGATGGGTGACCGTTTGCGCGCCTTGGCTTCAGTACAGTTCCCCCAGTTCCCCCAGCTGTAAATGGGTACCTGCCCTCTTTAGGGTCAGGGAAGGTAAAGCAGCGAGGGAGAGGAGATGGGCGCCGCCCTCAATATGCTGGCCCTAGAGAAGTGAGGTCTCTGACGCCTCGCTCCCCTACGACCTTATAGGTTATGGGACTCCTTTACCTTTACCTTACCTTTTTATCACGTCTATGAAAAGCACATCGCCAGTTCAAAATGATAAATATAGTAAACAAGTTTTGGGAAAAACATTACGGTGTTGATGTAGGGGGTGGGAGGGGGCTATTTGTTTTTGTTGGCTCTGTGTGAGTGTGTGTGTGTGTGTGTGTGTGTGTATGTGTGTGTGTGTGTGTGTGTGTGTGTGTGTGTGTGTGTGTGTGTGTGTGTGTTGTGTGTGTGTGTGTGTTGGTTTTTTGCAGCCTTCGCAAATTACAGAGGTTTGAGATAACACTGAAAAGAAAAAAAAGCCAGACAAAAATTGGGGACAAAAAAGATTACAAAGGAGAGAGAGAAGGAAGAGTAGCAATCGACAGCAGTCTTCTTCTTGTTGGGCGTTCCCTAGTTTAACAGCTATGGGGTCATCCAGAATATGTACTAACTCATCACAGGACGTTACACGTTGAAAGATAAGATTGTGTGTGTAACTGTTTCTCGAGTACCTCGGTTTATATATAGACAGCCATTCTACAACATTCTTATGGATGTACTCTCTTACTGTCTTTTTCCCCCAACAAAATTCATATACCTGGCTTGTGTGCGTGATAGAGACAGCAGGGGTCGACCTCAATTATCGAATGGACAGGGAAACCATCTGTACAGATTCAGGTTTTGACACGCAACTTTTGAAAATGACAGAACTGGATTTGTTTTTTCGTCGCAGTGTTCCCCAGTTCATTACACTTCGAATTTATGCGCGAGCGTGCGCGAGTGTGTGTGTGTGTGTGTGTGTGTGTGTGTGTGTGTGCGTGTGTGTGTGTGTGTGTGTGTGTGTGTGTGTGTGTGTGTGTGTGTGTGTGTGTGTGTGTGTGTGCATGAGTGCGCGTGCCTACGGAGCGTGTGTGTATTTTTATTTTTTATTTCGGGGACAATGGAATAAGCACTCGTGTGTCTTTTGTCATCCACTCCAAGTGTGTATGCAGTTTTGTACATTTTGTCATCCATTCTCACCGGCACACAGTGGCCTAGTCTTCCGAAGAGCGGAACAGGTTTTAACGTGTGCGCAAGATGTTCTGCGAGCGTTCGCACACGGAACCTCAGTTTATAGTCTCATCCGAAGGACTTTTGGGGAGAGTGGTGTGTGTGTGTGTGTGTGTGTGTGTGTGTGTGTGTTGTGTGTGTGTGTGTGTGTTGGAAAGAAATGTTCACCAAATATGGTACAACCATGCAGCACCTCTTTCAGATAATTATAAACAAAAACCATTCGTATTTACTTAGTGCAAGAAACTCTGCGAGGCTCAACTGATAAAGCAATAAAAACCACCAAATTCAGCTGCCTTTCTCGCTAACGTTCAAATCTTGTTCTATCGGAACATAACTTTCGTTCTCTCAAGTTTTGTTGTTGCTGGGTTGTTGTTTTTCAGAGATCTAGGTCAGTTGTACTTGTCAAGACACCTGCACTCTATACCCTTTCGTTTTAGAAGCGAAGTTATTTTTTTATGTTTGCTTGTTTTTGTTACTTTTTTGTAATCGTTTGTGTTGAGAATGCAAAGACGAAATAACGAAATTAAGAAGAAAAAAAGAGGCAAAACAGTGTAATCATCTATCTTGGGTCAGAAATATATAAATGTTTTAAAATTATTTGTTGAAAAAAAATCTAATACATTATCTGCATGATTAGGTATGTAACAATAAAAAAACATAATGTCTCTCTAATGACACTTCACACACATTCGCGCGCGCGCGCACACACACACGCACATACACCTCTTTATCTGTCTTAAGCACGAACACACGCACACGCTCGCGCGCGCACACACACGCACACACATCTCTTTATCTGTCCTCCATTTTTTGCTGCGCATAGAACAAAATCGAATTTCTTTCCCCCTTTAGCATATTTGCATGTTTTGACAACAGTGTGTGGGTGTGTGAGTGTGAGTGAGTGTGTGTGTTTTATTCTTTTATATCGAGGATAATGGAATAAGCACTTATGTGCTTTTTTACATCTAGTCCCTGTGTGTATGCGGTTTTGTAAATTGTCATCTGTTCCCACCGGCACACAATGGCCTACCCTTACGAAAAGCGGAACAAGATTTAATGTGTGCGCAAGATGTTCTGCGTTCGTTCGCACACAGGGCCTCGGTTTATAGTCTCATCCGAAGGACTTTTTAGGAGAGTAGAGTCTGCACTGATGTAAACTCAGGGGAAAATATCTCCTTGAACGTGAATCGAACCCGGGTCGTCAGATTGCGAGCGCAATGCTCTAACCACTAGGCTATCCTCTGTGTGTGTGTGTGTGTGTGTGTGTGTGTGTGCGTGCGTGCGTGCGTGCGTGCGTGCGTGCGTGCGTGCGTGCGTGCGTGCGTGCGTGCGTGCGTGCGTGAGTGTGTGTGTGTGTGTGGGGAGGGTGTTCCTGTGTTGTGTCTGTGTGTATTTTTTTTTTTTTGGGGGGGGGGGGGGGGTTGGGGTGGAGAAGGAGAAACCATAAAGAGAAACAGAGAAGAGGAGGAGGAGGAGGAGGAGGAGGAGGAGGAGGAGGAGAACAAGAACAAGAACAAGAACAAGAAGTAGAAGAAATAAACGACAGTGACAGGAGGAGATGGAGGAGAATATAATCGTGTGTTTGTTGTCGTTTATTTTCTTTTTATGATACATGTATATGTAAATCTACTTATTGTTTAATCTACACACACATACACACTTACTTACTTACACACACACACATACACACACGCACACACATATACACACACCCCCACTCCCACCCACCCACACACACACACTCCCACACTCACACACACACACACACAACACACACACACACACACACACACACACACACACACACACGTCTGATATCACTATTTAGTGGAAGGACGTTAAACTGAAGAAGACACACACACGAGCATGATTATAATAGTTGTTTTAAAGACGATCTCAAATTTTGTTCCCTGCATAAATTTATCATTACCTTCTGTCTTATTTCTCTGTAATACCTTTGAAAGTTTCAAGCGAGTGCCGAACTAAAACCCCTGAACGCAGTCACCTTTCTTCTGAAAAAGGTAAAGATTTAAGAAAGTCGACAACAGATAGCTCAAACCGTTCAATACGCTTCCTTGACACTATCTGGCATCAGTATTGCAGCCAGGTCATCCCAGTGCAACTATCTATCCTGCAAATTATAAGCGTCAGACCATTTCCCCACAGCCAGAAAGAGATTATAGATATTGCATATCCCGAACTGAATGGAACTCAAAACGAAATTAATCAAACCTAAAAGAGAGGTGGGGTTATCAAGGATGGCACACACAGACATTAGAATCAGTAACAGGAAGAGAAGGGAATATGGAAGAAAGATTCCCTGGTGGAATTTCTTGGGGAGGGATGAATCAAGACAGGACCAATGGAATCAGTTCCACAGAGGCACAAAAAGCTTTTCCATTCAGAGTTATCTCCTAACACAGCCCGGCGTGTCTTTCAGTCATTTTGTCATTCCCATCGTTCTGTAAGCGTGAGTGCAATAGCCTGTTTCGAACTTTCCTTTTTGAATGCCACTGAAATCCCATCTTCTAGTTGAAACGCTTTTACAAAATACGTTATCTTTGCGCAAAAATACTTTTAAAGAGGTTCTCTCCAGATTATAACATTTTGAAACAGGAGCTAGAAATATTCAGATAAAGTGTTGAAAGTTTGGAAAGGGCCACAAAATGCTCCATGAAATGCTGAGAACATACAAATTGGCTTACACCACACAAACTGGGCCACAAAGTACTGCATGCAACACCCTCTCTCTCAATTTTTGATGCAGAGAAGTTTGACATACTATTAACACTACCCAAGATATGAATTTGAAAGATGTGTTTAGAGAGTTCCTTGTAGGAAAGCATTGGTTTGTTTGCTTCTTAATGAAAACGGGGTGCCTGACTGTTTGTTTGCGTTGTGCACACTTTCCAATATACTTGGTCCTGTGCTACTTTTTTCTGAACTGATGGCACAAAACATGTACATTGTACCATTTAAAGCGTTTTACATTGTAATGTTTATGTTAAGTGTCTAGTTTTTTAAGTTTTTCAATGACGTTACAGAGGACATAACATTTCAAACTTACAACACACACACACACACACACACACACAACTGACGCTCCTATAGATGTTTACCCTTTGAGTAGATTTTCTCCTTTTCTTTTTTTCCCTTTCATGTTATTATTTAATTTCAGGAAGTGTAAAGCAATGGCATAAATCAAACTCTTTGATTGCTGTGACCCCTCATCCAAAAAGCCTACAGCTGAAAGAAAGTCGACAACAAATCACTCAAACCATTCAATAGCCTTTCTTGACACTATCTGGCAGTATTACAACCAGGTCATCCCAGTGCAACTATCTCTCCTGCAAATTAATAGCGTCAGACCATTTCCCCATAGCCAAAACTGGTTTCTGGATATAGCACATCTGGACTGAAAGGAACTTAAAACGAAATTAATCCAACCTAAAAGAGAGGTGGGGGTAGCAAGGATGGCACACACAGACAACAGAGTCAGTAACAGGAAAAAAAGGGAATATGGAAGAAAGATTCCCTGGTGGAATTTCTTGGGGAGGGATGAATCAAGACAGGATCAATGAAATCAGTTCCACAGAGGCACAAAAAGCTTTTCCATTCAGAGTTATCTCCTAACACAGCCCGGCGTGTCTTTCAGTCATTTTGTCATTCCCACCGTTCTGTAAGCAAGAGGGAAATGGTCTGTTTCGAACTTGTTCCTTTTTGAATGCCACTGAAATCCCATCTTCTAGTTGAAACGCTTTTACAAAATACGTTATCTTTGCACAAAAATACTTTTAAAGAGGTTCTCTCCAGAGTATAACATTTTGAAACAGGAGCTAGAAATATTCAGATAAAGTGTTGAAAGTTTGGAAAGGGCCACAAAATGCTCCATGAAATGCTGAGGACATACAAGAAGACTTGGCTTACACCACACAATCTGGGCTACTGCAACACCCTCTCTCTATTTTTGATGCAGAGAAGTTTGACATACTATTAACACTACCCAAAATATGAATTTGAAAGATGTTTTTAGAGAGCTCCTTGTAGGGCAGCATTGGTTTGTTAGCTTCTTACTGAAAACAGAGTGCCTGACTGTTTGTTTGGGTTGTGCACACTTTCCAATATACTTGGTCCTGTGCTACTTTTTTCTGAACTGATAGCACAAAACATGTACATTGTACCATTTAAAGCGTTTTACATTGTAATGTTTATGTTTAGTGTCTAGTTTTTTAAGTTTTTCAATGACGTTACAGAGGACATACATTTCAAACCTACAACACACACACACACACACACACACACACACACACAGTTACAACTCCTATAGGTGTTTACCCTTTGATTAGATTTTCTCCTTTTCTTTTTTCCCTTTCATTTTATTGTTTAATTTCAGGAAGTGTAAAGCAATGGCATAAATCAAACTCTTTGATTGCAGTGACCCCTCATCCAAAAAGCCTACAGCTGAAAGAAACTCGGCAACAAATCACTCAATCCATTCAATAGGCTTCCTTGACACAATCTGGCAGTATTACAACCAGGTCATCCCAGTGCAACTATCTCTCCTGCAAATTATAAGCGTCAGATCATTTCCCCATAGCCAGAAATGGTTTCTGAATATAGCACATCTGGACTGAAAGGAACTTAAGATGAAATTGATCCAACCTAAAAGAGAGGTGGGGTTAGCAAGGATGGCACACACAGACAACAGAGTCAGTAACAGGAAGAAAAGGGAATATGGAAGAAAGATTCCCTGGTGGAATTTCTTGGGGAGGGATGAATCAAGACAGGACCAATGGAATCAGTTCCACAGAGGCACAAAAAGCTTTTCCATTCAGTGTTATCTCCTAACACAGCCCAGCGTGTCTTTCAGTCATTTTGTCATTCCTATCGTTCTACAAGCGTGAGTGCAATAGCCTGTTTCGAACTTTCCTTTTTGAATGCCACTGAAATCCCATCTTCTAGTTGAAACACTTTTACAAAATACGTTATCTTTGCACAAAAATACTTTTAAAGAGGTTCTCTCCAGAGTATAACATTTTGAAACAGGAGCTAGAAATATTCAGATAAAGTGTTGAAAGTTTGGAAAGGGCCACAAAATGCTCCATGAAATGCTGAGAACATACAAGAAGACTTGGCTTACACCACACAATCTGAGCTACTGCAACACCCTCTCTCTCAATTTTTGATGCAGAGAAGTTTGACATACTATTAGCACTGCCCAAGATATGAATTTGAAAGATGTGTTTACAGAGAGTTCCTTGTAGGGCAACATTGGTTTGTTTGCTTCTTACTGAAAACGGGGTGTCTGACTGTTTGTTTGCGTTTTGCACACTTTCCAATATACTTGGTCCTGTGCCACTTTTTTTCTGAACTGATAGCACAAATCATGTACATTGTACCATTTAAAGCATTTTACATTGTAATGTTTATGTTTAGTGTATATTTTTTTAAAGTTTTTCAATGATGTTACAGAGGACATACATTTCAAACCTACAACACACACACACACAGTTACAGCTCCTATAGGTGTTTACCCTTTGAGTAGACTTTCTCCTTTTCTTTTTTCCCTTTCATTTTATCATTTAATTTCTGGAAGTGTAAAGCAATGGCATAAATCAAACTCTTTGATTGCAGTGACCCCTCATCCAAAAAGCCTACAGCTGAAAGAAAGTCGGCAACAAATCACTCAAACCATCCAACAGGCTTCCTTGACACAATCTGGCAGTATTACAACCAGGTCATCCCAGTGCAACTATCTCTCCTGCAAATTATAAACGTCAGACCATTTCCCCATAGCAAAACTGGTTTCTGGATATAGCACATCTGGACTGAAAGGAACTTAAAACGAAATTGATCCAACCTAAAAGAGAGGTGGGTTAGCAAGGATGGCACACACAAACAACAGAGTCAGTAACAGGAAGAAAAGGGAATATGGGAGAAAGATTCCCTGGTGGAATTTCTTGGGGAGGGATGAATCAAGACAGGATCAATAGAATCAGTTCCACACAGGCACAAAAAGCTTTTCCATTCAGTGTTATCTCCTAACACAGCCCGGCGTGTCTTTCAGTCATTTTGTCATTCCTATCGTTCTGTAAGCGTGAGGGAAATGGCCTGTTTCGAACTTGTTTCCTTTCTTTGAATGCCATTAAAATCACATCACTTGATGAAATGCTTTTACAAAATGTATCTCTTTTGCAAAAAAATACTTTAAAGATTTCTTCTCTAGAGAATGATTATCTGATAAAGAAGCTTATAATATTCAGAGAGATTTGAAACCAAGACATGGAAATTAGAAGTAGAGGACCAGACAGACAGACAGCTTGACAGAGAAAGACAGAAACAGAGACAGGCAGATGGAGAAATAGAGTGTGAGTGAGGGACAGTACAGAGAGTGGCAGAGACAGACAATGATTCAAACACATAGAAACAGAGAGATACCAAGAGAGAAAACAAACTCAAGAATACAATTCAGACAGACACTTGTTAAGGAAAATAATCGGTTACATTGAGACACAGACAAAAAAGATCATTTCAATTAAGGGAAAGGTCACCAGTAATCAACCCAGCAAACGACATCGGTAAGAAGCCATTAAAATAACAGCATCAGATGACTGGTTGAATAATATGAGCGTAAGCCTACACACCAAGTTTGCCACTTTGAAGGCATCTCCTCACAAAGCTGTGATAATGG